>CM053608.1:116625112-116640707 GCA_028646535.1 Procyon lotor
AATTCCTAGGGATGCTGGATGTCATGCAATGGAGTTACCGTTTTATCTTGAGGGGAAAGGGAAGCTAACAAAATCCTTTAAATCTTTTCCTTTCACTTCATCATAATCACTCATTCCTATGGAAAATACCAGAGGACTATCATCCTTAAAGAAAGTACCAACTGCTCTAATACTACGTCTATTTACCCCTAGTCTTTGTTGACAGGCACGCATTACATTGACTTTGTAATCAATGTGTACCGGTGGGTAATCAATCGCACACACGGTTCTGAAGGATGGATTTGAGGCTTCCATTGTATTACAAAGACTGCTCCATACTTCACGTGCCACCGAGGAACAGGAGTAATTCGATCAGACCCCTTCTTCGGGAAGACAATTCTCAAAACCATAGGGTGAATGGAATACCGGAAGGACGGACTTAAGGCAGAAGGACTGTTTGGGAAGAGGCTGCAGTCCTCAGGCAAACGATGCTAACTGCAGAAGCAGACCAAGGGCAGGGGGAGGGAGCAGGGTGCTAGACCGTGAAATAAGCAAGAGGCAAAGACTCCAGCACGTGGTCAAGGGGCGAAGCACAGGAAGAGGAGATGCTGTCCGGTGTCCAGCACCCATGACAGGCTGGCTGCTGATCCCGTCTCTCTGGACGAGGAACCCATAAAGGGAGTCAGGGCAGTGACAGGAGGAGGTGCAGACTCAGGTCGGAGGCACCTACGATTAACCCAGGTGGAGCCATCTGGGAAGGAAGCTGGAAGCCAGCGATCTTAAGCTGCGGAGAGGAAGAGAGAGCCCTGCTGGTCATCGGAGCGGAACTGGTCACGACAGTGTCATGTGATGATGATGTCTTTGGGGAAAGCGTGCGCAGTAAAGAGCTCCGCTGAGCTTCCTTCTGTTTTCCCTCCAATCGTGCACCCATGTGGCAGTTCAAGCCTGAGTTCTTTGGATGCACGGCAAACGGCTTCTTTCGAAGCTTTCAAACTGTCACCGAGGAAGGGTACCTTCCAAGTTAATCACCATCTGTTTTGATGATACCTATTATAAGACCATTCACTGCACTGCCTGAACCGGTGTGCTTTCCCTCAGTTATCCCCAGCCACCCAGCTCCCCCAGGGGACTGATGCAATTAGCCTGTGATAGTATCAGCAAGAGGAGCGAGTTGTAACACATTTCACAGAAGGCTTGCTTGGTACTGCTCTACAGAACGTCGGCTTAGGGCCGTGAAGGGTATCTAACTTCTCTAAGCTAGAAAGCCTTTCAAGAGCTTTCCAATGATGGTCTTCGGGGAGGGTACTGGACGGCCCCTTTTCCTATGTCTACCTGGCTTCCAAAAGCAGCGCCTGTGATTTAGGAAGCCATTTGGAAACTCTGCAGTTCTCGAGAATGCCTCACGGTAGACAACACGAGGGATGCGGCCAAATGTTCTTTTAGAACCAGCTCTTCGCCTTCCCAACCATGGATGACTACTCATAAGGAACTATTGCATGCATGGCTAAAGACCTCCAAAACAGCAACGCCTTCGTTACTGCACTAAAATCATAAGTTTTACAATTTCTTTATAATTTTGTCCCTAGTTATTCCTCCACCTTGAATCCTTTAATGAAGGCTCTGGGCACCGATGGCAACAATTGTACATTTCCCCGCCATGACTGAGAGCCTACGCACCCGCCTCCTGCATCACAATCGCGGCCTGGGCCCCAGCCACCCTGGAAGGGGGGGCCACCCAGAGAAACTCTAATCGGGTTTCCATGAAGCACCATGTGCAAAAGCCTTTTTTGCTCTTGATGCTGCTTTAGAAACCTGCGCTTTCTTTTCCTCCCTTAGCTGAGAATGAGGGGGAAAAAAAAACCATTTCCAAATTCATTCTGTTATATCTTCCCGCTCTCCAAAGCTCCTGTCGCCAAGATTAGACGGACACCCGGGAGAAGATGCTTCCCGTCCCTGTGCCTGAACACGCCTTTTAACACAAACTTCATTCAAGGGCGACACAACTTAAGTGAAACTGCGACTAAGCAAGAGTGAAAACAAAGTTGCAAAAAAAGAAAAAAAAAAAAACTTCCTGCAGTTGGTAGTGGCTGTCGTCACAGCTAATAAATTTCCCGATGCGCACACTGGTTCTCTTACAGGCTGGCTGGACTCCTCTGGGTTCTTCAGGGTGGTTCCCGTCAGATCTCCTCCCAGGGCGGCACGCGCCAGCAAGGGCATCAGGAGCTGTTACTAGAAGCGATGCCCCCAGCAAATCTCCTCCGGATCACCCCAGGCCAGGCTTGCCCTTGCTGAAGCAAGTGGAGGAATGAGGGAGGGGGCCCAGGGGGACCACTGCAGGGCGCTGTCATCAGATTGAAATCCCAAATCTGCTGCTCGCACTGGGGATGCTTTGATGTGCGTCCACTGGAGCTTAACTTGATCCCGCTTCCCCGTGGGATGGCTCTCCTGCGGCCGAAATTGACAACCCCCAAGCCCTAACAGCTGAAAGAAACAGCACTGAGATAAACTGCCAAGGGCAGCCGGCATGGCCTCGGGACCCAGGGATGGAGCGTTGGGGTTCCCGCGACACTGCTCCCAGCTCAGATCGCCTCCTGTCCTGACGCCCGGGTCCCTCTCCCCGGGGCTGACGTGACTGCTGGGCTGTGTGCAGCAGGAGCTAGGCCACTAATAGGGGGCAGTCAGAGTCACCGGTTGAAGAGAAGGGGACATCAAAAGGTTTCCAGAATAGCCTCTGACCGAGGGGACTTCACACCTTTGGACAAAACGAGGTTTTTCCGGGTTCAGAGAACATGCAGACTTCACATCCCGCAAAGGCTAAAAGCCACTGAAGGATGAAGGCAACCATCATGGCTGGGTGCTGCTTAAATCAACAAGCAAATACTTCCTGGGCACCTACGATGCGCTCAGATCTAGACCCGACGCAGCAGGTGGGGAGGCCCAGAGGATGAGCTGCTGTCCACAAACCTCAGTGTGCAAAAGAGTTCTCTGCGGTGAGTCTCTCTCGGGCTCCACATCCCCACAAATTCTGACTCACTGAGCCTAGTATTGCTGAATCTGCAGCTTTAAGAGACACATGCCAGGTAGCTCTGTTGCAGGGGATCCTAGAGCTTGACCGCCCTGGAGAGACACGGGCTATGGTCTGACCCCTGCCTTCAGGCAGTGCGCAACCCAGATGGGTTGATAACAAACACCCACAAGGCACTACACAGCCATAGATTTTTTTTTTTTTATGATGTGCCTTTTTTTTTTTTTTAAGTTTATTTATTTGTCAGAGAGAGAGCACAAGCAGGGGGAGCGGCAGGCGGAGAAGCAGGAGCCTGACGCGGGGCCCGATTCCCAGGATCCCAGGATCACGCACGACCCGAGCCGAAGTCAGATGTTTAACCGACTGAGCCACCCGGGCGCCCCATAGGATGCACGTGCTAAATGTTACAGGAGTTCACAGCAGCCTGAGCATGCCAGGAAGGCTTGGTGGGGGAGCCGGCGTCCGGGGTCAGGCAGGGCGTGCACAGAGACAGCCCCTGCTGTGCAATCGTCTTAATGAAGCCTCCTGACTCAATGTGACACGAGCAGCATTAGTGAAGATCAAGACAGGAGTTCGAAGACTGCCACCAAGCAGGTAAATGGGCCTCGTATGTTGAGTGCCGGGAGGGGACCGTCACCAGGAGAACCGTAACACTGGCATTTCCAGATAACACCATGTTCGCCTTTTCATTCCACCGCATTCATGTGGTTTCCTGCCCTTTGTAATTTAACGTTTGTAAGAGGGAAAAAAAATGCTGTCACGAAACCCAAATAATGCACCACTCGGAGTCAGCCAGCCAGCTGCTAACAAGAGTGACATCTGAGCAACATTTAAAGTGTCATTCATAGCTCTGCTATGGAAAAGAGGTGTTTAGTAAGAAAGAAAAATAATAAATTCTGTTCAATGTATGAAAAAAAAAGTTTGGGGCGCCACAGAGGTTAGGGACTGGCAGATAACCCAGAAGTCAGAAGCAGCCAAACGGAGAAGGAAGCGTGAGATTCCCAACGGAAAACTAAAGGACAACATTATATTATATTATATTCATGTGACAATGTGCCCCGTTGTCTTTAACGCTGCGAGGGAATGCATTACTAACCACAGACACCACAAGGCCTGTTGGATCAAAGGCCTGGTTCACAAGTTCGCGGGGAGAAGGAGGGAGAAAGGACCCCAAAGTGCCTGGCCCCTTTTCTCCACTCTGGCCCATCCAACGAGCCTCCTTGCCCAAGACGACCCGCCAGGGGCTCACGATCGATTGGGCTGAGCAAGAATCAAAGGGGATAATTATCTAATTAATTTCAGCAGAGTGAACTGTGGAATGTTTAGATTTGCAACAGACCTTGGAGGTCACCGAGGCACTAGAGTTTTTTGTTTTGTTTTTTTTGAGAAGTGACCCATTCCACGAGGATGAGTAAGTTATCCGAGGTCCCTGAGACAGGTGGAGAGAACCGGCTTCCGTTTGAGGACTGTTTCTAAGAACCAGGCTGACCAAACTTCCTCAGAAATCCGTAATATTCTGGTGTCTTGTCTCTTTATAGTTTGGAGCCTTGAATTCTGGCTCCAGACCAAGGCTGTCATGCAGGGCTCCATGTGTAGTTAAGAGGTACTCAATAAATGTAGGTTGAGTCAGACTTGGAAAACCCCAGCGCCTCTCACCCTCCCCCCGATACTCCACTACGGGGTAAGAAATCTGCCATCAGATCGGACTGACAGTCTCATGTGTGATTAGTCCCTTAGCTCAAAACAAAACAAAACAAAAACAAAAAAATCCCTTAGCTCTCAGCTAAAAGTAATGTCTGGAAGACAAACTTTGTTGGTCATTTGTGTGTTCATTTGCTTTGGGTTTTTTTCCCCCGCCTTTTTAGTCTTTCCTAACCACAAATGCACTGCACTCAGATCCCACTGCCCAGCCAATGTCTCAAACAAACACAGTAAATTTCATTGTTCTCTTGGCTCTCTGTCGCTAGAACAACATTTTCTCAAACAACCTGTTGCTTGGGCTGTAGAGAAATAGCCAGGCACGTGAATGAGAGGTCCTGAGACACCAAATAAGTGATGACTGATGAAATCTAGAGCTAGTGAATGAATGCCAAGTCCTTCGGACGACTTACCCACGGCCGTGTGTGTTTCCAGACCATCCGTGCAGGCTGAAGTCCACGCTTTCTTGGTCATGGTCTACAGTAGCCCTACTTCTGAGGCCTCAGAATAAATTCTTTCATTTTGCTGCAGTATGCTACAGGAAAAGAAAACAAAACAAGTCAGAATGAAAAATGCCACTTCAAGCAGTTAGTTGATATTCAGGGGGAAATCCCTGGCTTCTCTCAGATGTACATTTTATAACCTCAAACAAGCATGTTAATTATCAGAACGAAGCTATCACACAACTGATCTACCTAGGGTGCCCTGAAATGCTAGGGGGGAGGGGGGGAGGGGGAAGAAGAAAGAGAACAGAGCACCTGCTGGGGTAGATAGTACGTCTTGAAAATCATGATCTATACCACTGGGAACATGCCTGCAAAATTCCAAGTTTACTAACTGAAGTTGAGTACACAGAGAAGGATCCATGATGTTTCATAATTAAAGGTAACTGATGTGCAGCCATCAAGTTCAGGAAGCGGAGAAAGTTTTGTTTCAAGTTAGAATTCATCTAATTCTGCCCATTAAAGACTCAGACTCACTGAGCTAATAGTAGTATCTTTAAATACAGGGCTGTCAGGATGGAACAAAAAAAGAGGCAGAGTTAGAAAGAGGAAATTTTCTCCTTTGCACCCCAAATAGGTCACTGACAGGTTTTCACTCTGACTCGATACCTCTCGATAAAGAACTGCCCCAGCCAAGTTGGAAGGTGGCGTCCTATTCGCACGCTGAATATGAAATCAATGGTTAAAATATGCATGCCTCTTTACCCCCACTCAGAGCAGCTGACAAAGCCTACACATTAGAACTGTGTGTGACAAGGTGGCTCTGGAAAGTTCTCTTCTGCCTTGTGAGCCAATAATGTTCACTTGTCCCTGGGTGCTGTTCCAGCTTCTCCCAATGCTCACACAAGTCCACCCCACTGTTTTTTGACAATGGCCCTCTGGGCCTGGAAATGAGCTTCAAAGGACATCTGCAACCTCTTCTAGCCTTTTACGAGCTCTTCCTCATCTGCTCTGAAAGCCCGCTGCAAGACTGCCATCCTGCTCTCTCACTCCGAGACCGCATCCCATTGGGACGCCAAACCCTCTGTATGTCCAAAGGTCCTGAGGCCACTGCCAGGTCACCATCCCATGACCCGGTTGTAAGAGAGAGGTTACACCTTCATGCCTCACTCGGTGACTGCATGAACAATCAATTCCTTGAAAGCCTTCTGAAGCTATGACTTTACAGAAAACTCGACGGGTTCGAAAAGAACTTTTTTTGGGGGGGGGGGGGTGTCTATCTGCGGTTATCTGCGTGTAGGCACTCAGAACTTCCGAGGAGGAAGAAAAGACTCCTCTTGGGTAATGTTTCAACAAGTGAGTTGCGTTGAAGCCCATTATATCTTCAGTCTAGTTGGAAGAGAGACTGCCTGAAAA
Source organism: Procyon lotor (assembly GCA_028646535.1). Taxonomy (NCBI): domain Eukaryota; kingdom Metazoa; phylum Chordata; class Mammalia; order Carnivora; family Procyonidae; genus Procyon; species Procyon lotor. The sequence continues at coordinate 116,631,674 of CM053608.1, forward strand.
CGGCAAAGTCTTTTTTATTTTCCTGATGCTATCAATACCCACCGAAAGTGGGGCTATCACGATTTTATTAGTTTTCAGAGCAGCTTTCATGCGGTGCAGCTCAGCTCCCCCTCAAATGTGTAGCAGTAACATATTGCTACAAATCAACATAAGCCAGGAAGTTCAAAGCATGACAAACTGTCTTTATCTTACCGTTTGGGTAAAAACAGAATTTTAAAGGGAGGAGGAAGATTTAAGCGAGTCCACGGCGCGTTCCTGGCTGATATTAATCTTCTTTTACTAAAAATAAATCGCTGCCTTTCTTTCATTTGTTACCGGCTTTCTATCTTGGTTACGTTAACCGGGAGGGTGTCCGGCGTCTGGCTCACAGCTCCTGCGCCAAGGAAACAGCCTGCCCGGGGCCCACGGCACACAACAAGTTAATCTGGGCCTAAAGCAGACGCGGGGTTTAATCACTGGCGCCCACTGACTCACCCAACACCATGTAGGGGTACTTACTCTCTCTTTTTCTGTGCTGCTTTTGCCTAAAGAAAGACATTCATTTCTGGATTCGATTTGGCCACCACGTGGACCAAACTTATCCGGGAGAGGCAGAGTGGCTCCCTGATGAGCTCAGGGCCCTTCCCCGGTGGCCAGAGCAGCAAGTCATACTGTTTAGAGACGAGGAAAAAAAAAAAACAAACAGGGGAAACAAGGCCTGATCTAAGCGACAAGATTTTCCATTCTTATCTCTGTAGATGTGAAGGACTTGGATGTGATTCCCTTCATGATTTAGAGCTGACCTTCAGTTACACATAGTGCACCATGTAGGAGACGGTTTTTGTCAAAAGAAAAACCACTGAACATTCCAACACACCTCGTTTTAAGCCATGATTTCGAGAGCCTCTCCTCTTTTAGCCAACTTTTCAGCAGCGCTGCTAATAACCAAACAACAAACAGACTTGAACGTAATCTCCCTTGCCTACCCATTCTTGTTCGCCCGTTGAAGCTATAAATAGAGACAAGACCAAAAGTCTAGAAAAAAAGAAAAGAACACCAGGGGATGAGAGCATTCACAGATCTGCCTGGACACAAAAAGTTATCTATATAAACCAGGATTCCAATCCAGATGATATCCTTGCGGGGTCTGAAATCTGATAAGCATTTTTGGGTTAATTTTCTGAAACACAAATAAGCAACGGCGGCAGGGTATGTCATCGCGAGTCCCAAACAGCGGCCCAAAAGCCGTGAGGTCTGGTTTGGTTTTGTTCTTCTCTCCCTTTCATCTCGGTTTTGCCACTAACTGGATTTTTCAAGTTAAGCACCATCTCCTAAGTAGAATTAGTTCCTTATCTAACACATAAAGGGACATAGGTAAATGTTCTCCGTAACTAATTCCCAATTAGAATTCAAGCGGCTTTTATATGTGTTTGAGTATACCACATCAAATGAGGTCTCTACAAACACAATTGTATCCTAGATGACTCCACCAGGTACGTCACCATTCTAAAATTCATCAATTAGACACAGCACAGGAAAAAAAAGAAGAAGAAACTAACAAGTTCATTGGGATACACCACTTCAGTGGGAAATGGGTTTTCTAATCAATAAACAGGGCCAGAAAAATTAGCCCTTTATTTAGAAAGAGTCAGATCCCCATCCTACACAACTCAGAAAATAAACTGTAATAAATTAAACAATTAAACATATAAATATGTGTTTCCACAGACATAATGTATATAGGGTATGTATTACACATACATACATCATCTTACACAATTAAATACAGAAAAATAATATCATAATCATGAGAGGCCCTTAGGCTATCGCAGAGACTTTGACTTTTTACTCCAAGTGACAGAGGAAGACATCCGAGAATTGTGAATGAAGTGGTATCATGATCTGCCTTTGTTTGAAGGGATCATTCTGTCTGTTGTAAGGACCAGACCATAAGGAGACAAGGCTGAAAACAGGGAGAGCAGTCAGGTGACTGCAAAAATTTAGGGGAAACACCCAACACATGGATAAAGTGGAGATACTGGGGGACGGGGGTAATGAGAACTCGTGAGATTCTGGATAGATTTTGAACATCAACTTGACAAGTGGTATACGTTCAAATTTTGACCAGACCATCCCTTGAGTAGAGACCTGATTGAGCCATTCTCGTTTTCCAAATGGAGGGCAGCAAAGGCACAGGGCTGTTACAAGATGGCTTCCATCTTGGATATGCCCAAGCATTCTCTCCGGGTTACTCACAATGGGGGGAGGAGGGGTCAGCTGCCAGGCTGTGAAGTCATCCTGTGGAGGGGCCCACTGGGCCTGCCAGCATCCACGCGACTGAGCTTGGAAGCAGATCCCAACTCCCCCCTAGCCCACCTTCAGATGAGACTGCAGCCGGGGCTAATGAACGACTTGAGTACAACATTATGGAGACCCCGAGCCTGAGACGCTGATCAGAAGTGTGCCCTGGTTCCTACTTACAGGAACTATGAGATAATAACTATTTGTTGTTTCAAGCCACCGAGTTTTAGGGTAATTTGCTACACCGCAATAGATAACTAATACACTTAAAACGTGCAAAGCACTGTTCTAGGAATTTTATACACCTCTTTACAGCTGGAGAAACTGAATCGTAAAGAAGTCGCATCACTTGCCTAGCACCACACCTACGTGACGGTGGTGGGAATCCAACCCAGGCCATCTGACTCCAGAGCTGAGGCTCTCTGCATGACAAGACCCCCCCGAAGATAACCTCTTCTCCTTTGGACATGCACACCTTAAATGGGACTTTTCCACTGCAGGAAGTGCTGACACCATAGAGTTTATACAAACAAGGGCCTATGTGCATCTCTGCCAACTTCTTAACCTGTCACATAGTCCTCCAATCCTACTTTCAATATCCCCAATATATTACAATATATACTCAACTGTCAAAGATGGAAAGATGCAAAAGGTGCAAAAAGGCCTCTTGCCATTTGAAGAGTAACCTCCCTCTGGTTCTTCGATTTCAGTCCAGTGCATCTGTTTGCTTTAACTATGAGGGAATTTCCAGAATAGTTTGCAAATGCTTTAATACAAATTCCTATGGACTGAATGTCCTTTTGTACATTTAAAGAGCTCTCCCTAAAACTACTCTGTGGTGAAAAAACACCAGGATACTGGATAAGATAGCCACAGGACTTCTGCTTGAATTTTTTTTTTTTAATAATAAGGGGTAATTGATTTTCAGTTGCCAACAAGAGAGTCACTAAGGATTCAAACAATATTATGTTTCTTTTTTTTTTTCTTTAAGACTTTATTTAGTCTTTACGGGATGTGTGGGTGGCTCAGTCAGTTAAGCGGCTGCCTTCGGCTCAGGTCTCCATCCCAGGGTCCTGGGATCGAGCCCCGCATTGGACTCCTTGCTCGGCGGGGAGCCTGCTTCTCCCTCTGCCTGCTGCTTCCCCTACGTGTGTGTTCTCTCTCTCTCTCTCCCCCCCCTTTCCCTGACAAATAAATAAATAAATAAATAAAATCTTTAAAAAATACATTAAGAGTTTATTTATTTATCTGAGAGAAAGAGTGCGCACGCACGTGTGTGAGCAGGTAGGGAAGGGGGTGGGAAGGGGCAGAGGGACAAGCAGACTCCCCACTGAGCAAGAAGCCCCATGCAGGGCTCGATCTCAGGACCCTGAGATCATGACCTGAGCGCCAAAGGCAGACTCTCAACCAACTGAGCCACCCAGGTGCCCCCAAACAACCTTAAGTTTCTAAGTAGAAACTGGTAAGACCAAAACATCCAGAACAAAAGCTTTGAATGACATCAAGTACAGTAACTACTGTCCCTTTAGTTGTTATAACAAACTGAGACTTTTCCATTCTTTCCCCTAACACAGACATATGAAATACAGAAGGTGAAAGAAGTGATCTCTATACTTCCAAAGAAATTTAGAACGACATTGTTGTCAGAAAGGAAATGGTTGCTAGCTCCTGTATCCTCCTTATTTTTTACAAGGACAACGCCCATCCAGTAGTAGCCAAGAACATATTCATCCCTATGGTGGAATCCTTTTGTTTTAACTGTTAAGATGGTGCCCACAACCAATGGAAGCCAAAGAACTGGAAAGAAAGAATCATCCAGAAAAATACAACAAAACCCACTGCCATTTATAAATCTTTCTGTTGCAAACAGCGACTGTGTTTTATAAAGGCATATGATGCATCCCCACAGGTATTTTTTGCCATGTAAAAATACCAAACAGAAGGGACAGCCCCGTGGCTAGGCTGCCAGGACGAACATGCAATTTGGACAATTTGTGTGGGGACAACATTACACAGTCTTGTGACCCAAGGAGCAGATGCTCCTGATTCACACCCACAAATGTCTAAAACAAAGTTTTGCAGGCACATGCGTTTGCACAGTAAAGACAGCTTTGACGCTGGTGAGCAAAAGAGCATCCAACAATGAAGGATGAGTGCTTTCTTTAAAAAAAAAAAAAAGAGTTCCTCAGATTAATTGGTAAACGTTCATAGGCCTTCTTCTAAGTAAAGTATGGATGTGACAGCAAGTACTCGACAAATCTTGCTTTTTGTTTTTGAAAAATGGGGAGAGGGTAGCATATATCACGTATTAGCCGGTGTGTCCCACGGCGAAACACCAAGGTATGCTCAAAATAAAAGGAGGACAAAAAAGACTGGGATCCAACGGGGAAACACTTGTGAGGGACACTGGTGTACTGCTTGGTATTGTAAATTTCAAGCAGGAGAGAAAGCACGCCACTTGGCCCAAAATACTTTTCAACCACAGGACACTTTTTCCAGAAGAAATAAGCAGCCATGGGGTGTCTGGGTGGCTCAGTGGGTTAAAGCCTCTGCCTTCAGCTCAGGTCATGATCTCAGGGTCCTGGGATCGAGCCCCGCATCGGGCTCTCTGCTCAGCAGGGAGCCTGCTTTCCACTCTCTCTCTGCCTACTTGTGATCTCTCTCTCTGTCAAATAAATAAATAAAATCTTTAAAAATAAAAAAAGAAAGAAAGAAAGAAGCAGCCAGAAGACCTGCATTAACCAAAATGCACCCTCATAAACAATACATAAGGTCAGTGGTTCTCAAACTTTTTGGCCTCAAATCCCCTTTGCATCCCTAAAATGTACTGAGGATCCCAAAGAGCTTTTCATTAGGCAGATTGTATTGAACAATATTTATTGTATTAGAAATTAAAACTGAAAAATTTGAAATATATTAAAATTAATTCATATACTGCAAACAGTAATATACCCACTGCATGTTTCATTTTATGTAAAAAGCAACCATATTTTCCAAGACAAAAAGGTTAGTGAGAAGAGTGACACTGATTGAAATTTTTGCAAATCTCATTAATATCTGGCTTAACAAAGGCTCCTGGGTGGCTCAGTCGGTTAAGCACCTGACTCTTGATCTCAGCTCAGGTCTTGATCTCGGGTGGTGAGTTCAAGCCCCACACTGGACTCCATGCTGGGCATGGAGACCACTTAAAAAAAATAAAACAAAACAAAATGAAATAAAATAAAATAATAAAATCTTAAAAAGATGTATCTGTCTTAACAGGAAAAAGTAAGTTCTCGAACGTGCCTCTCAATTCAATTTTCCGTGATATGTAGTTCTGTCGGCGTATAGGCTGGTCGTAGCCACGAAGGGCCAGTAGGAAAGGGTACTCTGTCAAGAGAGCATCTGTTTACTTGGATTCTTCCAGGTAAGAACCTGGGTACGGGGTACACTTTAGACTTCTTTAGCAAATGCTATCTCTTAATAATCCAGGTTTTAATAATCTAGTAAGGATTTGTTTTCGCTGAAGATGACAAATTTTTGAAGTACCCTGAGCGAGATTCAGAAAGACCTGTTTCATGAAATCAGTTAACAAAGTAGGTATGTGATCATAAGCCATCAAAAATTTATTTAAGAATGACTAACCACCACTGGCTATCTTTGGGTGTCGACGTACACGTGCAATAATAATAATAGTAGCTAATATTAGGGGGGATTCATTTTTTTTTAAAGAAAAGGGAGGGGCAGGGGTAGAGGGAAAGAATCTCAAGCAAACTCTCCACTGAGCCTGGAGCCTGACCATGGGGCTCCATCTCACAGCCCTGAGTTCATGACCTGAGCCGAAATCAAGAGTCGGACGCTTACCTGACGGAGTCACCCAGGTACCCCCGATAGCTAAAATCTGAGTGTTAAACGCTCAAATTACATTATTTCCTTTTAGCCTTACAACCACCCTGGGTGGTAGACACTTGCATCACCCTACCTTCAATAAATGAAGAAATGGAGGTAAACAGAGCTAAGTAACACACTCACCGTGCTAAGTCACTTCCCGTCTCTGTCACATTTTGGGAAATCCCATATTTCAAATTTTTCATTATTATCACATCGGTTATAGTGACCAGTGATCGGTGATTACGACTCACTGAATGCTCAGATGATGGTTAGCATTTTTTAGCAAGATAGTTTTTTTAATTAAGATATATAGAGATATATGTATACATCGTTTCTTAAGACATTATGCTACTGCACACTTAGTAGTCTACAGTATAATGTAAACAGGACTTTTATTATGTACTGGGAACCCAAGAATTCACCTGACTCGTTTTATAGCAATACTTGCTTTATTGCAGTAATCTGGAACCAAACCTGACCTATGGGACATATGTCTGGGCTTCCTTTTCGAGTGCTTTCTAAACCCCTAGCTCCCTTGGGTCCCTACACACCTGTGCCCATTATTTCTCTAACCTCCACAGCTTTCCTTCTGCTACCCCAAAATCATTTCAAATACACCGGATACCTTCCTAGACCAGTGTTAATCGTTTTCCAACCCCCAACCACAAACAGCTGTCCTCCCAGAACCACCCCTGCCCCTGTTTCTCAAAGTGCCCCCTAATGGGGGGGAAGGCAGTAGCTTCACCTGCACGAGTCTCGTCTCTCACAGCTATAAGCAGATCGTGAATGTTCTCAAGACCTTCTGGAGAAGCTCACATCACTTGCCAAGTGCCAAACACAACATATCGTGCTTGCTTGTATTTTTCTTGACTGGCTGGAGACTGAAGAACACAGAAGTGTAATTTTATGTCAGTTTTATTTTTAAACATCTTGAGAGTCTTCGGTCCTGAGATTAAACAAAATTGGCAGTGGAATTCAGCCAGAAATTGTAGATATTTTTAAAGAGAATAGCGATCTACGGCACCATCGTTGGTGTTCACTGAAAACTCCATGACAGTTTGTTTGTGACATTCCCAAGTAGACAGAATTAGGTCCATTCTAATGTGAACTGACTTGAGAAGAAAGCAGGATTTAAAAAAAAAAAGTGTGGACTTGGGGGATACCCAGAAATCCATTGATTGTGTCTTACCCTTTCTAAATGCTCATTCTTAATATCATCTGTTACCTACACTTCCCCATCGCATTGAAGAGTTCCACATATCTGTTTTCAATATGAATACCCAAACTAGCATGGAACATTTTAATGGATAGGTCTGTGCACCACAGACTAGAGAACACAAAAGTATCCAACTCATTCTCTCAGCACCATAATTACTCTTGGAAAAACTGCGCTTCGTACTCTGTGTTAGGGGTATGATCCAGGGGCGCCTGGGTGGCTCAGTCAGTTGAGTGGCTGACTCTTGGTTTCCACTCAGGTCACGATCTCAGGGTCGTAGGATCAAGTCCCATGTGGAACTCTGTGCTCAGCATGGAGTCTGCTGGTCCCTATTCCTCTATAGGAATAGGGACCTCCCCACCCCTACCCCAGCTCACTCACGGATGTGTGCTCTTTTTCTCAAATAAATCATCTTTCTTAAATAAATAAATAAATAAATAAATAAACAAAATCTTTTTTTTAATGGTATGATCTAATATCAGGTGATAATAACACCAGATAATCCTTCATACTACGTCAAACTTACAAGGGCATTTCATTCTCCAAGACCAACCAAATAAATTGGAGGCTTGTGTATTTGTAAGGGACAAGGTTAGGAGCAGGCCTGTTTTGTTTTTTTTACCGTGCCAAACTTCTACACAGAATGGAAAACCATCGCAATACTGCATCTCTAATTATTGTCACGGACTGATCTAACTTAAATATTGGGTTTCCATTCGTGAGCGCCATGACTGGATTTACGGAACCATGCAAATTGTGGCCTTCCTCCGAAACCTAACAGCCCCGATCTTAACCTTTTTTATCATTCTTGGTGGAAATTTTCAACAACCACAAAGGTGGGGGAAAGGGTGTGTTGCATATTGACTTCTTAGTCATATTTCCTGATGTTGCCATTTTAGTATACTTTAAATATTTACTTATGGCAACATTTAAGTAATTATAGTTTGTGAAGCGCTGTTCTTTTTCTGTCTGGGTAGACCCCTCAGTGTGCTGTACCGCAAAAGAAAGTTCTCTGAATCACCGCCATTATTTAGTGAAGGGCTGATATTCTTACTTGGTGAACACGTCTCTCAAAATCTGAAGGGAGGGGCCCCTGGGTGGCTCAGTGGGTTAAAGCCTCTGCCTTCGGCTCAGGTCATGATCTCAGGGTCCTGGGATCGAGCCCCACATCAGGCTCTCTGCTCAGTGGGGAGCCTGCTTCCCATCTCTCTGCCTGCCTCTCTGCCTACTTGTGATCTCTCTCTCTCTCTGTCAAATAAATAAATAAAATATTTTTAAAAAAAAATCTGAAGGGAACAATCCGAGGCTGACAATTTTTTTTTAAACTGCCTTTCACATTATACACTAGGGCAGCTCTTAACTAACCCTTCCTTTCTGCCTCCCTCCACATTTACATCAGTGGTACCTGCATACCCCTGAGCACCTGACCCCTCAGACCCCCCCCAAGTGAAGCTGAAGGAGCCACTAGCTACGACCCCCAGCCAAGGAGGGGTCACCCACAGGATCGAAAGGAAACGGCAGGACTGTGGCGCTGCATAGTGAGAAAGACCGCGAGGTCCCATCCCTTTTAGGGAACCACTGAGCCTGTTCCTGGTAGCCCAGCAACGCTGACTTGCTAAAACTGAGAACTTCAGATCCAGCACTCTGCCTTCGCCCTTATTTCACAAG
>CM053608.1:116641207-116739090 GCA_028646535.1 Procyon lotor
TTAAACTCCATTTGACTTTTTTTTTTTTTTTTTAAAGATTTTATTTATTTGACAGAAACACAGTGAGAGAGGGAACACAAGCAGAGGGAATGGTAGCGGGAGAAGCAGGCTTCCTTCCTAGAAGAGAGCCCGATGTGGGGCTCGATCCCAGGACCCTGGGATCATGACCTGAGCCGAAGGCAGACGCTTAACGACTGAGCCACCCAGGCGCCCCTAAACTCCATTTGACTTTTAATCATTAAGAATAATCCTAGAAGCACGTCCTGTTAGGCGATGCCAAGTTGCATTGATACGTTTCATTACTGCTTGAAAGGCCACGTATTAAAAACACTACCAGAAGTCACGTCAAAGAAAATGAAAACATGATGATTTGGGATTTTTTTTTTTTAAAGCAGTTACTAAAACAGAAACAAATGTTATTTTAAATCTCTGGCTCAGTGTAAACTGACAAGCTATGACTATGAATTCTACCAAGTAATGTTCACCAGCAGCTTTTCCCCACAACCCCACACCAACAACCCTGCCTCAACGTTTCACTTCGATGTGACACGTGGAACGTCTCACGCAGCTTGCAAACCACCCCTCGTCCAAGGAGATTCGCTCCGGCTCATTTTGGATATCACGACATCATTAACTTCAAGAAGCTTGGGAAATCAAGACTCTTCAAGCTGATGTGACAAAAAGTCACTGCAAAGTTTTAAATTTCTAAAGCAAGTGAGGAACAATATCTGAAAACCTGTAAAATGATGCCATCCTTGTCAAGGGAGATGAGTCAAGTCATCGACACTACGGTGCTTCGCAAGGAAATTCTGCCAGGCGCTCGTCTGGAGTAGAGGAAACCTTCTGGGATCCACACACCCTCGGGAAGTTTAGCCTCAGCATGTACACAAACGGGACACATGGCAAGGGTCTCAGGGAAGGTTCCATAGGGCAGGTGGGTGGCCTTCAGCATTAGATGGATGGCCATTCTGGAAGGTTCCATAGGGCAGGTGGGTGGCCTTCAGCATTAGATGAATGGCCATTCTGAACTCCTAAAATCAAAGTTCCAGGACTAGCTCAAACCATCGGGTTGTCCCTCAAGCTACCATTTACGGGGCAACTCCTGTGTGTTAAGGAATTCACAAATGTGACCTCCAAACAAACTTAGAATGATAGCCTGCTTGTAACGGGTTTAAAAAGGACACAAGGACTCATCGACATTCCCAAGAGTCATTGGTTCTCCTTAAACATTAGGAAGCCGAAATGGTATTTAGAGCCACATAACAATCACACAGGAAGGATGACAGTCTTATTAACAAGAACAGCCAAGGGTCAAAATCATTTTGTGTTTTGAATATAAATACGGCTTAAGAGAATAAGGATTTAGATCTGCCAAAACCAAATTACATGTCCTCCAATATAACTGAAGTGACAAGAATGCCAAGAAATGGAATAAATAAGAAATTTATTTCTTATAGAGAAATTATTAAAGAAATAAATAAACACTTATTTATTCTGTCTTCTAACATCAATATTATGCAATGATTTCATTTTGCACTGAATTATTAAAATATATATTTGCTTTAAAAGAGTTATTCACAGTTTGTTTCTCAGAATGTGATCCAAGAACCTTTTATGCCAAGTGCATCACGAAAACTACGAGCGCTGGGCCTACCCCTGACCCCCTTCATCAGCTCCTCGGGCCCAGGAATCTGAATTTTCAACAGGCTCTCTCCTTACCCCCAAGTGAGGACACATTTAAGTTTTCAAACCCCTTGCCTGTAGTGTCCTCCCCCACCTTTCCCTCTCCTTTTCTCTTTTATTGTAATCTGTCTTTGCCAATTTAAAGAATTATCTTTCAATATCCTCCAAATGTTTTCTGTGTCACCTTATATTGACTATAAGGAAAACCACCTTTAAAACACTGAAATTATACCACGGAAAAGAGGATGTCAGTAATCCCCCCCCTTATTCATCAGGGATACATTCCTAGACCCCCGTGGATGCCTAAAACCACAGACAATATCAAACCCTATAAATACTACGTTTTTCCCATAACTGCATACCTATGATGAAGCTTATTTACTTGTATTGCATTATAATGAACACATAAGATTATATTACTTTATTCAGTCATATAAGACAGTGATTCTACATTAGGAAATTATCACCATGACAGGTCTAGTTACCATCTGATGCAAAACAAACTTATCACAGTATTATTGAATATATTTCCATCGCTACACATTACATATCTGTGATTTATTTATACCTGAAAGTTTGTATCACTTAGTCCCCTTCACCTGTTCCAACCATCCACCCCACCCCTATTTTTTTTTTTTAAAGATTTTATTTATTTGACAGAGAGAAACACAGTGAGAGAAGAAACACAAGCAGAGGGAATGGTAGTGGGAGAAGCAGGCTTCCCGCTCAGCAAGGAGCCCGATGTGGGGCTCGATCCCAGGACTCTGGGATCATGACTTGAGCCAAAGGCAGACGCTTAACGACTGAGCCACCCAGGCGCCCCCACCCCACCCCTATTTTGATAGAAATCGTATTGAGTCAGGGGTGCCTGGGTGGCTCAGTGGGTTAAAGCCTCTGCCTTCAGCTCACGTCATGATCTCAGGGTCCTGGGATCGAGCCCCACATCGGGCTCTCTGCTCAGCGGGGAGCCTGCCTCCTCCTCTCTCTCTGCCTGTCTCTCTGCCTACTTGTGATCTCTCTCTGTCAAATAAATAAATTAAATATTTTATAAATAATAAATAAAAAAAGAAATTGTATTGAATCTGTAGACTGCTTTGGATAATATAGACATTTTAGAAGTATTCGTTCTTCCAATCCACCAGCAGGAAGTATTTTTGCATTTTTTTGTGCCATCTCCAATTTCTTTCATCAGTGCCTATAGTTTTTACAGTACAGGTCTTGTACCTCTTTGGTTAAATTTATTCCTAGGTATTTTTTTAAACTTTAAAAAAAGTTTTTGTTTAAATTCTAGTTAGTTAACATACAGTGTAATATTGGTTTCAGGGGTAGAATTTCGTGACTCATTGCTTACATATAACGTAGTGCTCATCAGGCATTTTATTCTTTCTTATGCAATTGTAAATGGGATTTTTTTTTTTTGATTCCTCTTTCTGACAGTTCATTATAAATATGATACACAACAGACTTCTGTATATTAGTTTTGTGTCCTGCAACTTTACTGAATTCATGGATTAGTTCTAAAAGGGTTTTGTTGGAAGCTTTAGGGTTTTTTATGTACAGTATCATGTCGTGTAAATAGCAACTGTTTTATTTCTTCCTTTCCAATTGGGAATGCTGTTTATTTCTTTTTCTTGCCTAACTGCCGTTTTCTAACACTATGTTGAATACAAGTGGCTAGAACAGGCCACTTTGTCTTGTTCCTACTCTTAGAGGAAAAGCTTTTAGCTTTTCACCACTGAGTACAAAGTCAGCTGTGGGTTTGTCATATGTGGCCTTTATTTTGTCCAGGTACATTCCCTCTATGCCTGCTTTATTGACAGTTTTTATCATACAAGAATGCTGAATTTTGTTAAATGCTTTTTCTACATCTATTGAGATTATCATACGATTTTTATCCTGTGTTTTATAAACATGGTCTAGCCTGCTGATTGATTAGTAGGTGTTAATCCATCCTTGCATTCCTGGAATAAATCCCATTTAGTCCTGGTACATGACCCTTTGTTCTTTTTCTATTTCTTTAAATGTAAAGTTACACTGTTTATTTGAGATTTTTCTTGTTTCTTTAGGGAGGCCTGTATCACTATGAACTTCCTTCTTTGAACTGCTTTTGCTCCATCTCAAAGATTTCGGATGTTATGTTTCCATTTTCATTTGTCTAAAATATTTTTTTTATTTCCTCTTTGATTTCTTCATTCACCTATTGGTTGTTTAATAGCAGGCTGTCAGTCATATGTTTTTTCTGGTTTTCTTCTTATAATTAATTTCCAGTTTCCTACATTGTGGTCAGAAAAGATATTTGATGTGATTTTAATCTTCTTAAATTTATTGAGACTTATTTTGTGGCCTAACATGTGATCTCTCCTGGAGAATGTCCCATGCACACTTGAGAGGAATCTGTGTTCTGCTCTTTTGGGGTAGAATGTTCTGTAAAACTCTATTAAGTCCATCCAACTGGTATAATGTATTATTTAAGGTCAATGTTTATTTAGATTTTCTCTTTGGATGATCTATGTATCAATGTAAGTCGGTATCAAAGTCCCTGTAATTATTGTATTGCTATCTATTTCTCCCATTATTTCTGTTAATATTTGCTTAATATATTTAGGTGCTCTTGTGTTGGGTGCATAAATGTCTACAAATTTTTCAATCTTCTTGTTGAACTCGGACCCCTTTATTGTTATATAAGGCCCTTGTCTTTTGTTGTACTCTGTTTTAAGGTCTGTTTTGTCTCATGAAAGTATCACTACTTCAGCTTTCTTTTCTTTTCCTTTTGCGTGGTATATTCATCCCTTCACTTTCAATCTGTGAGTGTCTTTAGGTTTGAAGTGAGCCTTTTAGAAGCAGCCTATAGAAGGGTCTTGTTTTTTTATCTACTCGGTGACACTATGCCTTTTGACGGAAGAATTTGGCCCATTTCTACTTAAAGTAATTTCTGATAAGTATGTACTTACTGTCATTTTGGTAACTGTTTTTCTGGCTGTTTTTGTCATTCTGTTCCTTTCTCTCTTGTCCTTTGATTGTTTCATTTATGTTCAGTTTAAATGCCTATATCTCTTCCTTTCTTTTCTTTTTTTTTTTTGTTTTTTGTTTTTGTGTATTTACTATAAGCTTTTTCTTTGTGGTTACAGTGATGTTCATACAGAAAATTTTATGTATGTAACAGTCTCTTTCACTTTGATAGGAACTTAAGTGTGAACACATTCCAAAGTTTTATATTTTTACCCCACACCCCATATTTTATATTTTTGATGACACATTTTATGTCTTCTTATTTTATGTATCCTTTAATTATTATTGTATTTTTAATTAATTTTGCTACTTTTGTCTTTCATCCTTCATACTTCCTTTATAAGTGGTTGATCCATTACTTTTATTAATTTACCTTTTCCTGTGAGATTTTTACTTTAGTATGTTTTCTTACTTATTACTATTAATTAGTGTCTTTTCTTTTTAACTCAGAGAAGTCTCTTTACCATTTCTTGTAAGGCTAGTTCAGTAGTGATGAACTCCTTGAGTTTTCACTTATCTTGAAAACTCCTAGTCTTTCCTTCAATTCTGAATGATAACCTTGCCAGGTAGGGACCTCTTGGTTAGCATTCCTTTTAGCACTTGGAATATGTCACGCCATTCCCTTCAGACCTGTAAAATTTCTGCTACAAAATCTGCTGATAGCCATACAGGGTTTCCTTTGTATGTAATAGTTCGCTTTTATTCCTGTTTCTAAGATTCTCTCTTTATCCTTAACTTTTACTATTTTAATTAGAACGTATCCTGCTGTGTTTCTCTTTATGTTCCTCTTATTTGGAACTCCCTGGGCTTTCTGGACCTAGATGTCTGTTTCCTTCCCCAGATTAGGGAAGTTTTTAGCCATTATTTCTTCAGTAATTTTTCTAGCCCTTTCTTTCTACTCCCTTTGGGAGTCCTATAATGCAAATGTTATTCCACTTGATCATGTCCCAGAGGTCCCTTAAGATGTCCTCATTTCTTTTAATTTTTTTTTTTTCTTTTTTTTTACCCTGTCTGGGTATTTTCCATTACTTTGTCTTCCAGCTCACTGATGCACGCTTCATCTATTTCATCCATGCTACTGCCTGAACCCTTTGATGTGTTTTTCAATTCAGTTTCAACTTCTGTTTGGTACCTGCTTATGTTTTCTGTCTCTTTGTTGAAGTTCTTGCTGTGTTCACCCATTCTTCTTCTAAGATCAGTGAGCATCTTTATGACCATTACTTTGAACTCCTTCTCAGGCAGACTGTTTACTTCCATTTCATCAAAGTCTTTTTCTGGGGATTTGCCTTATTCTTTGGATTGGCACATATTCCTCTGTCTCCTCATTTTGCCTATCTCTCTGTTTGTGTGTATTAAGAGAAATGACTACCTCCCTCCGTCTTGGGAGTGGTCCTGTGGAATGCGATTACACACGTTCCACGTGGCCCAAAAGCTCAGTCTTCTCTGGCTACCAGAGCCAGGTGCTCTACAGTCATTCTTCATGCGTGCTGTGTGTGCCTACTGACTATGATAGGGCCATGGCTGCTGCATGGAGTGGGTGGGGCTAGGGCACTCGCCTCGCCAGCTCAACTGGAGCCCACCTGCTGCATCAGGAGGGCAGGGCTTGGGGCTCTCACCTGGCCCAATTGCAGCTGAACCACTATGCAGGGAAAGTGGGGTTCAAGCCACTTGCCTGTCCAGTTGCAGTTCTGTCTCTGGGCTGGGTGGACCAGGCTCAGAGTGGCCAGCCAGACCAATTATGGCTTGGCTGCTAGGAAGAGAGTGAGGGACTCAAGGTGCTCACCAGCCCAGTTGTGGCTCACTCACTGCATGGGGAAGGCAGAGTTTGGGCACATATCCCACCATTTTAGGCTCAGCAGCTACACAGATCAGGTGGGGCTCAGGGTGTGAGCCTGGCCCTGTTGCAGCTCCTATGCCGCAGAGGGTAGGCGGAGCATGGAGTACTCACCCAGCTTGGTTATGTTGCGGTGTGGGCAGAGCGTGCCCTCTGGCTCTGGCAGGCTATAGGCAGGGCACCAAAAATGGTGCCTCTTGGCTCCTTCACCAGCAAGTTAGAATGAGATTGCAAAAACATTGTCCACCAGCATTTCCATCCCCCAGATAAAGTCCCCCCAGGTTCCCACCTCTCCAGCAGCAGCTTTAATGTTAGCAAGTGGTTCTCCTTCACTTCTGCTCTAGATGCTTTTCAATCTGTCATTTGCTGGATCTCAGGGCGAGTGGGTCTGCACATCCTTAAAGAACAGGATCTCCACTCCTTAGAGTTCCATAATTCTCCTGGGTTAATCCCCACTGATTTTCAAAATCTGAACTTTAGGGGGCTTGTCTTTCTGGAACCAGCCCGCAAGGTCAGGATGCCTGTTGTGGGGCACAATCCCCTCAGTCCCCAAGGAAGTGTTCACAATTTGGGGATCCTATCTTGTATGTGATGTGGTCTCTCTCTCAAAATATCTTACTGTATTGTATCCACCCTTCTTCTTGTGATGATGTGGGAGATAAAAGGCCTCCATGATGAGATGAAGTGACATGAATGGGGTCAGCATTGTGACTTAGTATTAAGTTAATGTTGACCTTCCAGTGATACGCCAGGAGGCGGATCATCTGCTTCTGGGCCACAGTTGACCACAAGTAACTGAAACCGTGGAAAGCGAAACCACGGATAAGGGGAGGAGTTGGGGGGGTTGAGGAAGACAGGGGAGAGACTACTCCATTGCAAACAACTCTTATAACTCCTCTTTTTTTATGTATCTAGCTTGAGTCAGCAAAATGCAGTACTGGCAAATACATTGGGGTCTGCATCCCTGAATGTCCACATCCTAACTAACACCCATAACCTGGGAACGTTACCTTGCATAGAAAAAGGGAATTCCACAGATGCGATTCCAGTCAGAATCCTGGGGTGAACATCCCGGATTACACATGTGGGCCTAGGGTAATCTCAGGGGGCCTCAGGAGCAGAAGAGGGGACTCCAGAGAGACACCATGTTGCCGCTTTGAAGATAGAGAAAAAGGCCACACACCAAGGAATACAAGTGGCCTCTAGGAACCAGAAAACGCTATGATATGGATTCCCTCCGTGACAAACGACATTTTGACGTTAGCCTGGTGAGACCTGGGTTGGATTTCTGACCTACAACACCATAAGCCAATAAATTTGTGTTGTCTTCTGCCACCAAGTTTTTGCCAATTTGTTGCAGCAGCAATAAAAAGATGAACGCAGATTCTTTGGAGGAA
Organism: Procyon lotor; assembly: GCA_028646535.1. Classification (NCBI taxonomy): domain Eukaryota; kingdom Metazoa; phylum Chordata; class Mammalia; order Carnivora; family Procyonidae; genus Procyon; species Procyon lotor. The sequence continues at coordinate 116,649,131 of CM053608.1, forward strand.
AACATGATAAACACACAGGTTACCTCTAACACGAAAGCCACGGCCCAGGGCCCCACACACGTTTCAGTCTTCTCAAGCACATCAAAGACGGAATCCCAAATACTCCTTGGGTGCAACTGAGCTACGGCCCAAATAGTTTAAAATCACACCCCTATTTCCTCTATCCACTTCTACACTTAACTAGCTCTTCCCACTCACACCTGAGGCTTACCTTCTCACCGTCCATCATGCCAGACGGGGGAGGATCTCCTTGAAAAAGTCCAAAGAGGAGAGGGCCGAAGCCAGGCCTTCTCAGCTCCAGCACTATCAACATTTGGGGCCAGATCATTTTTTTGTTCTATACACAGTGGGATACTCGGTAGTATCTCTGATTTCTACCCACCAGATGCCAGTAGACCTACCCCCCTCTCCCACATATGACGATCCAAAATGGCTGCAGATATTGCCCAATGTCCTGTGAGTGGGGAAGAAGAGGCCCCCGGCTGGGATGCAATGGTCGCAGGCCCATTTACATACCATTCCGCTGCTCTCTCCTGGTCCCCGCTGACGGAGGGGGAAGCCTCCGGCACGTGTGTGTACATATACTCTTACATTGCAGCTGGCCTCGTTCAAACTAGTTTCCCATGAATTCAGTCGGTCTGGCAGTTTAAATGAGCTCTAAGTCAAAACTCAACCACAGGCTTTTTTAATGGCCCCACTACACATATTCCCGGCCACAGGCAACGGAAACATGGCTATTCCACAATGACCCACAACCCAGACCTGCCAATGAGCTCACAATCCATTCTGCCACTAGAAAGGCTAACGAGGCCAAAGCTCACTGTTCAACTGTTACAAGTAACTTTCTAAAGCCCTCTGCAACTTCATTACCGAAACATCGCTAATAAAAGTCCCTTCCATCAGAAGGTTTAACACAGCGTAAATCAAACAGGAGATGACTGAAAGCCTGATCGGTGACAGAACAGACGTTCTGGAATCGGATCTTGGGAAATAGCCACTGTCCGGCAATAAGAAGCCAGTCCACCAGAGACACAGATAATGTCCTTGGCAAGTCCTCTCCAAGAAAAGGACCGCGACAAAGATGTTCAAAGATCCTGTTGTACGGAATTCTTAATTCTGCTCAGACTTGCCATTTCAATTTCAAAATAACCCAACAGTAAATGGGAAACACAGGTCCTGTTCTTTCTGGAATCCGAAACAAGACCACAGTTTCCAAGACAGGATGTGAAATTCACAGCATCACCATGAGTCTAACTGGAAGCCAGAGCCACACGACGGCCCTGTGAATTCTGGACGGTGGTGGTTCTCGGAGCTGCAGCGACTAGAGAATGTTCTTTCAGGAACGTTAGCATGCGCATCCCTAGTACAAGTAACCAATGGCTTCTTAACCGATCAGTTAACTACAGTCTCTGTACGTGAACCTTCCATCAACGACTGCCGTATCAATCCTAAGACTTTCGATTTTCATGATTTTCTCTCAGAGGCCTTTCTCCAGTGCACAATATTCTTAGAAAGCCTGAAAATAAGATCATGTGACTCTGAAGCTCTAAGAGCCAACATCCTGAACCAAACACCATACTCATTATGGATTCTACACTCACTTTTTTGTAATGATGCTGGCCGTAGGGCACACAACCCAGGCGGCCACGGAGAGCTCTCTCAACTCATTTCAAAGATGTGAAATCCAAGCATTCAATATAACCAGTACACATGAGGAGGCAGCGGACAGGGAAAGAGTTTTGGGGGGAAGTGGGGATGGATACTGTATGCTATTTAAAAACTGGGGTGTAGTACACTGCCAGCGATGCGGATGATGGGGTGGGCGTGGGCAGAAAGAGCTTGGCCCTCATTAGGCATTGTCTCTAATGTGCAAAAATAACAGATTCCGAAGTGCTGCATTATGAATGGAAACATTGAGACACGTAACAGCAGGGTAACAACACCGAGCCTCTGTCTCCCAGCCCGCTACCCTCACCAGGCCAGGAATGACTCTACCACAGTTGTAATAAAGCAGCAAGTGTGGGTGAGTTTGCAATCCGCTGAAAACATACACAAAGCTAAGAGTCTGAAAAGATTATTTACTACCCCATGCTCCCTGCTTTTTTTTTTTTTTTTTTTATGGCTCGTTGAGAAGAGCAGGGGAATGCTCTTAAGTGGATTGAGCTACAGGTTTTAAGTCCCTGCCAGATTTAATATCCCACAACTATAAATTTTTACTTTGAAAGTTACTCAGGTATACGACACACTTCTATAAAAGTAATGTATAAAGTAGCTCCTTATTTCCAAACCCACAATTACCAGCATATGAAACCAACTCTTGTTGATCTTAGCACTGGTTTTATATATCCTTTGAGCTATTAGGGAAATTGAAACATCTTATTTCTTCATTCAACAGTTGCTGAGTGCCTACTTTGTGCTAGACCCCAAGAATACAGATGAATAAAATATGGTCCCCGCACTGTCCATCCAGTGGTGATAGGTAGTGATAATAGCAGCAAGGAGGGAGCCAAGGCTATAAAAGAGGAAAGCAGTACAAGTGGAAGGATGGGTATTTTTTTTCTATGAAAAGATCATCAATTTGGGTTTCTTACCCTGATTCCCAACTCACAAATTGTATTTTCTTTTTTTTTTTAAGACTTTATTTATTTATTTGACAGAGAGAGAGATCACAAGTAGGCAGAGAGGCAGGCAGAGGGAGAGGAGGAAGCAGGCTCCCCGCTGAGCAGAGAGCCCGATGCGGGGCTCGATCCCAGACCCTGAGATCATGACCTGAGCCGAAGGCAGAGGCTTTAACCCACTGAGCCACCCAGGCGCCCCACAAATTGTATTTTCTACTGTGGATCGCTCATGGTGACAAAAGAATTTCAGTATGAACACCTCCCTAACCAATTTAGCTATGCCATTGGCTTCTATTCTGGAACCTTCAGCTGACGAAGAATTTTACACCGGCCTCAATGATTCCATCACATATCTGGACTAGCACATCCATTTGATCCCATGTTCGAGGGCCAGTGACGATCATTTTGTTACATTTCAGATCTGAGCATTGTCCTGTTTTGTTATTTTATCTTATTTTCACTTACCAGCCAACTGTTGTTGGTTTGGTTTGGTTTGGTTTGGTTTTTAATCGATGACTAATGTCTGAGCGGCCGCAGTGAGCAAAGCACCACGGGAAACGTAAAAAGGAACCAGAGTTTTTCCTTGTCCTTAAAGAAGCTTCCACCCTGAGTCCGGGGGGCAGATATGTAAACAACCATGAGGCGTGAACCAAGAGGTATGTGGTGGGTGCTGGGAAGTGACGGGCATGAACTCTGCAGGCGGAGGGCCCTAAGATGGAATACAGGTATTCATTAAGTGTGTATCTGTGGTTGGAGGGGGAGTCTTCTCTTTTTAAATTCTCTACATACGAGGAGTTCTCTCCAAACCTTGTTCATTTCACCCATTTTATTTGTATCCTACTTCACTCTCACCAGTGAAGTTCGTCCTGTTGACACTGTAGTTTGTTGAGGGTTACAATTCGGTGAAGTTCGACACAAACACTTGTCCTCTGAAGCAGCTAAACTGCTCACCTACGCTTGTTGCTCACTGGGTGACTAATTGTGAAGGTGAGCAAAGACCACTGATGAAACTCACATATAATTGTTCACTTTCTAGAACTGCACTTAACCCGTTCTGTTTTTGTCCATCACCACGACCTGTTTTCTGTATTTACTGTTCCCTTTAAAATGTCTGTGAATTTTTAAGAAATTAAATGGTTGTCGGGGCGCCTGGCTGGCTCAACCTCAGGGCTGTGAGTCTGAGCCCCTCCTTGGGTGCAGAGATGACTCCAATAAATAAAATTAAAAAAAAAAAATTAAAATGGTTGCCTGAAAGTGTTCGGTGCAGGATGAAATTTTTTTTTTTTCTTGCAACTTTTACCCATCCATGGCTGTTTGCCTAAACAGACCTGCTGCTTGAGCCAAAATGTTGTTTGCTTGTTCGTTTTTCCAAATTCTGGCAATAATGTCCGGTGTATCTTTCCCTTGTCACGCTTCTTTGTAATCTGGCTTCCTGGGGGTCTGGTTTAATTCCTTTTGATTTTGAGAAAATGTACACACGAGTATCACGGGAGTCTTAACCCAACTACCGGATATCCTTGGGTTATTTAGGAAAATCTTATTTTCAGGTTCTTTTTCACAATGCCATTTTCTGTTTTCTATTAGTTATGATCATCTCCATTCTATCTTATATTAGAAGGCGGCTTTGAAGCCAAAATGTTACTTTCTCATCTACAGATGGTTTGATATGCTATGCTGCAAAGAGAACCTAGCTGTCTTTTGGCTGGTACTCGTTTCCAGCTAAAAATGGGAAACCGAAGACAGAAAACCACAGAGGAACGGAGGGTGGGGAATTTAGATAGACTTTTACAGAATACTTGCATTATTTATTTTTTTCCTAAGAGATCTGAATATTCAGTATATTAGTCATTTTCTGGTTTGAATATAAGTAGACACCACTATTTTGATTTCACAAGAAAAAAAAAAATCTGTGGGATTTAATCCACCAAAAGGAAGGGAGAGGAGAAGGAAGGGAAAAGATGAGAAGTAGGGAGGGAGGGAGCAAAAGACAGTAGAGTACAGTTTTTACATGGAAGGTTAAGTTCAAAAGTTAAGCAAACGTCACATGTAACCCAAATTAACTTTGAAAATCCCTTAACTTTCCTGTAAGACACTGCAAACACGATTTTGTGCACACAACTCTTTACGGGCATTTTCACATATACTGATGTCCAGGAGTTACTGAGTTAGATAGATGAGGAAGAACTCGCCGGAGGTCCACACACACCAAAGTCTGCACATCCAACCAGTCATCTCTTAAAACAAGCATTCCATCTCTGCAATTAAATGCAAGGATTAGACGAAGAACGCTAAAGCGTTCGTGCCTTCCAGCAGATTTTGCTCCATTCTGTTGTAATATTAAGCTTCTTTAACCTTAATGCATATTAATACGTTTATTACTGTTGTAGTTAAAGGAACTGTAGCTTCATAGCTCAGGTTCTTAATGTACCGGTATTAAGAGTGACTAGAAAACCAATTTCTTTTAAAAAAAAAAATGCGTAATCTGGTTGCTGTGTAAAAAAATTAAACAACACAGATAATAAAAGTCTGACAAATCACACAGAATTTAAGTAAGTATGGGAGGACGCTATCCTGCCTCTTTGCTCTGTACCCCAGTTTTTCCGGTGACAGCAGCCCCAGAAATGACCTCTGTGGAGGGTCAGGGCACAGAGCAGAGCTGCAGGCACCCCTGGGTCAAGGTGATGACCTTACCATGTATTGCTTTCAAGAGTCCCAAAAAGGCTCGTTAGCCCCCAAATATCTCCCTCGACGCCCCTTCTCTTTCTTTTCACTCTCTAACCCACAGTTGCCCAAGCGAGGGAGTGAAGGATGACAGGATCCCGGAAGGCATGGGAAACCCGTCACAGTCTTATGCTCCAGCAGCTTAAAACTTAAAGTGAAACAAATACACTGATGAGTGGTCATTCACTGTTCTCCGGAAAGAAGCCTGGCGGCCTGCTAATTCCTCAACAGCCAGAAGGACATCCAGACATTACCATGGATGTGGGACATGGAACGTGTGAAAGGACTCTTTTTTTTTTTCCCCCTTTATAAATGAACAGGCATGTGTCTTATTTCAGAAAAGACACCATTAATTATTTCTTTCCGGATGCTCTGAGTTATTCCGTCAATGAGACGCTAGCTTCCGGAGATTCCGCGATGTCATCAAAAATTGAGAAATTCAATCAGCGGTCAAGCTAGCAGACAGCAAATCTGGCCTGGGAAAGACCCGGTGGGGACGAGATGCGCCATTTAGGGGCTACCTAATACAGTCCAAAGAGGACCGCTATCCCTCCTCTGCCACCGGACAGGGCTCCAAGGTGACACCTGGGTCCTCCTTGGGATACTCCGACCCCACTGCAAGTCTCTACCTCTGTGCACCTCAACGGGACGTTCTGGGAGGAAAAGTACCACCGAGGACAAGAGAACAAGAACGCGGACCGATAACACGCACGCAAGGGAAGCCGCACAGTCCCACCTCCATGTCTCCACCAAAACTCTATCCTCAGAACCCAGGACCACGGTGTCGCCACGGGGTGCACAGGGGACGAGACAGCCTGCCTCTCCAAAGCCGTCCCACTCAGGAGTATCGAGAAGAAAGGAGGAAAAAGCGATAACACGCGTAACATCCACGTTAGGGAATACCAAGTAAGAGCCAATTAGGACGCTCATTTGGCACTGCGGGCTCATGCATATGAAACAGGACACACGGCATCAATGAGCAATAGCTCACGGAGTTTGTGGGAACTCCGTAACTACAGAGCATCAGGGCTGCACACCTCCGTCTTTCTGACTCCCATTAGCTCACCCTTGTCGGGATGAAAAGAGCTCAGGGAATCAATGGCTTCTGTTGCACTGTTTATATATTTTCCAAGTCCTGATTAGGCCATTAGTCACCGAACACACTGCACAGTAAACGAGAGTACCTGCAATTATGCAACTTCCCAAGAACATGCAGAGAGCATTTACAGTGAGGCGACAGTGCCAGCAAAATGTGAAAGGGAGATTATTCGTCAGCAGTTTTAAGAACCGTGCACTTAAATGCCAAATGAAATATATGCATGGCAGCTAGCAGAAGCCGGGGGGTGGCAGGGTTGGGGGGCGGAGGCACACCGAAAGCACCAACATTTACTCTTCTGAACATAGAAGAGCCTTGAAAATGAGAGCCACCCTGGGTAACAGACAGCCCCCCATAAAACAGGCTGCAGCGCCTTCTCTCACCTCTGACAGCCACGTCAGGAAGAGCCTTGATAAAACACAAGCACCACAGGTAAAGAACAACAGACTCTTGATGCCTTCTCGGTCTGCAGCTCGTTCTTCAGAGACCCACCCCCCACCCCCCACCTGTCAATATCGGTATCCGGACCCAGTGAGCATCGGGTCCAAGCATGAAGACGCTCCCTTCTCCTTTGGGCTCTCGGCTCTCATCTGTCACATGGACACGAGGTCAGCAAACATTATGTAATCCTCTATTTGAGGATTTCCCATTCAAAATCATAAAGAACATTTCTAGAAGAAAAAAGAAGGGAAGATGTGAGCATGACATTTCATGTCTTTTACCAGGACGCTGAACCACTTGCCCACATACCACCTGGGAGAAACCAGTAACAGACAACGAGGGAAGTTTTGTTCCCCGCCCCCAAGAAAATTTGCAAGGGGTCAGCTCCTCAAAACCTCCCGGCAGAGAAATGGGAAATCACGGATCATGAGAAATGGGTCAGAGCCTCTCCATTTACTGTACAGGAATAACATAAGCAAGGACCTTCCGAAGAGTGTTTTACAGTATTTTTCATGGCAAGGCTGTCACTCTTGGGTCCACTAATCCTCACTTTGCTACTTCTATTCATACGCTTTATATGTATTTATTTGTTGAGTTATATATTTTAGCTGAACTTGGAATGACAGTTATTTTTAAGAGCCTGCCAACGTGGGTCAGGAGGAACCTCAGAAACCTGGCTCACAGTGGTTCTGGCATAAGGAACCGCGACAGCCAAAACCAACCAGAAAGCTGATGAGATCCCAGTTTCCAGAACACTAGCGGAAAGGCATCCTTCCCTCTGCTTTCTTCCATCAAGCTTTTGCAAAAAAAAAAGTTATTTGCCAAAGAGGACTCCTTTTGTTGTGCAACCAACCACTTCCTTGAATGTTCAGGGTGCAAATCTAGAGGTCCCCGTGTCGGGGTCCGGTGGCAAACAGGATGTCGCTTTCTTCACCCGAGAGGGAGACAAGGTGTGAGACAGGCGTGGAACCCCACGGGCCAGGGCAGTGGGCGCAGGAGACACAGCTGCCTTCAGAATTCGCCACCCGGAGTTTCTCCACTGACAGCCTTCCAAAACTAATTGTGACTGTTAGGATAAAGAAGGCAGTTTCTCAGCTTTGGTGCCTGTAAGGTTATTTCTACTTTCCACCTCTGCTCACTGTCCGGCAGGATCTTCCGACACAGAGCCCTCCCTTGCTATCCATAAGGCGGAGGTGTGCAGAGGAACTCTTTCCCACCGCTCATCAGAGAGCTGATGTCACCCTGCATCTTCCGACACAGAGCCCTCCCTTGCTATCCATAAGGCGGAGGTGTGCAGAGGAACTCTTTCCCACCGCTCATCAGAGAGCTGATGTCACCCTGCGTCCTCGTCTTCCGAATTTCAGAGATGACCGTCAATGGATCCGAGGCTGACCGGACCACATTTATGACGGGCAGACTCCTGAGCGGAGGCCTGGGACAAACCAACCTTTCACACGAGTCTTTAAAAACAGACCGAGTTCTGTTGGGAGTTTTTGAACCCCATTCTAGTACAAACATGCTTGGCATCGAGCGCCAGAGACTTTTCGTCTTGGCAAACGTCTCTGCTGCCACCATGCAAGTCAGCACCTCGGATGCCCACAGGCTTCTTTCTTCCCCTGCCCCTCTCCCCCTTCCCCTGAGCCCAGGCTGCAGGCTCACGCCACGCTTCTCCCAGCCCCTCCCTGGTCTGGCGTGATGACAGATGGCCGCCACTATGTTCAGCCTCTGTCTGTTACTCTGACGCAGCCCACGGGGCCAACAAAGCCAGCCCGTGACTGATCACAGGAAGACACAGGGACATCCAGAGATCCCCCTACACTCCAGGGACCTTTCTCATTCTTGTCCCCAGGGTCTTTGAAGGAGAGATGGTAGAGAGAAATAACCTTTCTCAGCTCTCCTCTCTATGCCTCTGGAAAGATCTTGGATTATCTGACCACGGACACGCAGCAGCCCTTGGAAAAGATCAAATCCATACCCCCTCCCCCATTTGAAAGTGTTCTCTTGTAGAGGCCCGATTCCTTATTGGACTGCTTCCTGCTGACTAAGGACAATTTTTTTCTCCTTAAGCATTGATTGAAATGTAAGAGTTGGACATGGTCTTGAAGATCATTTGACTGAGGGGTCCCACAAACTGAAAACGCCTACTAATGACTGTAGCACAAAGTTTCCGTGGCCTCAATCCCAAGCTCTCAGCTAATTTGGTAGAGGGGCCTGGTGGGGGACCTAGAGCGATTCCAATGGGTTCTGAAGGTACATCTGAAACCACTGATATAATCCAACTTCCTCACTTTTCCTAAGGCCCAGGGAATTTAGGTTACTTGCCGAAGGCTACACAATAGTTAATGACAAGCCTGACTTCCTGTAGTTTCTGGTATTGCCTAACCATTGACATTCTTTACCTGCATTTACCATGTAGAAAAGCTGCAGTCATTTAGTCTCTGCTAATAAAGATAATCTCTTCGTACGGCTATCCAATTCAATTTCTTTGAATTTATTGCATAACCTATAAATTTTTGGTCCTCCCCGTAAGTGTCCCCATTCTGTTTTCTAAAAAAAAAAAAAAAAAAAAAATTACAGACTCTTCATTAATTCACCTTCATATTCTAGAGGTGACAGAGGCCTCATGGAAAACAAACATTTTCTGTAGGGGGTTACCCAGGTGGCTCAGTGGGTTAAGGGTCTGCCTTCGGCTCAGGTCATGATCCCAGGGTTCTGGGACCGAGCCCCTCATCGGGCTCCCTGCTCGGCGGGGAGTCTGCTTCTCCCCCTCTCTCTCTGCAGCTCCCCCTGCTCACGCTCCACCCCCCTCTCTCTAGCAAATAAATAAAATCTTAAAAAAAAAAAGGAATAAAACTGCATTTTGCTAAGCTATTATACAACGAAGGCTTCTGCCAAAGGACAGTGGCCTCCCCACCCCCAACCCCCCAGCCCTGTTATTCATAGTGAGTGGGTACAGAGCACTGGGTTTCCCCTTTTCTGGTAAGGAACAACTGAGTGAGTAACTAGTGAGGGCACCATAGGTAGTTCCCCCGCCCACAGACCCTTTTGAAAGAAATGCACAATATTGCTGCACCCACACCACACACACAAAAACCACCACTTTTAAAGTCAACTTCTTACATAAAATCCAGCAGCACTCCCTGTGAGAAGCTGAAGAAGAAAACACCATCTTTTGTTCCTTGTAAGGTGTATCAAGGGGTTCTAGTTAGTTAAACCGTTGTCTAATTTGCGGGACTAACATAAAATGCTTACAGATGGTAAAAAAAAAAAAAAAAAGAATTTCCATCAAAATAAATCAGGAGACAGAGGGATCAGTCATTGTTCCACCTTTAAACTGTTAAAAGCTGAAACATTCTCTAAGGGTTTTTAAGCCCTTAAACAGAAAGATAACAAGGTAAAGATTACCTTCTTTTTCAATAAATTCTTTAAGAGCAAAAAACATTGACTTTAGCTCTACCTATTTGTTATCTCTGTTCTACATACGAACTCTTAAAAATGGAATGCTTCCAGAACAAATACATTCATAAGGAATGGATTATTAATATTATTTTATTTATCTCTGACAATTAAGAGAATATCATAATACAGAATTTCCTTCACTGAAATGTTTTTATCTTTGAAGACGCTTCCATACATGCCTGCAAATACCCCAAACTGTAAATTAAAAAAAAAAAAATACTTAAAATAGGACTTTTAGTTTCTTGAGTACTACAGGAAGTAATATTTTCAGTAATAATTTGTTACCCAGAGTACACATAATCATCCCCAAATATATAGCACGGAGTCTACAATTTAAAAAGCATATCAGGGGCACCTGGGTGGCTCCGCTGATTACGAGTCTGACTCTTGATCTCAGCTCAGGTCTTGACCTCAGGGTCGTGAGTTCAAGCCCCACACTGGACTGGGCATGGAGCCTACTCAGAAAAAAAATAAATAAAATTAAAGAATAAATAAAAACCATACCAGACTCTGAAATATATGATGTATTTTTGTGAAAGTCCAACCTTGTACTTTTCTGAAGTAGTACATCCAAGGGCACGAAAAGCAAAGGCCATTCAATTCTGGTAACACACCATGTTAGTGGATTACCTTAACAGTCCCTGCCCTAGTTAAGATCAGCAAGAAAGGCAACCATCCAATATTCCAACAGACAGCCAACGTTTCTGATTGTGTAATCATTCACCTCATAGGGGTCTGCCCTCAAAGGCCTGCGACACACAAGTTTAGAAACACGATGCCGAAAAGAGATGTTTAGGTAAAACAGATTCCTTGAGACAAGTGGACTTTGCGGAAATAAAGATCCTTGGCCATTAGAACCACTCAATTTTACACTCTGGGATAGAAACAGAAAAAATTAAATAATATATTCATACGCGGAGCCAATTTTTCCATCATTTAACAACCAGGAGATCTTACAAGCATTTTAAGGCAAGATTTTTTTTTTTAAGTCCTACAAATACAAGTACAGCCTCGCCAGAGTTTTGGTTTTTTTTAAACATAATTTATTTAAAGACGTAAACGAAGTCAACCAAATAAACAACAAATATTTACTGAGAACCTTCTATGGGGCTACGATTATGTTTCCGAGTCCCAAGTACTTGCAGGATATTTACAAAATTATTTAACTTTATAAAGTATTTCAATAAATAATGCAGTCTTCCAAAATGTGCACGGGGCTGTAATTCCATCTAGTTTCTACAATGACACTATAAACCTTGGATAGAATTACAATCTTAATGGGAACAATCAGGGTGTGCTACTCCACATGCTTGGGGAGTCCATGATGAACTCAGTTTCTAAAATAATAACCACCAAGCCAATGGCATATAATTACCACCAGGAAGCCAGGCTGTCTGCTGGCTAGTAAAGGAGAAACATCCAGTTGAAAGCGCCACTCACCTCACTACGGCAAAATCTATATGATATATCTGAAAAACTTCTTCCTCTCCAAAAGGTAAACCTTTTAAACTCTTTGGATGAGAAAATTTCCACTAGGGTCTCCCTGATACATGTGTTCTAGGTCAGTGACAACAAGACCTTCTAGATGCTATCAGTAAAATCTTAGACTCTCCTAATATCGCTTTCAAACACCTAAAATGTTAACTCCAAAAAGTTCAATATATTAGGACACAGGAGAAAGCAAGCATGCTCAAGAGCCCTAGAAAATGACTGGCATTTCTTCTAATTCTTTGGGACTAGCCTGACATTTATTAACATAAACAAAGCAAAATATCTTGTGTCTGTAAGAGAGAAAAAAAAATAAAGATTTATCTAGAGAGATTAAACCCTGGGCTATAGAAAAATGAACTTAGAAACAGACCCAGAATTTCCCTGGGAAAACAAAAGACAATGACACTATGAATCAGCATTTTTCCTCAAGCAGCCTAGAATAAAAGAAGAAACACACACACAGGATAACAAACACCATGAGGAATGAAGACAAAAGATGCATACAAATTTAAGCGAGATATCTGTATTTAGGACGCACGATTTCCTTGATATTTCCATGCCTCTGCTGTATGTAACTTTATTTGGTACTCATAAAGTCACCAAAACTCTGTCAATCGGTATTGTCGTAGCAACCGCCCCTCCCCAAATAAATTTCTCTGCCAGAAATCCTCACCGAACAAAATACAAGGCATGAAGAAACTGTACTTTCCTCTGCAGCCCCTTCCAAGACCATCATGTTTCTATCAGCAACAGCATGTGATGGTCCCTTGAAAACCCAGTTCACTGAGGGACGTCTTGTGGATTACATGTCACTGGGTGCCTGTACCACTGACTTGAGAACTTTTTTTTTCTTTTTAAGATTTTATTTATTTATTTGACAGAGAGAGATCACAAGCAGGCAGAGAGGCAGGCAGAGAGAGAGGGGGAAGCAGGCTCCCCGCTGAGCAGAGAGCCCGATGCAGGGCTCGATCCCAGGACCCTGAGACCATGACCTGAGCTGAAGGCGGAGACTTTAACCCACTGAGCCACTCAGACGCCCCGACTTGAGAACTTTCTAATAACGTTAGCTCTTCAGTTCATTTTCAAGCTCTGGGGATTTATATATACTGTATCACAGTGATTACCTAAAGTAAAAAGTATCAAGATAGGAGACAAAAAAATAAATACGGTGATGGGTTTCCCTGACAATGACAATACCATTTGGTGGCTTTATTTGAAAAGTCTTCTTACTAAAAAGGGATTTGGGGAGTTGGGGGGGAGGGAGGACTAACACAATGGCTATCTCTTGGGAGTTCATTCCTCCCTCTAACTTGAGAAAGGCACACTGGGTGCCAAGTCAATAAAGAGTTTTTGAAACAGCTCTGAAGTCCCAGACAGAACCGGTGGAGACGAGGTTCCTAGCTCAGCTCCAGAGGCAAGTTGGTACCTGAACACCGAGTCCACAGCTCAAGGCTTCCCTTATCAATGACAGGCGAAACCCCTAACTTCGGCCTCCTCCGCAGAACACCGACAAAATTCAGAAACAGCAAAGTCCTGCTCAACCCCGAAGACTGAATAATTTTTCATAAGTTGTAACATCCTCTTGGATGGAACCTGGCCAGTTGGACTGAATACAGCAACCCCAAAATATTCTTGGTGACATTCAACCTGCTTTCCTCCTGCTCAGTGACAAACGGGGCTTCTCTAAAAAGGAACGCCCTTCCAAAACTACCAATAAACTTCTTCATAAATTTATGAATTTAATAATTCATAATTTGAATAATTTGAATTAATAATTTTGAATTAATAATTCAAAAATTTAATTTCGTATCTTGAGATTCCCACTAATGACATCCGTGACAATGACCAGAAGCTGGTTAGACGGCTTTCTCTTTTTCCTGGGTGCTTTACTGAAAGGAAACATGGGAATAGATGTGCTTAGTGATAAGTGTGTGTGTGTGTGTGTGTGTGTGTGTGTGTGTGTGTGTTGCAATGCACTACCTTCCCTATATGCAGAGGGGATTTCCTGCCTGGCATATTTTAGAGCAAGTGGAGACAATACTTATTCTTTAGGACAGAGCTTGTGAGTCAGGCAGTGCTATGGGACTGCAGTGCGTGAGGTCTGTGGAAGTCATAGGAAAGCAAGTTTAGGGCCTGGGGCTGTTCTACTCCAGATGGAAAAGAATGGAAAAGGAGATGAACTTTGTTGGCAATCAAAAAAATTTTTTATACAAATTCCTCATCTGGTTCGTCGTTTGGAGTTTCTACCCACTACAGGAGAGCGAGATGAAACAAACAAAAATGGTGCTATTCTGGATTCCTAAGGGACCATGGAAGGACCCAGTTGTTTCCTTTACAAGCATCATTTGTGCTCTGACTGAATAACCTCTGGGAGAAAGAGGATGATACTGGTGAGCTTGCCCATGACCGACAAGACTCCACTCTACCAGCAACTTGACTTTGTGCCACGGAGATAGACCCGGCCTGCTGTGCCTCCTCCGGGAAACCAGACCCATGAAGGACGCTTATTTATTCCCATTACCAGAGAGATCAGCTCCAAAGTTCTCCGAACACTAGAGCTTTCCAGAAGCTCCTCATTCTTCACAGGTAATTAACCTCTTGATGGGCTTAGAGCAGCCAACAGTGTTAGAAGCCACAACACACTGATGCTAAGTTATAAACCAGGGGAGAGGATAATTGGAAAATAGATTTCCAGGCTCACTGGAAAATAGATTTCCATTTATTGAAATAAGTACACTCAACTTTTCAGGAACATGTGAATCACAACACTGCGGTGTTGGCAGGGACCTTAGAAAATCCTTCTGTTTCAACTCCTTTTCCGAATAATGAGAGGATGGAGGTACAGAGAGAGAGACTTGTCCAGACAGACTGAACTCAACACAAATGTCCTGAGAGCTGTCTCGAGTCAGACCCAGCCGCACGGCGTGGCATCCTCTTTCCCAGCCGGTCCCCTCCGCAGATGGGGCCGTTCAAGCAACCCGTGCTTCCTGCCCTTGGGTCACCCGATTACATGTCAGGAAAGATCTAGGAAATAATGACTAAGCTCTGAAAACTGAGAATGAGACAAAAGAAAAAGAGGAGAGAAGAAAGGAGGTAGAAAGACTCAAACTGCAACCGACTTCAGTATTTGCAAACACTACCTGTGCCTTTTGTTCCCCTTGAATGAGTGTTGACATAATGTCGTGTATACTTCATGCTTTCGGGAGTGATGGGGGTTGATGTGATGCGGGGGCAGAATTTCCCTGGAGGGGTCACAGGTCCCAAATCATTATCGGCTCCTTCCATCACGGTCATCCTCGGGCAGCGTGGCCACGCTCCCTGAGGGCAGGAACCTCGTCTGTCTTGCCCTTAGATTCCCTAAACCTAGAGGGTACCAGGCACAAAGTGGGTAAAATTCATTGAAAGAATGAATATGAACTCCTACAAGGCCAGAAGATAGATGCCTCGTTTGCAAATGCTGATGTGGTGTTGATCATGCATGGTAGAAAAAAATGAAAAAAAAAAAATGCCTATTTAAAACTTAAAAGAGGGGCACCTGGGTGGCTCAGTGGGTTAAAGCCTCTGCCTTCGGCTCAGGTCATGACCTCAGGTACTGGGATCAAGACCCGCATTGGGCTCTCTGCTCAGCAGGGAGTCTGCTTCCCCCTCTCTCTGCCTGCCTCTCTGCCTACTTGTGATCTCTCTCTCTGTCAAATAAATAAATAAAATCTTTTAAAAAAAAAATAAAAAACTTAAAAGAATGCTAAGCGGCTCCTGGGTGGCTCAGTCGGGGAAGCGTCCAACTCTGGATCTCTGCTCAGGTCCTGATCTCAGGGTCCTGGGATGGAGCCCCGCGTCGGGCTCCACACTCAGTGTGGCGTCTGCTTGAGGATTCTCTCTCCCTCTCCCTCTGCCCCTTCCCGTGCTCATGCACACACATGCTCTCTCTCTCTCTCTTTAAAATAAATAAATAAATCTTTCTTTTAAATGTTAAAAGATGGGAAGGGGTTGCATTTATTACAAAACGAGGTACGTTAAAAGCGTAAAGCGCCTCCTCAGCAGTTTTCTCTCCGGTTCCATCAAGTAGGTACCACAGTTAAGCCAATAGGGTTCTGTGTCAGAGCGAGCCTCCCACTAAATCATACTGCCAAGAAAGCCTGGTAAAGGATGGCCAACATTCACTGAGAAGGTTCACACAGATAAAGACCAAGCGAATGTGGTTGGAATGCTGGACAAATGGCAGCTCTAGGTGCTCTGTGTTCAGACAGAATAAAAGTGGACACTGTGTACTTTCTAATGAGCTCCACGTAGTTTATGGAATTGTTGGCAACCACTGGCGTCAACGTTGCTCTTGGCGCTTTTCAGTTCAAACCTCTACTTTACCATAGTCACAAAGAGACTACAGGACAAATAATTTGGATGAGCACTTGGATGATCACAATGGGTTCTTGGACAACTTGCTAGCTCTCTAAGGATGTGAAGTTACATGTCAAGAAAAGTGCAGCTGGGTATAACCGTGTTAATAAACATAATTACCAGATTTGCTTATCTTTAACACTCAAGAAAGACAATACATTCCATTAATACACACACATTCACAAAAGGGGAAACAAATAAGATAGCTTCTTTGAAAAAGTTTAAAAAGTCTTGGCCGTTGTGAATAAATGATCATCGAAACAATTTTTAAAGATACAGGCTATGGGACTCGGTGCTCGGTGCTTCGCACATACCTCATTTCATTCTTACAAAGAAATTCAGTGTTCTACATCTTTGTTTTAGGGATGAGGAAACTGAGGCTCAGGGCTAAGTATCTCAAAATGGCCAACCTGGGCTCAAAACGTCTGTCAGAATGATTCCAGACCCAACCTGCAGGCAGAGGTCTTTCCAGATAGGAAGATACCCATAGACGCGTCTCTGGATTGACCTCTCACTGATGTGTCTGAACACTAAGTAGCAGGAAGGCATGAAGGGGAGAGCGTAGACCATGCGGCCCAAGCTCCTGGGTTCAAATTTCAGCGCCCCCACTCCCCAGCGGCATGCCCTAACCTCTCTGTGTGCCTCAGGGTCCTCATCTCTAAGCATCGTGATCATAAGAGGACTCGCTGAACCAAGAGCTACCTACTCACGGGGGCTTTTGTGAAGATTAAATGAGCTGATAAACACACCACAGGGAACCCAGTAAGCACTCAAAAATATTACAATGGGCAAATGTTTAGTACCCTTTGGAATGCTAACAAAAACACTGCATTCTGGTCAAGTGGTCTCAGCCATCTACATACTATGTGATCTTCACCAAGTCACTGAAACTTGCTGAGGTCCATTTGCATCTGTAAAAATGGGGTGCCGGCTGCCATGCTTCATTCCTAGGACTGTCACAAGAATAAATAACGGGGGCACCTGGGCTGCTCAGTAGGTTAAGCGTCCAACTCTTGGTTTCAGCTCGGGTCATGATCTCAGGGTCATGAGATCGAGCCCTTGTCGGGCTCCACGCTCCATGGGGAGTCTACTTGAGGATTCTGTCCCTCCTTCTACCTCTCCCCATTCTCGTGGGTTCTCTCTCTCTATTAAATAAATAAATCTTAAAAAAAAAAAAAAGGAATCTTGGACAGTAAGTTATATGAGAGCTTTACACACTTAAGAGTTCTAGCTGTACCACCATGTGTACAGGAATGATTACCACCCTTCACCCTCTCAAAACCAGAGAGAGCGTCTTTACCACATTCATTCCTGCCTGCGAGTTTCACATGAAGCAGCCGGTCCACAGTCCCCGTGATAACACAACGTGTCCTGTCAGCCAGGACTCGGTCAGATGGAACTCTATTACCTGCCTCCTTCGGCACACCCGCCGCGAGAGAGTAATTGATGTTCACCATGACCCCAGAGCACTCCAAGGCTCCGGAGTACCTCCGGGGAAAGATTAAATTATATTCAGCCTAGTTTATTATAAAGTGTCTTTAATTATACTCAAGTTCTTTGAAAACTGGTGACCTAGGAAAAGCACAGACCAAAGTCGCAGGTTCTCCCTGCTAACTGGGAGCCCGTCCTCACCGTCCCGCCTCCAGTCACCCTTTATCAGAGCTTACTGGAAAACACCACCCACCCTGGGGGAGGAAGAGCTAGGAAGGCGGCAGGCTGATTATAAAAGTCGGAAGAACCTTGCCCTGCATAATCCTCAAGGTCCACTAAGGTGCAGAAATACTAATGTCAAAATCTTGAAACCGTGAAAAATTTAAACTATGTAAGACTCCTACATGTGTCGAATACGGTTTTCATTTTTCTGATAATGAATTTAAACACTTGAACAAGGCGCACCTGGGGGGGGGGGCTCAGTGAGTTAAATGTCTGCCTTGGGCTCAGGTCATGATCCTGGGGTCCTGGGATCGAGCCCCACATCGAGCTCCCTGCTTGTCAGGGAGCCTGCTTCTCCCTCTCCCTCTGCCCCTGCTTGTGTTCCCTCTCTTGCCGTATCTCTCTCTGTCAAATAAATAAAATCGTATTTGAGTGTTAGTAGAAAAAGGACTGGTTGTACATTATTATTCTCCATTCAATACATGGCTCCCTTCTGGAGAATTCCTCCCAAGAAGGGCTTCCCACCTCCGTGGATCTCAGCACCTCATCAATCAGCTTGTTCTCAAGGTGAGAATGGTCTTCCTCCGGTGGAAGACCTCTTAATTCTCCTTACTTCAACTTCCCTTCTGTTCTTCGTTCCCATTTATTTGGGTCCTCAGGAACCACTTCAGCAAGTGATTTCACTTCCCATCCGGCCCTTTGCTGGCCTCGCTCATTTTACCAGTGAGACAATGACCTGCTTCTACTCGTATTTTTCACTGTTAGGCTATAAGCCAGTGGCCATTCTTTATAACCGTGGGCCAAACCAGCTGGAGGGCCATTTGCACCAAGGGTCCCTTAGACTACGATCTAAGGACCTGAGGGGACTTGGCAGGCATGCATGGGATCCAGCTAGAGCATACGCTGCTTTCACGAAAAAAATATTCTGGGGGCACCTGGGTGGCTCAGTCGGTTAAGCATCTGCCTCTGGCTCAGGTTATGATCTCAGGGTCCTGGGATCGAGCCCTGTGTCAGGCTCCCTGCTCAGTGGAGAGCCTGCTTCTCCCCCTGCCTGTTACTCCCCCTGCTTGTGTTCTCTCTCTCTCTCAATCTGACAAATAAGAAAATAAAATCTTTAAAAAAATATATCCTGAGTTCCAAAAGAATTCATTTATAGATCACTGCTTCTGCTTTTGGGGGGAAAAAAATGTTACACACACACACACACACACACACACACACACACACACACACACGGCATAATTTATCACTGTGTCTTTTTCCCCACGTTACGAGCCGGGCAAGGGTTTCGGTGCACACATAAAATCTGCCAGGCCCTGCCCCCTCAGCTAGAAGGAGCTGACGAGGAGCAGATGTGGCAGAGCCAACAAACCCATGCTCTTTGGGCAGACCCCTCTCCGCTGCTCCCTGGGATACCGAGCTGAAGACAGCAGGCGTGGGCACAGACTTCTCTAAGGCACAGGGATCCCAGGAGTTTCCACTCAAGTCCCCCAACCATGCCGGCCAGGCACGAGGGGCAAGCCGTGTGGCCTGGAGATTGCTCCTGACGCTCCTGGTCTACACCAAACAGGCCTCCCGTTCTGCGTTGTTGGGGTCAACACTCAAGTCCTCCACAGATGTCTTCCTATGGATTCATCTAGAACCATGACTGGCTGAAGCAGAGAAGGGATCCTATTTATTTTTTTTATTTTATCCGGTACACGCTTGGGCTGTTACTAAATAAAAAATGCCATGCACACGGGCAGTCCTTACCATTTATACATATAAACACATACATCCTATTTCAGTTGGCACAGTCCCCCCCCCAACCGTCTCGGCCTCAGACACCCAAAATGTGGCCATGACTGCCTAGGGCCAAGCCGGCAGGTGGGGAAAGCAAAAGGTTCAAATTAAGGTACACAGTTCAGGCTAGTAATTTTTATACGCTTGGTTATCTGGTTTCCCTTAAGTTTACAACAGATTAGACAGAGGCAAAGGAAAGGAGCTGTAAGACACGGTGGTCAAGAAAAGTGAATGGGACATAGGCCACGACATCAAGAAGAATTATGAGCTTCTGGGGCATCATAACTGTACTGTATCAGTGTAATCATTTCAGAGAAATGACAATAAATCTCCAAGAAAAAGGATAAATTAATGTTCGCTATCCTGCACTCTATTTAGGAAACTTTATACCGCATTTTACAATAATTTCTTCCTGAAAACGTTGAGGTGGGTTTTTTTTCTTTCCTTCCTTCTAACAATGTCAGCAGCTTGATGCCTTTAAATATGCTGACTTAAATATATGATCCGAAGGCAGTTAATTCCAGGAGAATACAAAATTAAATATTTAAACCTTTACTAGGGAAACATGAGGGAACAAAAGTGACTAATCATTAAGGAACTCAAACGAATTACAATGTTGCATTCTTTTGCAGAGAGGAACACTTGAATGAAAGAAAGACATGTACTTTCTGAGGCATTGGCCAGAGGTCCAGTGGTCATACAGCCCCTGCTTTAGGCAAACCAAAAGAGTTCTGAAATCTCTGTCACAGGAATAGTGGAAAAGGCTTTTCTCCCCTTCTCATGTCCAAGGGAAAGGTAGTGTTGACCCTAAAAGCTAAGACAGGGGAAGACCAGGGGCATTTTTCATGCAATACTTTCTCAACTGTTCTCTCTCTTAAACATCTTTGCTGCACAGATAGGATACTTCTATCAGTAGGAATTTTAAGGAAAATTCTGACAAGGCTCGCTGACTCCTAAGACATTGCACAGGACGCCTGAGTAGCACCCACGGCACCATATTAAAGTGGAGACCCCCCCAGTGGGGCGGGGAGGGAGACGGGAGAGGGATGCACCCACCCGCACATTTTAACTGGATTTCACGGACCGCGTATGCGTGAGGTGATTCCACTTTAGATTATGAATCAGGAAAATTCCCTGGCATATTATTAATGTATTATCAAGTATGAGGGACAAAATAATTCCAAGTACAAGGATGTCACCAAACTGCTGTAATGTCCCCGAAGACTTCCCTAAGGCCTCTCCCAGCCTTCCGGTCCCTTCAAATCCCAATTACTCTGATGCAATTTAGAATATGGCTGTTTAGGGGCACCTGGGTGGCTCAGTGGGTTAAAGCCTCTGCCTTCAGCTCACGTCATGATCTCAGGGTCCTGGGATCGAGCCCCGCATCGGGCTCTCTGCTCAGCGGGGAGCCTGCTTCCCCCCCTCTCTCTGCCTGCCTCTCTGCCCACTTGTGATCTCTCTCTGTCAGATAAATAAATAAAATCTTTAAAAAAAAAAAAAGAATATGGCTGTTTAACAGCATTTATTCCATTCTTTTCTTCTTTCTTGCACTTATATTTTTTTTTAATTTTTTTTGTGGTCTCTGAAGAGCTAAGCCTAATTTTTTTCATTTTTTAAAATTCTCTTTTCTATGTTATTTTTCCCCTTTAATAGTCCCCAAGTCCCCAAATCTCTCATAAAAGAGGCTAAATTCTCACTAGGCTTAATCCTCAAATGTTTTCAATTTACTCACATAGAAGGGGGGGGAATACCATCTCAACATTTTCAGGAAGAAATTATTGTAAAATGCAGTATGAAATTTCCTAAATAGAGTACCCATAGTGAGTAAATGACCAACCTGCCTTTCCAAAGGGACCAAACATTTCTGCCTTCTGACTTTCTAATGTACTTCTAACAAAGCCAAATGGGGATGAAACAACAATAAACTCAGTCTTTTCAAGACACCTAAGGACAAACAAATAATCAAGTCCTTAGAGGCAATGGGTACTGTTCTCACCAATCAAAAGCCACAGCACTCCTGAGCTCCAGCTGCAGAAGGAGGAGACCCAGCAGGCCCCGGGGAGCTCTGCCCAAGGGATGGACAGTGGTCCCTTCCTGCCAGCCCTGGAGACACGTGTCACCCTCGGTGCCTTCCTACAGCTAGGAACACCAGCACAGAGTGTTGCCCACTCCAACTGTCTCTTCCCAAGGGACAGCAAGAGATGATGTCGTAGAGGTAACACGGGAAAAAAATGGCAACCACTTCCACTTGGAATGATTATCTTTTCACCTGCACTGCAAACAGACTATGTCCGTTATTTATTTGAAGAGCACCTGGAAACTCCAAATCTAAAAACATCACTCCGTCATTCGTGACCTGCACTGAAGAAGGGAGGCCTGATCTACCACTCGAGTAACCGGTGAAGGACACGGGAACAAGAGGGCCTCTGAACAGTCCACAGGACCTGCCCCGCCCGACCTCTCACCCTCTGCCTCCCAAGACCTTGGAGGTGATGCTTCCTCGTTCTACAGCCACACTGAGCACAGTGCTGGGCTTTTCTTAAACAAATAAACCTAAAGAGGTTTAAAACTTCTAGATAGTTAGGGCACAGGAATGACCACTAAAGTCTGTGTGGCATACGACACTCTCCATGCTCTATGGTAATGCAATTTCATTGAGGAAATTTTTTTAAAAGATTTTATTTATTTGTCAGAGAGAGAGAAGAGTACTAGCAAGGGGAGCAGCAGACAGAGAGGGAGAAGCAGGCTCCCCACTGAGGAGGGAGCCTGCCGCGGGGCTCAATCCCGGGACCCCAGGATCATGACCTGAGTCAAAGGCAGATGCTTAAGCCACTGAGCCACCCAGGTCCCATGAGGAAAGTTTTTGTTGCTGTTGTTGTTGTTCTTGAGGGATGAGAACAATGACATTGAAATCATACATTTTCAAAACCAAGCCATTTAAAAAATAATCCCAGTCATAGTAAAAGATCCTAACTGAAGCTAAAAAGCTATGCCCAAAGAAGAAAAAACATGGAGCTAGGAGTCTCTGGAGAGCTGTTTTTTGAGCCTCAGCCCTCATACAAACAAGCCATGTGTTTGCAGGGCTGGTCACTTAACCTCACTACACCTCAGATTTCTCATCTGTAAAATTAGAACATTTGGTCAGATTAAAGCCCTTTCATCAGCTCTAAAATTCTGATTCTATGATTGTCCTTCCAATTCAATAAAATGAAATACAGTATTGAACGCTGCTCTCTTTTTCAACTAAGCTAATTTTTCTGAAGGCTGAAAAGCTCAACCCTGCCAAGAAAATATAACTGAGAGAGGGAAAAAAAATTTTTTTTTAATTTCACTTGTGCAACACAAGGTCTATCCAGAAATTAATACTCGATCTTTACTTCCACGGGAAAAAGGTCTCTCTCTCTCCTTTTTTTTTTTTCTTTTGTGCAATGCTCAGTTCACCACTAGACAAGAAATATTATTTGCCTATGGAAGTTCATCTGTATTTGCTGATCGGCTATGTTCCAGGGTGTAGCAGCTTGGTGGCAGAAAGCAACTTCTCTGCCCTTCCCTGTTACACTGCATTTCAAAGAGCGACAAAAACGGCTCTGAAATACACCAGCAAAAATCTTGCTGTGGTCTCGTCTGAAACAGCTACAAAGTACAGGCTCATCTCAGAATCTGTGACCTCACCACCCAACGTTTTACAAATTGAGTAACTACTTCCCGGTCCGTTACTAGTCAAACAACAAAAGTGAAAATAAAAGGGCACAGTAGTGCCCTGCAGGTTAGGCGTGAGCAAGGAGGGTACAAACGCAGAACAGGCAGGAATCCCCGAATCCAGAGGCACATTCCAAGTGGGCTTCGGGGAGGGCTGACCCATTTGTTTATTGATGGTTTTACCTCCTTGGCTCCTCACCGGGGAGCCTGAGAACTGTTTGTAGGTCATCGTAAAGAGGGTTCTCAAGCATGATGACAGATACTAAAAGGTGATAAGGAGCAAAAGCGGCACTTGTTTTCATTAACGTGAGCCCTCACCAACTTCCTTAGACTTCCCCAAGTGAAAGGTCAGACTCCCATGATTTTGAAGAAGAATCAATGCTTTTGCCTCTTGGAAGAGACACGCATTCAAAATTCAGGACTTGACCACATAGACTTGGTTCATCGGCATTTAAAAAAAAAGTAAGTTTCCCCAGGGTAGGAAGCAACACAGTCCAGAGTTTAAAAAAATAAAATTCTTCATCTGCTCAGGATGAAACACACTACTCAAAATAAACGGAATGACACCGAAAATGATCTGTTTGCTGAATGAAAAGAAACACTATTCTAAAAAAGCGATCGTGAAGCAACGGGAGCTTACTCCGTCTTCTTCAATTACAGCTTTAAGGGACACATGGGGCGGGCGGTTCACGCCTCTCAGCTTCCCTGTGTACCAATTCCAGGGTCTTCCGTGACTTTCCCGGGGCTGCCCCTTCTTGCCAGCCAAGCTGCTTAAGTTTAGGGCAGACTCTTCGGAGTGAGGTGCTCAGCCCTTGAAACGAAAGAGCTCCGGCAGGGATCTGGGAGCGTCCTTCTTTCTCTGTATCTGGGGTACAGAGGAGAAAACACTCCCTGTTCTGCCTTATGTTCCTGCTGGGTCTCGCTGGGTTCTGGACTCCCTCCCTCCCTCTCTCTCCCTGCCCAGGGCCATTCCAGGCTGATCTCGGGGAGGGGGGGCCGGAGGGGAGGGCCAAGTTTAACCTTACCGGGAGGGAGGTCGGGTTGTGTGGGCAGAGCCGGAGTCCCAAGATAACAGCTGAACTGTGGCCATTTGCAAAGTAGCACAAGGCTACCCCTGTTCCTTTTACTGTTCGGTTGCCGTGGCTGAGCCCAACACTATACCCCGGCTCCTCCGTCCTCCTCCGGCTTCCTAACCGCCTCCCACAGACCTCCAGGGCCGGCCGGAGGAGGTGAGCACTGCTCACCTGGCGGGGCTGGAGAGGAGATCTGATGGGCAGGTCGGCCCCGAGGGTGCGCAGTGGGAAAAGCAGGCATTCTGTTCTTAAGGGCCAGGCTATGCTTTCTCCGTGTTTTCACCCCCATTTTCCAAAGTGGGAAACAGCTCTTACGATGGAAAAGCAACCATCTGAAACCTCAACCTGAGAGAACAATGATCACCTTTAAACTTTGGTTCTACTACAATCAGCAAAACAAAGGGGGGGGGCATGGGGGAAAGGGCAGGAAGCTCCTGGGTAGAGTCGTATCTGAACACAGGCAAGACAGCCCTGAATGTCAGCTGCGTCGAGGTCAAGAGTAGTGAACAACGGTGTGAATTTCTTGTGTAAAACAAATTCCTGTTTGAAGACGCCATTTCAAAAGAATCCAGACATAGAAACCACACCAAGAAGGAGGGAGTGAGAGAGAAAGAGAAAGATTACCCTAAAAATAAACCACCGATGAATTTTTTATGACACATTTTGAAACTAAAGACAGACCGGCCGAGGGCACTGGTCTCGGGCGGCGAGCGCCTGGACCCCGGACGGAGCTCTGCCACCATCCAGCGACCCAAGCTACTGTCCCTCTCAGCTGTTCATCTCTGCATCTGAAAAAGGGGGGAATGGAGGGAACTGTCCTGAGCTTCCCCCACAGCTCTCAAAATCCACTTAGAACCTCCATCCTACAGCAAGCGGGTCGGCACAGAATCATATGGAGAAGCGGAAAGGCGCGGGAGACCACGGTCTTCGTTAGAACAGCAGTAATGCTGGGCCGTGGGGTTAGGGGTGACGCTTCCCCACTTCCCGAGGCGCCTCATTGGGGAATCTTGCCCCTAAAATAAAAACCCGCCGCTGTAGGATAGTCGTGACATGCCTGACGGTGAACAGCCTTAATGTCACAGAACCCCACGTTAAAAATGCTTAACGGGGCAAGTTTTATGCTGGGTATTTTTAGCACAGTAAAAAAAGAAAATAAAATCTACATAAAAGACGGGAAACGGTGAGGGGACCCACATTGCAGGAGTGCTCGGGATGTGGACACCGCATGAGGAATTTAAAAAAAAACAATTTTTTTTTTTTAAACATGGCGTTTAGCTTTCGTTTCCTATCTATTTTAATTTGGTCTCCAGGGTCTGCTGAGCGCAGCTCCCACTTGCACCCAGGCAGGAGAGAAATGGCTCGTCTGCTGTTTCACAGAGGAGTTCCTCCCCTGTCTTTGCTGCCCTCTCCCCTTCCCCACAGAAACTGTCACTCTGCACATCACTCCTAAGAGCTCGGCGAGGCACTCCCTCGAAGAATCTGCACAGATCGCAATCTCAAGTGCCTGCTTGCCGAGGGACTGCTGTAATTTGAGGTGTTGCTTCCTTTTAAAGAATAAAAAGCAGATGCTCGAAGCTGATGAAAGTAAAGGCTCTTTCAACACGTCTCTTTCTCTCGCACTTGAAACTCTTACCGGCGACAAGTGCTTCTCACACTCAGTCGGGTCATTTCTGCACTTTTTACTTTTTCTTTGAAGGCGCGGAGCAATGCGACTCCCCACCTGGGGTGACATGGTTCCTGACAGGGAGCCTCCTGAGGGCACCCCACACAGGGGCCAAGCGTGGCCCCAAGGACACCGTCTCCCTCAGGCAGAGCTAAAGGAATCCGACGCTTTCTGGCAATCTTGACACGAAGTCTCAAAGCCACACACACAGACTTAGTCATTTCCAGACCTCTGCACACATACCTACCGAGGCACTCACTCTCTGAGAACCCCAGTGTGAACCAAGGGAGGGGGAGGGAAGGCCGTGCCAGAGGGACCAGTGCATTAAGAGATCTAGTCTTAGCCTCGCTACTGCTTCGGAAACCTCACCACCTGCCACCAGGCCTCTTCTCTCTGGGAAATGCACAGAGTGGACCCAAACTATCCAGAAAGCCCTCTATGCTGAAGCATTCTGTGAGCGCACGGTCTACAGATACGGGACAACTGCCCAAGGTGGTTTACACAGCAAGCCAAAGGCAAGGGGGGTGACTGGAGGGGTCGGGGGGAAAGCAGGGACTGGCGGAGAGTAATGAAATCAATGGCCCTGGGTTCCAGGTCCACCTAAAACCACAAGTAACCCTACTGTGCTGCCCAGCCCCATAGGAGGTTCTGGGGAGATGCAGAAGGCAGTCCGGTCCTCAGTGAAACCGCCGTCGGGGCGGGCACTGAATTTTAGCCACGGAACAGATACAATTAAGTAAGTTAAACATCTAGTTCCATTCTTTGATTCAGCAAACAAGTAAGCCGCAGACACCGCTTCTGGGGTCTAGAGCTGTTTAGCCGAGGACACCTCCACCTGGAGGCCCTCCTTAGTTCTTTTGCTGGGCTCCCCAGTGCCCTGAGTGGTGTCGCTGTCCACCCACTGGTCCAAAGCAGAAACCCTGCCTCTCACTCACCTTCGAGTCCTTAGATCCTGCCTCATTCACACCCCTCTGATCTGTGGGCTCTTGCCCCGTCAGTCATCTCCACTGTCACTCCAACCTCCCTGAGAATGAGGGGCCTGAGTGTCCTCGTCCATGCAGGATCCTCAGCACACAGACGGGTGATAAGCAGGGAACAGGTGCTCCACGGGGGTTAAATAAACATTCCTGTGTCACCTGAACTTCTCTGTTTCCTCTCTGGTCCCCCTGGCCACCACCTGGTCCCTTGTCACGCCCCATGCCCAGCACTGGAAAAGTAAGGTCTCTAACACACACACACACCTGCCTTCTCACATCCCCACCTCAGGACCTTCGGTGGGTTTGGGGTTTGCTTTACATTCTGGGTAAAAGCCAGGGTCCCTGGTTTGGCACACGAGGCCCCTCCCTGATCTAGCCTTGAACCTCTCCAGGGCTGTGGGGCCTGCCTCCCAGACCTGCTCTTGTTTCTGCAGTCTGCCCGTACACCATTCTGCACGTTTTTGGGTCTCTCTTTGCTCATGCTCGTCTAAACTACTCCTCATTCCCAAAAGCTTAGTCTGAAGGACATGTATTCTGAAAGCTTCCTCTGACTCTCTTTTCCCCCCAGTCGGTCTGATTTAGACCTCCCTTCTCGGTGGTTCTGTATTCTGTGCAGGTGCCCATGAAACGTTTGTTAAATTAATGAAGAATGGAGAGAGGGAAGGAAGGAGCGAAGGAGGAAAAGGGGAGCAGGGAGAGAGAGAGAGAGAAGCTCAAAAGAAAGAGAAGCCCCTGAAAGAATTGCTTCTTAAAAGGTTAAGACCAGGGGTGCCTGGGTGGCTCAGTAGGTTAAAGCCTCTGCCTTCAGCTCGGGTCATGATCTCAGGGTTCTGGGGTCGGGCCCCGCATGGGGCTCTCTGCTCAGCAGGGAGCCTGCTTCCCGCTCTCTCTCTGCCTGCCTCTCTGCCTACTCGTGATCTCTCTCTCTGTCAAATAAATAAATAAAATCTTTAAAAAAAAAAAAAAAAGGTTAAGACCAGTTAGTGTCAGAACTGAGACAAGAATCCAGGCCTCCTCATTTTCTCTGATGGATCTTCTTCCAGATCCAACCTATGAATGTTTTCTCAAGAATCTCTCCTCTTTCTCACTCTGCCATGCCCTGCTGGACAACCTCCTAGAGTTTTACTAACTACCCTCCAATACTTGTCCCCTATCAGCTTTAGACTCATTATGTCCAATTATCTGCTACCCAGATGTCCCATTGGCAAGTCAAGTTTAAGGTGACAAGGAATGAAATGAAATAATTACGTTACCCACTGCTCTCCGATGCAGAAACCCCACCACCAACAGAAACCACTTCTTCCTCCTGGATCACCTGCAGCCTTCCCACACCCATTCATAGAGTCATGTGAGACAGAAATGGGGAAATCAGCATTCAGTTTTTTAAATTACCACCTCTACAGCAGGATATGTCATGTACTTCACATGCTTTACCTCGTTTAACCCTCAGGAGAAACAAGATAACTGGAATTTGGAAGAGAACAGGGCAAAAAGTAGGGAAATGTAATATGTTTACCACTTGTGCTTCACTTCGTCAATTTCTCTTTCTCCCGCACTCCTCAAGTACAAACACACCAGGACAACTAAAGTTCCCCCGGTCCTTCCACTGAACTGCCACCAACCTAAACTCTCCTGCACTAATGCAACAGACCCCTAGGGGCATCTCTGCCTCCAGTGTCACCCCAATCAATTCTACCCTCCATTTTGCCAGAAGCATGAACTTTCTAAAAGATCAAGCCACTTCTGGTTCCAAACAAGATGGGGCAGTTGCACAGGCTGCAGACTGATACCGATCTCAGAGTAACACCCATTCACTAACACAAGTATTCGGGGAAACTCTTGGAGAATTTCAGGAGGGAAGAAATTGGGGAAAACAGCGGTCTGAGACAGGAGAAGCCTAATGGTTATGAGGTGGGGAGTAATCTGGGGAACAATGAAGTCACTGATAAGTCTTAGAGAAAGCTAAATTTTGGTTAAGATAAAGGTAAGCACTGTAAGAATAATAGAAGATGTATTCTTTTAAACTATCCAAAGAAAATTCAATCTAAAGGAAGGAAGAAAAGAGAGAAAAAATAAATGGCAAGTAGAAAACATCAGACAAAACTAAAAAGTCTTAATAAAAATAATTATAATTGGGCATAAATTCACTAATCAAATAACAGAGACTAGTAGGGGCACCTGGGTGGCTCGGTGGGTTGAGCATCCAACTCTTGATTTCAGCTCAAGTCATGATCTTAGGGTTGTGAGATCAAGCCTCACGTGGAGCCTGTTTAGGATTCTCTCTCTCTCCCTCTCCCTCTCCTTCTGTCCCTCCCCCATTCACACACTCTCTCTGAAGAAATAAAAAAATAAGAGACTAGTATTGCATCTAAACTATACACAGTACGTGGGGAAAACAGTGATCCATTTAAAAGAAGTATAAAACGAAGATGAAAATAAAGAGCTAAAAGAATATAAATGAAATAAAAACAAAACCCAGGAGAGCACTTTTATTATAAAAAAAAATGGAATGTGAGGCAAAAAGCATTATAAATGGCCACAAGGGACGTTCTATACTGGCAATGATCATGAACACATACGCCCCTAACAAAATGGCCTCAAAATATTTAAAGCAGCACCTTTGGAGAAAATCAGAGAAATAAAAAAAAGAAAAGAAAGAAAGTTTAAAAACTCCCCATGTTCCTGGAAATTAAAAATACTTACTATTAAACAGCCCTGAAGGAACTAAAATGGAAATAACAAAATGCAGATACTCCTTGAATTACAGTAGGGTTATGCCCTCATAAACCCACTACAGGATGAAAATATACCAAGTTGAAAATGCCTTTCATAGGTGTATGAAAGTACATACATAGGTGTGCAAACATCACAACTCAGCTTAGCCTACTTAAATGTGCTCGGAACACTTAGATATTTTCCTGAGAGCGAAAACCAGAATGGTTGTACCGGTACAGAACAGTCGTCAGTGTGGGGGTTGTCTACTCTTGTGATCAGTGGCTGAGAAGGGGCAGCTGCCCCCCGCCTTGGGAGAGCATCGCACTACACATGCTAACACCTGAAAAAAGATCAAAATTCAAAATTCCTTTTTTTTTTTTTAAGATTTTTACTTATTTATTTGACAGAGAGAGAGATCACAAGTAGGCAGAGAGGCAGGCAGAGAGAAGGGGGGAAGCAGGCTCCCCGCTGAGCAGAGAGCCCGATGCGGGGCTCGATCCCAGGACCCCGAGATCATGACCTGAGCTGAAGGCAGCGGCTTTAACCCACTGAGCCACCCAGGTGCCCCTTTTTTTTTTTTAAAGATTTTTTTATTCAAAATTCAAAATTCTAAGTGTAGTTTCTACTAAAGGTATATAGCTTTTGCTCTGTCATAAAATTGAAAAATTGTAAGTCAAGCCATCTTAAGTCGGGGACCGTCTATACTGTTATGTAACAACAAAAGTATTTATTATAAATCAAAATCTGTGCCATGGAGCAAAATCTGTGAGGATTCACGGCAAGTCAGTCACTGACGTCTGAACAGCCTAAAGCTATTACGGCCAGATCCACCCACATCAGTAGACTTGCAGACAAGGAGAATTACCAGAGCCAAAGGACCATTATAATAATTAAAGGGTATATACTCGTTAGGAAAATATGATAATCCTTTTTTTTTTTTTTTAAAGATTTTATTTATTTGACAGAGAGAAACACAGCAAAAGAGGGAACAGAAGCAGAGGGAATGGTAGCGGGAGAAGCAGGCTTCCTGCCGAGCAGGGAGCCTGATCCGGAGCTTGAACCCAGGCCCCCGGGATCATGACCTGAGCCGAAGGCAGATGCTTAACGACTGAGCCACCCAGGCGCCCCAGGAAAATATGATAATCCTAAAAGCATGTGCACCTATTAACAGAAAAGAAGAAAAATTTCAAATCGGTGATCTAGAAAAAGGAGAATAAATTAAACCCAAAACGTGGACAAAGAAGGAAATGATAAAGATGAGAGCAGAAATCAATGAAACAGAAAACAAGCAACGGTTCATTCTTGGAAAAGGTTAATAAAATTGATTAACTCCTAGCAAGACTAATGACAAAAAGAAAAAACAAAATAACCAATGGGATGAGTGAAAAGGGGGGTATTTTTAGACATCCTACAGACACTAAACAGATAATAAGGAAATATTATAAACAGTATGTGTCAATAAACTGGACAACTTATACGAAAGGCACAATTTCTTGAAAAATGGGAAATATAATTTACCAAAATATAATGAAGAATAAATTTAAAATGGGAATAGTCTGGGGGCGCCCGGGTGGCTCAGTGGGTTAAAGCCTCTGCCTTCAGCTCAGGTCATGATCTCAGGGTCCTGGGATCGAGCCCCACATCGGGCTCTCTGCTCAGCAGGGAGCCTGCTTCCCCCTCTCTCTCTGCCTGCCTCTCTGCCTACTTGGGATCTCTCTCTCTCTGTCAAATAAATAAATAAATAAATCTTAAAAAAAAAAAAAAGTGGGACTAGTCTGCTCTCTGTTGAGAAACTGAATTCATTACCAAATCCTTAGCCAACCATGATTCGACTGTCATGCGTCCTGATTGTGGTGGTAGCTACTCAACTCTACGTGGAATAAAATTCAGAAAACTGTATACCGTAAGAAAAATGGACACTTTACTGTATATTTTTAATCATATTTGTAACAGTTTTAGAGCTTTTGCACAAAGAAAACTCCAGGCCCAATGGTTTCACTACTGAATTTTACCAAATTTTTTTAAAAAAATAAAATCTTACAAAAATTCCTTCAGATAAAAGTGAAGATACCAATACTCCACCACACATTTTATGAGACCAACGTAACACCAACACCAAAACCTATAAATACGACACAAGGGAAGAAAATTAGAGACAATGTTCAACAGTAAGAACAATGTTCAAAGTTCTTAATGGGCATAGCTGTAAAATACTTAATAAAATATTGAAAGAGTAGGTAAAAAGAACACTGGTAACTTTATAATGATAACTTCTTCTTATCCCAGAAACTCAGGGTTGGTTAAACTTTTAAAATTAATCAATGTAATTCACCAGGATAGAAAGGAAAAAGCTATACGACATCTTATTAGATGCAGAAAAAGAACTACATGAAATTAAAAATTCTTTGCTGATAAGAGACAAACATCCCTGAGGAAATCAGGAAAAGAAGGAAACTTCTTCAAGCCAACAGAGGACAACTATGAAAACATCACAATTAATGGTGAAAGTGTGAATGCTTTCCCCTTAAGATAAGGAACACGGTTATGTGCCTTCAGTAGTAAGTGAATTTGGCATTCCATAAGATACAAGGTTTATAAACAAAAGTCAACTGTATTTCCTTATCTAAACATTAAATAATTTGAATATAAGATTTTAAAAAATTAAATTTATTATAGTATCAAAAAAACATTAAATATAGTTAAATTCTACAAATAAATAAAGCATGAAATACCTCTTCAAAAACAGGGAAACATTATTGAGAGAAATTAATAAATAGAGGGACAGGGAGACATATTATTTTTTTATTGGAAGTCTCAAAGTTGTTAATATGTCAATTGTCCTTAAATTAGTTTCTCATAATTTAGTGCAATCCAAACAAACTTCTAAAAGGCATTGTTTTCAACTGTACAATTTGTTTTACTTTATTTTGTTTTGTTTTTAAGTTTTCATTTTAGTTAACATACAATGCTCATTATGAGTGTACTTTAAAGGTTTTTTTAAAAATTCCAAGTCAATGCTTAAATTTATATGGACTCTTAAAGAGCTAAAACATCCAAAACAATCTTGAAAAAGAAGTACAAAGTTAGAGGATTCACACTACCACACTTACGGTAAAGCTATTTTAATCAAGTCAGTATGGTATTGACAGTATAGCATGCATATCAATGGAATAGAAGAAAGAGTCTTGAAACAATAGGAACACAGTCACTTGATTTCTAACAAAGGCAATAAGGTGATTTAATGAGGAAAGAAAATCTTAACCATAATTGCTTCATACAGTTCAATAAATATATGAAAAAAATTTTCAACCTTAACCCCTACCTCACACCATACATTAGAACTAAGTTGAGATGGGTCACAAATTTAAATAGTAAGGCTAGGGACTCCTGGGTGGCTCAGTTGGTTAAGCATCTGCCTTCGGCTCAGATCATGATCCCATGGTCCTGGGATTGAGTCCCACATCAGGCTCCTTGCTCAGGTGGGGAACCCTCTGACCCTCACTCCCCCTGCTTGTACTTTTGATCTCTCTCGCTCTCTGGCACACAAATAAAATCTTTAAAATAAATAAATAGGCTAAATTTAAAAGCTTCCGGGAGAAAACACAATAAAATATCTTAGTAGCCAGAGGATAAACAAAAGTTTATAAAGACAGAAAAATTATTTATCTTAAAAAATTATAAATTAGGGCACCTGGGTGGCTCAGTTGGTTAAGCAACTGCCTTTGGCTCAGGTCATGATCCTGGAGTCCCAGAATCAAGTCCAGCATCAGGCTCTCAGTTCCACAGGGAGTCTGCTTCTCCCGCTGACCTTCGCCCATCTCATGTTCACTCTCACTCTCTCTCAAATAAATAAATAAAATCTTTTTTAAAAATTATAAATTAGATTTCATTAAAATTAAAAACTGCTTACCAAAAGCATAGTTAAGAAATGAAAAGATAAGGGGCACTTGGGTGGCTTATTTGGTTAAACATCTGACTCTCAGTCTCAGCTCACACCTTGATCTCAGGGTCATGAGTTTGAGCCCTATGTTGGGCTCCATCCCAGTGTGGAGCCTACTTTAAAAAAAAAAATGAAAAGATAAGCCAAAACAGTGGGGGAAATGTGGAGAGATATATATAGATAGATATAATCTCTGACAAAGGACTTATACCCAGCATATATAAAGAACTCTTACACATCTGAAAAAAGGCAACCAACCCAATTTTTTAAATAGCCAAAGGACTGGAGCAGACACAAAACAAATGGCCGAAAAGCACATAAAAATGGTGCTCGGCATCATCAGTCATCAGGAAATGCAATTAAAACCACGTGATATTTCATTTAACCACTAGAATAGCTAAAATTAAAAAGAACAAGAACACTAAATATTGGTGAGGATTTGGAGTGGCTAGAACTTTCACACACTTCTGGAGGAAGCATGCAAAGCTACAACCACTTGCTTTTTATAAGCAGTTTCTTATAAAGCTACACACCTACCCTATGTCCCACTTAGTCCACTCGAAAAAGAAATAAAACATATGTCCACAAAAACGCAAGCGTGTTTATAGCTGCTTTCTTCCGAACAGTCAAAACGTGACTACAAACCAAACATCTGTGAACAAGTGCATGAATAAACTATAGCATACATACATGGAATATTGGTCAGTACTTTTCTTTAAAGATTTATTTATTTATTTGAGAGAGAGAGGATGAGTGAGGGCAGGGGCAAAGGGAGAGAATCTCAAGCAGACTCCCCACAAATGTGGAGCTATCGTGGTGCTGATCCCACCATTCATGAGCTCATGACCTGAGCCACAACCAACAACTGGAGGCTTAACTGACTGAGCCACCCAGGAACCCCTGTACTAGCCAGCATTTTAAAAAATCACAAAGTCTTGGGGTGCATGGGTGGCTCAGTCAGTTAAGCAGCTGACTCTTGATTTCAGCTCAGGTCACGATCTCAGGGTCCTGGGGTCCAGCCTCAGGTTCGACTCCACACTCACATTACTTGGGATTCTCTCTCTCTTCCTCTCCCTCTGCTCCTTCTTCCACTCACACTCCCTCTCTCTCTAAAACAAATAAAGAAAGCTTTACAAATAATTAAAAACCATGAAGTCTTGATACACGCAACAATGTGGGTGAATCACAAAAACACATTAAACAAGAGAAGGCAGATACAAAAAAGGTACACATCGAATAATTCCCTTTGTATGGAGTCCAAGAACAGACAAAACTCATTATGATATGAGAAATGAGAGCAGCAATTGAATATGGGGTGATGGAAATTGAGGGGAAGGAGGAAGAAAGACCCTCTTTGGGGTGATGGAAATGTCCTCTCTCCAGGTCAGGGTACTGACTGCAGAGAGGTACCCATTTATCAGAACTCACTGAACTGCACATTTAAGATCTATGTTCCCTTTCGCCACTTGTAAATTCTTCCTGAATCAAAATGAATGCATTTGGGGCACCTGGGTGGCTCAGTGAGTTAAAAAACCTCTGCATTCAGTTCAGGTCATGATCTCAGGGTCTTGGGATCGAGCCCCGCATTGGGCTCTCTGCTCAGCAGGGAGTCTGCTTCCCCCTCTCTCTCTGCCTGCTTCTCTGCCTACTTGTGATCTCTCTCTGTCAAATAAATAATTAAAATCTTTTTTAAAAAATGAATGTATTCATTAAAAGAAAGGTACCTTCCATCTGGAGGGTCTGCCTGGGGATAAAGAGTGAAGAGAGACGTGCTTCGGTGAAAAAGGCCACACAAGGGAGCGGGTAAGTGAGAAAAGTCAAAGGCAGAGAGGAAGAACATCGGTCCGCCAGAGTAAGAAGAGAAACAGAGAAAACTGAGTCAGAAGGGGAAGGTACAAGCCAAACAGGAAGACACGAGTGAACTGAGCATCAGAAGTAGAAACTAAGAAGCAGATAACTGTATTTCAAAATAATCCAGCTACCACATTAAACTCTAACAAGAATCTCAGCCAATTTTCTTTGGAAAACTGCTCTCTTCTTCCCCCAATACCTCTGCTAATCAAATCAGAAGCCAGAGGAGAGGCATGCAGGGGGGATAGGAACTTGAATGACCTGAGTTCATCCTTTTTTTTTTTTTTTTAAAGTCAACCACCTTTGACAGAATATCCTACCAGGGCTCCTATCCCACCGGCGGCTCCTGATCATTGATAAACATCCCGACGTCACTGCAGTTGGCCATTTCTATATTTACCTATACATGCTACCCTAACGAAATTCACCACCTATTCATTCCCTTGGTGAGTGAATGAAACGAGGATCACGAGTCCCTGGAGGGAGTCTCCTAGTTAACTGAAGCCCAAGCTGGCCTCAGGAACCAGAGATAACATTTCTCCCCCTTCCAGTCGAATTAATAGGACAAGCAGGAGATGACTCACACACACAGTTGACGCAGCAATTAGTGCCGAGTCTCCCCCGCTTACTCATCCCCTCCAGTGAAAGAATCACGGAGAGGTATTAACCCTGTCTGAAAAAGGAGATGCCACGTGAGCAAAGTCAACCTCGCCACACAATGGAGCCATAAGGGGTGAGTAGGAGGGTTCCTGTCCAAACCTTCCAAATCTAGAGGGACGTCTATGATGAGGTTTCAGTAAGATTGCGCTAATCAGCACCGCTTCCTCTATTTCAGTGTAACAATGCTGGGCTTACAGGAATAGCTTTCTGAGACATTCCTATAAAATCAGCTTACTCACTGCATTTTTTTTAAAAAAAAAAAAGAGAACGGCCTCTGGTGCACATATATGTGTGAATAAGCATCTCGGAGCTCTGGCTGGGGCTGGGCACTCACGATTCGTCAGTGTTACTTAGGATTACTTGGGTGAGAATTGCCTCATCCAAGAGTCACCTCGTGTTTGCACCGGTGAGGTGGTCCGAACTGTCGGATTATTCCTCATCCGCACACGAAGAAGAAAAAGAAGAAGACGTCAGGCCATGGGAGACGAATGACTTAGTCAAGTCGGCTGCAAAGCTAAGCGACAGAGCTGAGACCCATTTCCTGACTTCTGGATCAGCGTTCTGGCTGCTTGTGGTGAACGCGGGGCCCGTGCACACTGGGTCCCCGTGTCTGGGCGCCACCGCCCACGCACGTGAGAATTCGCAGATTGAGAGGCGACGGTAAATCATACGCCTTAGCCTGGACTCGAGTTTCACATTAAAAATAATTCAATAAAATATAATAGTCGAATTTTGACTGGCCCCATCAGCACGTACGACTGCTACTCTAATTTCTCACTCCCACCCACCTTTAGGAGCTAGCCCCCATATCTCTAGATATAGAAAACGCCATCTGACTGGACTGCATCACAGTTGGGAAGGCACCCACTACCGCTAGAGCATTTGTAAACAGCTACTCAGAGAGACAGGAACGGCAAATTCCTTCAGCCGTCCCGACCCGCTCCTTTTTGTGGCTGGTTTCCTTTTTAGCACTTATTAAAAATACATATATTCATTTTGGAAAAGACAGAAATGACAAAGAAGGAAATAAAAATCTCTCAGATGACACTTAACACTTATGCTGTCTGACTTTCTCTAAGCACAGACATATATTTAATAAGATGTAAATTTTACCTAATTTTTTAAAAATTGGAACCCGCCGCACCTTGTCTTGTACACATTCCTTTGAAAGCTCTAGTATGGGTACAGGCTGAACTTCAGGGCTATCCTAAGTCATAACAAAACAACATACTTACGTTCTAGTTCTAGTTTCGACATGTCCAACAGAGGAGTTATTAATTCATTAAACTAATAAAATAA
This sequence comes from Procyon lotor, assembly GCA_028646535.1. Classification (NCBI taxonomy): domain Eukaryota; kingdom Metazoa; phylum Chordata; class Mammalia; order Carnivora; family Procyonidae; genus Procyon; species Procyon lotor. Next base: position 116,686,664 of record CM053608.1, read on the forward strand.
GTTTACCCAACGTGAATTCTTATCTAGATCAATTCCAGGAATTAAGAGCCACAGAAAGTGCCAGATAATTCACCCCATATGTTGCCAAGAAGGGATGCCATTAGGTGTCTCTGAACTCTAGTCTCTGCCTGGTCCCTTGCTCTGGGTATGAACAGAATTTGGGTTCATTTTCTGCATCACTGCTGGAGGTGAATGTGTACTTCCCCATACTCTCCATGCCCCCTGCCTCTGCCCTGATCCAGGACCCCAGTACTTCTCACTTGGATAACAAAAGGTCTTATGACTCCCCCCTTTGAAATCATCCTCCACACCGGGTCAGATCTTCAAGACACATCTGCGTGTACCACCAAAAACAGTAAAGAGTAGCTTATGTTCTTGAGTACATCTCAAGTTACACACTTTTCATACATTATTATATCTTTATAACAACCTTAAAAGGCAAATGTTATTGATTTGCCATTAGAGGTAAGAACTCTAAAGCTCGGAGAGACTAAATAATTTGCTCAAAGTCACACAGCCAATAAAATTTGGAGGAGCTTGACTCTGGAACTTGTACCGCTTGCTAACTCAAAAAATTTCATGACTATCTGTCATCAATAGCAGTAGTTCCCAATATTATCTTTAAATCAAAAATGCTACAGATTTTGGGCAATAGACATTTTTACTCAGTATCTGCTGATCAAGAAAATAAACAGTGAGCAGGAAGATACTATTAATATATAACATTTCTTTTTTTTTTTTTTTTTAAGATTTTATTTGACAGAGGGAGAGATCACAAGTAGGCAGAGAGGCAGGCGGAGAGAGAGGGGGAAGCAGGCTCCCCCTCTGAGCAGAGAGCGATGTGGCGCTCGATCCCAGGACCCTGAGCTGAAGGCAGAGGCTTTAACCCACTGAGCCACCCTGGTGCCCCAATATATAATATTTCAAATGAGCTTTTGGTTGATGAATCACAGTATCAGCCAGCTACATATATTTGGGAGAAAGCTCCTATATCTGTGTTTGTGATATTAATTATTAAATCTACAGACGATACTCAACATAGATACCAACATGCAAGAACTGTGGTCTCCCATGTGTTCTGGAATCTGTAGGTCAGAAACCTCCAGAACGTACACTAAAAGTCCTTACCGTGAAATGCAATGGGCTCTACAATGTGGCCCCAATCTACCTTTCCAACTCCCTAGCCGAGGTCGACAAGTAGTCCCGAACTTCACGCCAGCGGGCCCCAGGCCATCTGGGCTGCCTTTCCCTGCCTGAAGGACTCGTTCTCTTTGAGACACAGCTCAAACACCTCCAACCCTGTGGAGCCACTTCTGACAACAGCACAACCTCCTCAAGGCCGAATCGACACATCCTTGCCTGGTCACAGCCTGCTACACGCAGGCCTATTAGGACGTTTAACACACTGCAGAAAAGGGTGCTCAACTATCTGGCCACTCCTCTCGTCCAGACTTCCTGAGGGTAAGGGCATCACTTACTCATCCAGGTCTGTAGCCCTTACCTCCATTCCTAGATCCAGCAGGTGGCTATTGGCGAGATTCATACGTGAGATTCGGGGCCAGTCTGGCTGGTGACTTTATGTGGGGAAGTCAGCATGGAAGACAGCGCCTCCTACAAGAGACGCTTTATTTTACTTCATCATGTCGTAACGGCTGATCGCCTGTAAGCCGTAAAACTCACACAAGTAGGAGGCGAAAACTCACGCTAGGAAGGGGAAGATCTGAGTTCAGGTTCTACATCTCCCCTAATCAGCTCTGTGACCTTCAGGCAAGTCACATTCTTTCTCAGATCCCCCATTTGTTCATTGAATTGGCGGACGGGGGGGGGGGGTGCACAACAGGGAGGGGGCACTTCTAGTTCTTAATGGCAGCAAAGATGACTTGCAAATTCTACAGACCAGGGTTGGCAAACATTTTCTGAAAAGGACCCGAAAGTAAGTATTTCAGGCTGTGCTGGCCTACGGTCTGTTGCACAACTACTCAACTTGGTTCTGCGCTCGTAGCGCGGAGCTCCGGCAGACGTTAGATAAATGAACGGGCACGGCTGTGTTCCAATAAAACTTTATTTACAAAAACAGCTGGCAGGCAGGATTTGGCCAGCAGGCCATCGTTTGTCTTACCCCTGGTCTGGACCACTGCCTCCACGTTGCCGTGCCCCTCACGGAGCTTGTCCCGAAGGTATAGTTCATGGAATGTTTATCCCAAAGTCACCAAGGGACTTATTAAAAGGACAAGGAGATACATGTCACCGCTTCCCCACCAGGAGCTTGGAAATGAGGGAAAGAGATTGCCTAGTAGAGATTTACAGTAAGAATGAGATCGACTCCGAACACAAAGTCAAATGAAAAAAGGAATGTACCACCACCAACAGGTACCACCAGTACCACCTCGGTCCCGGCCAGTGCCTATGAAGACTGTCCCCCTAAGGGAAGCGTGGTCACGAAAGCTAATGTGGCCAGGGCCAAGGCTGCTGGGGGGAGGGAGCTGGCTTCACTGGCAAGGCCACCCTCCTGAGAAGACCACTGGGGGCTGTCGCCAATGCCTGCAATCTTTCTGATCCCCCTGGGAACACCATGCCTGTCCTGAGACGAGCAGACCGACGTTAGTTTGGAGCCACTCACCAGCAACTCCCCCCACCTTCTCATTCTGACTCCTTGCTCACGGAGCAACCATTTGGCTCCATCAGATATCTCTGTAGGAAACACAGGTGCCGAGATGACCGTCGCTACCTGCGTCCAGGTAGCAACCTCTCAAGATGGATCCACAAAGCAGCTCTCGACTATGATTTACATTCCTCGGCAGCCTGACCAAGAGACAGAATGTGCTGCTCAAGTGGACCTGAGGATACGGAAATGACGTCTCGCATTGTGACCTGACACGCCGGCGTCATCGGCCACAGCGTGGGATCCAGCCTGCCCTCTCGGACAGCCTGGCTGACACACCACATCCAGCCCTGCTTGGACAACGAAGCTAAAGAACGCGATGCTTCAGGACAAAGTTTATGTCTGCGCCCCTCTATTAAATACATAGACTGGAAACCAGCACCCGATTTCAGGAAGTCATCTAAACACCAGAGCAAAGGAAGTAAGAGCAGCAGCCAAGGACCCACAGGACCCGTAGGCACCAGTACAACTGTCCCAATCAGATGCAATAAAGTTTATGTACGTTTTTGTTTTTTTTTTAAACCTAAGTCACAGTGAAGGGTCAACTGACGTCCAGAAAATGCTAGCTCTTTTGCCCTATAAAGCTGAAAAACAAAGGCTCCGTACCAGAGCTGGAAAAGTTGGGGCCACAAAAATGGAACTGTGAATTTTTTTTCTATGAATACTCCCGGGATAAAATGAAAAAGCGCACGCCGGGAGGTCAGTGCCTGCTTCTCTATATCATGCCAGGATATGGGAGGCCAAACGCCCCCCAGCCTAAGGAGGGCAAGCAGGGCCAACTGCACAGGGCCAAGAGTACCAAGCACCTCCTTTCCTGTTAACTGCGACATGATCTGTTCTCTTCCCTCTGTTCCAGAACTTAGAGCCGAGAGGTCACGCTCACACCCACAGAGGAACCGACGGCTAAGTGAGCTGCGAGTTCTCAAGGAAAATGCTTACTTTCACATTTCATATTGTTTCACTGGAAATGCTGTGTGCGGTGGCCCAATCCAACCAAGAATTAAATATTACACGCTCGTCGGTAAGTTATCCAAATGTAAACTAACAGCTACAGCAGAGGCCATCCGAACTGCCAAGAATTTTAACACTGTGATTTCGGTGAGAAAGGACATTTCCCCCCTCCTGGTGAGCCTTCGGTTTGGTTAGTCCTTGACTGTGACGTGTGTGTGTGTGTGTGTGTGTGTGTGTGTGTGTGTGTGTGTGTGTGTGTGTGATGTGTATACAAAAGACAAGCGTGCACTTTTGTCATTTTTCACTTGGGATTTCCAGGGAGGATCATCACAGGTGCACAGATGGAAAAAGATACAATTCTCATTTTCTAAGTATTTCCAGCCATCATCGTTTTAGAGGTGGCTCTTTTCCCCCCTGTCCACTCTACTTCTTGAGGACTTTGTGTAATTTGCCATCCCATTTAGGGCAGTCCGTCACATGCAATGCGTACAAACGCTGAATGGCTGACCTCACATTATCAATTCCAATTAAGAGAAATCCTGCCTTCCAAGTGAATTTCCGACATAAGCAAAATGCAACATAACAGAAAATTTTAGTGCTCTGCAGTGCTCTATCTTCTTACACAGAAAATTACTAAGTTATTTCTACATCAAAAACTCCCCAGGGCAGAGTAAACGAGCCTATTTTTCCAGATTCCCCCCCCAAAGCACAGGATAAAAGAGCAACTTTACTCCATTTGTGCAAGTTGAGAGATCACCTTTTGAATTCCTGCTCCACAGCTAAATGTAGCAGCAGACTGTCAAAAACTGTCAGGCGAAATAATTATTGATTGGAGCATTGAAATTAAAAAATGAATGTAGGTTAATAGATGAAGATGGTTTTAAGAAAAAGCATATAATCCCAAACTAGGAAAATCAGACAGTGAATCTACCAATCAGGCCTGCAGGGCTTAGAATGAAAGATTTAAAAGAAAACAATGGCACTTAGGAAGTAAAACTGAACCACACACAGCCTTTAGGATGCCCCATCCCAGCGGAGCCAGGTTCTCCTAGCGGCGGCGGCCCACTTGCTTTCTTCTTCTGATCCTGATGGAGATGTCAGGGGTGGGGGTGGGAGACCGAACTCGGTGGCCTTCAGTCTGTAATCTTCGTACTAATGGACTGCGTCACAGTCTCCGCTCCATGAAAACCCTCTCCTTACATCGCTGCGTCCAGTCGGTTGGCCTTAGACATGGTCCATCTCTAAGCAGACAAAGCTCAAGTTATGTCTACACCGAGCTATGGACACTTATGTCTAAATACATCTGCACTGCTCACGGCTCACATGCACAAAACAGAACTCTGGAGGTCACCACCGCAGCCTAAAATCTACCCATTTCTCTCCATCACCTGGATCACAGTGACAGCCTTTCCCAGGGTCGCCCCGTAGCTACTTCGCGGCTTGTGGCCATTCCCCCATAACTCCAGGGCCATCTTTTTAAAACACAGTGGATGCCATCACTCCCTGTGCCTGACCCTCAGTGGTTCCTTTCCATTCAATGGTGTCGGAAAGGTGCGCCGCAGAAAGAGGTCCCCGAACCTGTGAATGTGATCGTATATGGAAGAGTTTTTGCAGATGAGATAAGATCATCGTGGATAACCTGTGTGGGCCCTAAGTCCAATGACCAGTGTCCTTAAAAGAGACAGAAAAAAAAAAAAAAAAAACCAACCCAGGGACAGACTTAGGAGACTGTTTGTGAAGATAGGCAGAGACTAGAGCAATATTTGCCGCTAGCCAAGCAATGCCCAGAGTCACCAGAAGATGAACCAAGCAGGGGAAGGCTCTCCCCCAGAGACTTCAGAGGGAGTACAACCCCGTGGACATCCTGATTTCAGACTTCTGCCCTTTGGAACTGTGAGAGAACAGATTTCTGTTGTTTTAAGCCACCAAGTCTGTGGTGATTTATTAGAGCTGTCCAGGGAAACAAATTCTCCCATCCCATTTACAGTGAAATCCGACTTTCTGCCTCTAGCTCCAGATTCCAAGGCTCCTTCTGACCTCAGGACCTTTGCTTGGCCATTCTCTCTCCGGGCAATGCTCTTCTCCTGATTCTCTTATCTCACCCTCTTCTTCACTATCCCCATCTTCCATGGCCAGCTCCTTCACGTCTCCAGCCATAGCTCCTTCACAAATGTCACATCCTTACCCAAATAATCCCCCTCACTGCCAACATCATTCCCTTTCCCCTAATATACCCTGTTGTATTTTTCCCCCCGGAACTACAGAGTACAGGTGTGGGTCGACCTAGAGGTGTCTGTCCCCTACGAGAAGGTAAGCCCTCTGAGGGCAGGGACCAACGCAACATCCGTCCCCTGCTGTATCTCCAGGGCACACAACTACGCTTCGGATGAAGTAGAGTCAGTCAACAAATAGCTGATGGCATGAGAACAAATAAGCGATTTCTTTTTTTCTCCCACTGAATTATAAAAGCCTGCCTTCAGAACACCAACAAGGCATATTAGCCTAAGCTTTTTTCTCTGTTATAACCAAGAATGCTCCTATTATCCTTGAGATTATCAAGGGTCACAACCACTCTCCGATTCTCTTCTACGAAGCTCAGTTGATCACAAGGTGGCTTTTGCACTTTTCTTACCTGGGTCAGGATGAAAGGAGAAGCCTAAATGCTTTCTCTGCCAGCCCTGTGCCCTTAGGTAAATACCTGCCCCCTTTTGGTCGGTAGAAAGGAATGCTAACGCGCGCTATGTCTACAGCCCCAGGACCCCTAGGAGAACCAACCGAGGTAATCCAGCCAACAAAACACTTCTGCAGACATGGTGCAGGGCAGGTAGCGTGCCAGCCCGGGGACAGAGCTCGAGTCCAGGCGAGGAACAGCTGCCTTTCTCACGTGTCCGCTCAGTTCAGTCTTGCAAAACCGTAAAGTGCTGTGCAAACCTCAAGGCCTATGAAATTTGCACTTGACACACTGAACAGGGAACCGAATCCTCGCTCCTGCACCACTGATGCTCTCCTGCTCTATGGAGTCCTTAATACAAATGCAAACCAGAGGATGGTTCTCTAAAGATAGCTATTAGAGTCTTCACTCAACCATTCACACAGTTTCCCACCCGGTCCTCGCCGGTCTCATGCTGGGCAACTGCGGACAAGGAAAAAAAACCTCGAGCTACCGCGGACAAGGCACGGCCTCTGGTGGGCTCCAAACGCGGGTGTGACGAGCCCAGAGACGTTGTTGTTGTTTCCTCTCATTTCAAAATAAACACGCGGGTGTCACAGACCTACTCGGTATGTTTGCCACGCTACCTTAACACAGTTCGTACGTGTGTCAATGCCGTGGTCACTTTCAATCAAATAAAAAAGGTAGCACAGCTTTCATATTCTTGCCTCAAAGGTATGCCTACCTCTTCGTTCCAAAGTCGCGGTTCTTACTGACCTTCTGAGGGGCAGAGAATCCTCTGGGGACCTGGAAAGCTGCATCCCTGTCCCCAGAGAAACACACGAGCCTACGATGTCATGCTGTGTTGTCATACAGTCATTCAGTGACTGGGAGCCATGGAAATTCCCCAAGAGTTCAATGAGCAGAAGCGAAGAATCCCGCCCACCTTCATGTGCTGTGGGCAAGTGAGTTCCCTCATACATGGGATTCTCTTCCCCTGGTCACCCCACCAACCACGCAGCCCTGGCCGGGGTGGAGGGAGTGGGAGAGGGACCATTAGGATTCCCAGCACATTAGGGATTCTCCAGCCTGTCGGTCACCGTCCGTGAACAGGAGCAGGACGTGTACTGCTCAACGCGGCCGTCCAGCATCCCCACCGCCGGCAGTCCCACAGGAATGACTGGGAAATGCACAAGAAAAAAGAAGCTTGAACTTTTAATTTTACTAAAACATCGTGCTCTCTTTTAAATTCACTTTTATGCCTGGCGTGTGTAAAGCTATGAGGAAAAAAAAAAACCACACATTTAAACGGATAAAATTTAAATGGATAAAAGCCAAAAGAGAGTCTCATTAAAAACGAGGGTTTTTTTTTTTCCTTTTTGTCCAACAAAACTGACTCCGTACACTGAGCTATTGCTTTTCTTGGCTATGTGGGTGCTGAACCCATAGTAAATAATGAAAAAAAAAAAAAATCCAAAATAACAGGAAAAGTCTAAAATTACAGAGAAAATATGTCAAATTATAAAGCCTGAGTCACTGCAGTCACCACACCTGATTCTAAATCAGCTTCACTGAATACTATTAATATTTTCCACAGTAAGAAGAAGTTTTATCACTTAACTTCTTCAGTGAGTTAAAACATCTAACTTGCTAACATTAAGGATCCTGTGTTCCTTCCCTCATTCTCTGTATACAGTGTAACAATCCTTGCTTCCTACTCTCCAAAGCTTATAAGGTCCAAAAAGCTTATATTCAAGAGTTCACCAAAAAAAAACAAAAAACAAACAAACAAAAAAACAACTCTGTAAGATTTTTTTCCAAAGAAGGTACAAAGCGTTTTACCTAAAAACTTTGAATGCACATTGTCATGAACAATGTCTTTAAGTAATGTTGGTATGCTACATTTAAAATATTTTAGGTTGGGATGCCTGGGTGGCTCATTGGGTTAAGCATCTATCTTTGGCTCAGGTCATGATCCCAGGGTCCTGGGGTCAAGTCCTGCCTCCTTGCTCAGCAGGGAGCCCGCTTCTCCCTCCGCCAGCCACGCCCCCTGTTTGTGCACAGGCACACTCTTGCTCTCTTTCTCTCTGACAAATAAATAAAATCTTTAAAAGTAAATAAAATAAAATATTTAAGGCTACGTTCATATAAACATTTATGCAGGCTTCTTAGAAATAAAGAGTTCTACTAAGGATGCACAGTGCCATGATTTATAAATGATTTCAACGAAAAATTCTAAACTTCGAATTCTTTAAAGTCACTTTTCTACAGAAGTGTGACTTCATTCCTTCAAGGGACAGAAAGGCACACTTCTGTTTTCTTTCTTTCCTACTTCAAGATCTCACGTGTGCTGTCTCTGGGGACATTTTCACTTTATAAAAAATGATACATTTCAGTGATTCTGTAAAAGGCAGTCTACCCTTATGCAGCTAAAATGAGTTCAATTACCCAGAATCAGTTTACAAAAAACTTATTGCTATAAAGCAACCACCAAAAGTAAGCCACAATTAATACTTGATCCTAAAAGAAAGGCCAAGAGACAAAACTCAAATGCAATCTTTTATAGATAAAATAAAATCGTGTTACGTATCAGCCCTTTAGTCAAACCTTTTATTTATAAATCTAGCAAATTTTCCTGCGTAGGCTAAATTTCCTTAAGCTTTCTGGACAAATTCCCTGCATTCAACAGAATAAGTTCCAATGTTTAGTCAGAAAAGAGGCTCTGGAGCATTAAGATAATTACACAATTTTAACTTCTAAGTATATATTTTTTTAAAATTAATAACATAGTGTACTTCCTTGCTTAGAAGGAAATTTAAATTACAAAGAATCTGGCTTAAAAATTCCTGAAGCCAGAAACCATTAAAAAAAAAAATAGCCCGTGAATCAAGTAGCTTCACTAAATATTTATTAGAGTATTAACATTTCTTTAAAAGAAAGTTTCTGGCTATTGTGCAATTTCAAATTTGTGTCCATTTTTACTCCACTGTGTGTCTGAGCACAAAACTAAAGCATGTTGATTCTGGTACAAATCATAAAAAAGACTATGAGGAAAGTTCAAAGTAACCTCAAGCATGATGACTTCATGTTCAAAAGATTTTTCTCATGTTAATAACATTTAAATCTTTGCCTCTGTCTGACTCCCATGTGCCCCAGACTAGAAGCTCAGCCACATCCGCTATTTCAGGCAGGTGAGGAAAGAGCTTCATTGTCCTAAAAGCACAGAATGAATGGCGGTCCCTTGCAACTGGTTAGGCTGAAATACGGACAAACTTCAGGAGAAACTGAAAATAGGCAAAGCGGAAAAAAATCACCAGCCCCAACTCCTCAGTAAGAATCTAGAGAAAATTTACGAAATTTTAGCACGTTCTTTCGTTGCCTTTTTGATTAGTGGGAACTCCAAAGCCCCGAGGCTTTCAGATTCTGTGGGCACCAAAGTTTCCCACCAAGCGTGTATGATGAGGAGGAGCTGTGGTCTTTTTCCTGACAGTGGCCTCCCCCCAGATCAGGGGCGGGCGCTGGGAGGCTCTAGAGCTTGGTCCGCACCACCAGACCAAGAAGCCCCATCCACTGGGGGGAAAGCAGCCACTGGAGTCCTCTACCTTACCTCCTGGCTCTGATACAAAATTCCCAACGGGACAATGGCTGGGACACACCAGGATGAAGCGCTCTGTCGGGGAAGCGCTCTGTCTCCCGGCTGTGCTGATTCAAGTCTTTCCCACCCAGGTCCGGGCCCAGGCACTATTCCCAGTTTCACCAAAGAAAGACAGGAAATGGAGAAGTCCGGGCCAAGGTGGGGTTCTCAGGCAAATACAACTCATTCTATCAAGACAAATCTGTTAACTAACTTACGGTCCAGAGGAGGCAAGGAAGGTCGGATGACTAAAAATAATAATTTTGAAGAATAAAAGGGGCTCTATGGGCTTACGTGACAATCTTTTGGATGATTTAGATGAAAAGCACATCCTTGGAGGGTTTTTGTGGGGTGGTTGTTGTTGTTTTGCTTTAAATGATGGACACTGGACTCCCTCTCTAGGGCCTTCTCCAGCGTGATAGCTGAGGTTTCTATTTATTCAGATTTCCAGATCTGCTGCTTATTACTCGGTTACTGCGTGTTTTCATTCCAGAGAGTGTGGTTGTTAATTTGTTATTGCGAGTTTCTTAAGGAGTCAAAACATCCAGAGCAAAGCATGAACTACACACAGCAGTAAAGGCTAGAGAATGTCTCAGCAGCATGGAAATGACTCACTGCCTGAAGATAGGGAGGCCTAAGAAACACTCTCCCCCCTTCAATTCAAATGTGTTCAAATGAAACAAAACACAACTCAGTTCAGTTTTCAAATCAGAATCCGAATCCAGAAAAACATCTTGCTTGAAATATCCGGTGAAAAACAGTTTTTTAAACTATTTTTCTTCCTCCCTCCCATCGGCGAGGTCAATTATCACTTGCTCTCAGAGTACATATTTGGCCAGTACCTACTCCCACATTCTCTCTTCCAACAATATTTATGCCCAGATAAGGGAGAGAGCCATCTTCATACAAATTTCCTATACTTATTCAACATTTTTCTGTACTGTTTTAAAAAGAAGAAAAAAAAAGAAGAGAAAAAAAAAAACCATCAAAGTGAAGCAGAGAGCAGCCTCAATAAACACAGACCTTTTTATCAATTCAGATGTGAGGACACAAGGAGCAAATGCCAAGAGATGGATAAATATCTGGAAAATAAAGGCAGAAGATATTCCTCTACCCTCTTGACCTCCTGTCCTCCAAGTCCTCCTCCCCACAACAGCCACATACATTTTTTCCTCTGGTCATAACATAAAATTTGATCATTGGATTAAACTGAATCAGAAAACATGTAAGTCAGCTGAACCCAAGGTTGAGGAAAATGCCAATTATCATTCCAAAATGCAAATTCCTAAGACCTCCTGAACCTGATTATGTAGGACACAGAATAATTTCTTAACAGGGCCCTATTTCAGGTGGATTTCCCAAGAGTTCAAGCCATATGGAGCCTAATTAGACAGTGGACATGCTCTGGCCTTGGTCTGAACTCGTATAACAAATAATATTTCAAAAGCTATTTCTTCCAGGAAGTAGTAACAGTTTGAAAAAAGTAGTGATTTATTCCCCCAAATTTTTCTCAATTACTAAGCCACTGCTCTGATGTTATAATATGTACACAGATGGTTACAACCTAAGTGTCCAAATTCTGCACGCTCGCTCTCTCTCTCTCTCTCTCTCTGCACCCCCCCTTTCCTAGTGAATTAAGATCAGGAAGTTCAAAATCTTTCACAATTGCTTAAAATTTTCAGACATCTGTAACACTATTGAGTAAACAGATACTTTAAATACAATAAAAAAAACAAGCAATTTTGGATCTGCATACAGATATTAGGGAAGAGGATTAAATGAAATGTACAGATCATTCCAAAGTGAGAGATTTTCAGGATGCTGAAAATTCTGACTACCATACCCATCAACTTTCCCAACACACCAAAAAAATACTGCACCCAGGACATGGGGTACACAGACGAGGCACCTAATATGAAAAAGAAAACAAGTCCAAATTATGAACTTTTAAAAAGAAATATAATTTTAAGTCTCTCAAGTACTTACAGAAAAACTTTGGTGTGATCAGTGAATTACATAATGAGTACACTATCAAAGTTTATAGAATTATATACTATTTGTGGTATCATAAATAAAATCTATGATTCATGCAAACAAAAAGTTCTAAAGTGATTTCCTAGGCACCCTTCTCCTTTCTTATGTACTCTTGATATTTATCAGAATATATCTGATATTCTGTACTACTTTTTAGCACAGAAAATCTTTTTTTTTTTAAGACTCTATTTGACAGAGAGAGATCACAAGTAGGCAGAGAGGCAGACAGAGAGAGAGGGGGAAACAGGCTCCCTGCTGAGCAGAAAGCTCAATGTGGGGCTCGATTCCAGGACCCTGAGATCATGACCTGAGCCGAAGGCAGAGGCTTTAACCCCCTGAGCCACCCAGGCGCCCTGTAGCACACAAAATCTTTTTTCATAGACAAATTACTGCATTAAACTCAGACGTGGATATAGATTCAGACCATAAAAGGGATCAAAATGAACAAAATGTCTGCCTGATGAAAGTGAAAAGTTCCTCACACAGACCATTTCCTCCATTCACCGAGCAGAGACGCTATTGGGCACAAAAATAACTTCGGCCATACCAGAGCAGCTTGGGAAAGGACATCCATTCATTGATGCGATACCTAGTCCCCATTTACTACTCTACAGTGATAAAGAGGGAGATCGAGAAGTCTAGACCCTGATTTTACCTGAGCAGGCTCTGAGGATCAGGGACTAAAGGCCTTGGGCACGATGAGCGAATGGGAAGGTAGAGAGTATATCCCTCGGCCCCTGGTCCTTGTTCTTTCTGCCTCACCGCCCTGGATGCTGAGAGGTGCCAAGAGCCTCCAGTGACATGCGAGGCAAGACATCTGAGGCCACGATAAAATGGAGGGTGGTGGGGAGGCTCCGGGCAGACACGTGTGGTGGAGCAGAATGCAGCCAGGGGAAGGTGCAGGGCTTAGGCGATCATACCAGCAAACCCGGCGTTCCGAAATAAACACACGCACAGGCAAAGTCCGAGACCTGGGGCGGACACCAGCATTTGCTCACACTCCTACAGCCCCCGGTCTGCCTCCCACCAGCCCTACTTCTGCCGTCTCCCGTATGCCTTAAATGCTACACGAGAAATCAGAAAACGCCAAAGGAGAACAGTAACGTAATAACAGCAGGTAAAGCACAGACAGCGTTTTTACCAGGTGCCAAGGGCAAACACCGCATATATTGATTTATGTCATTCCCACCCGATTACGATCCTCACTTTCCAGATTGGGAAAAAAAAAAAAAAAATAGAGGCACACCGAGGAGGTGAGGCAGGCCAAGCTAGTAAATGGCAGGGCTGGTATTCGAACCACAGGAGATGACGAAATGGTGGCACACTCATCTCCAACAGACCGTGCAGCGTGAGCTCCCCACAAACAGGTTGGGGGAGCAGCCTCAGAATAGCTTGGCGCCCCAGCCCCCATCACCTAGCTCCTATTCCTCCCAGTACAATTCAGTCCTAATCACTAAAGGCTCTGGAGGCTGCTGTCACACCTGCAGGGCCACTGCCAAAAGTCTGTAAGAGCACGTTCAAATGGATGGCTCCTTGGGTGCCCCCACAGCCCACACACGGCGGACACCCGAGACCCCCAGAGACAAGCCCTTCCCCTGAGTGATGGCTGCCATCTGGCAACTGAGCAGAGATTTTAAAAACATCCTCCCTTGCTGTACAAAGTATCTGGTCACAGGGTTTGTTATCAGTAGAACCAGGATTAAAAGTTGTGACCTCTGCCTCTTCCCTCTCTCTCTCACCCTTATTCTTCCAAGGTGTATATTTATATTTCTTTGCCCAGCAGCCCAAGGGAAACATCAAGAGGAGCCTTCCTGCGGGGTGAGCAGTAGATGAGTAACGGCTGGAGAGGGAGAGCAAAGAGAAAGTGAGTCATGGGGACTGTGTTAAATCTACAGGCTTGCTCTGGCTTTCTCTGAAATGTTTGCTCCTCTGCCCTGGGAGCCGTGGGCTGTGTCTTCACTCACCCCCAAGCACCATCTCGGACTCCGGAGTCAGGCTCTCGGTGACACTGAACGCTCATAATCTTTCCTTCAAATTGTACGCACTTTAACTCCTAGGGCCTAAGTCCTTTTTACAACAGTGTGACTTAATACGGGGCAGCAAGTGCAATGGCTTGGCCAAGGAGATGTGGTTTGGCGCCCTTGCGCGATCTCGCTCCCCCTGCAGGGGAGGGGAGGGCTGCGGGGGGGGGGTTGCAGGGGGGTGCAGGGGAGGGCTGCGAGCGGGGGGCACCTGGCGGCCGCCGCTTTGCTATGCGGACATCCCACAGTCTCACGTGACCCTGCGGCGCCCTGGGTCCCATCGACCAAAGAGCACCTCCTTTCGATGGCCAATCGCAACGGTTACATTTTATTTTCTCCTGGGGCTTCTGGCCCTTCCAAGCAAGCCCCGACACACCAGGAAGGGGAGAGAGGCCCTTCGCGTACAAATCGCACGGGATCCTTAAAGACCGAGAGCTTAGCTATGTGTCTGGCACATACAGAGACTCACTCCATCGACGTTGATTACTTTTCTTCCCTTCTTCCCCAGCAGATGAAAAAACACTTAGATTAACTCCGGGGTAGTGAGTAACAGACTCAAAAGCAATGAGCTTTTTAAAAGGAGGAGTACCTTAGAATTTCCTTTATAAGATAAAATTAAATGTCTGTGTAACTGAGGGAAATCTGTTAGTGCTTGCTTATAACGTGAATTACTGCCTGGCAAATAAAAATCCCCTTTACAGGTAGAAGTTACAGAAAAAGATGTATGAACACAAAGCCTTCTGGAGTTAAAGGGCAAAATAATGTGTATACATATTTTTTTTTAATTCTGCAAATATAGTCGGAGTATTATAAGAAACGCCCTACCTTCCTTAGGAGCCATATGTAGCAAGACTTTTTATTAACAGCACCTTGTATGAGGCTTACATTCATGCCCACAGCTCTTTTCTAATAAAAATCTCCTCCACGTTCCCCTTTTGTTGTGAACTTCAGTGACTGCCTCCCCACTGGCTATACATATCTTTCAGAAGCTAACTGAAGCATAGAGAAGTTAAACATGATGCATCCGAGGTCAAATCTCAAGTCAGTGCAAAAGCCATAAATACAGCCTCTCCATGGCTGAGCGTTCTGGGTGCCGGGCCATCCTGCATGGTGAAGTTTTGACTTTTGATGGCTGTTTTCAAAATTCCCTTGAGTGTTTAAAAGCAGCTCATGTTGACAAGATAGAAGGAAGACGCTTTTACAAATTTCATTAACATTGCACAATTTCACATTCCCGGACCTATCACACCTGCTGATTCATTTTTTACATACACATTTAAAACTCCCTCAAAAACACGGATAAACAGACTCAGAGACATATGAAGGGGAGAGGCTTTAGGAGCCCAAAACATACCCGATTTTTCCCCCCATTAAATGCAGCCGAATCGCAATGCATGCAAAGCATTTCATGCAAGAAGAAATGTTCTGCATTTCAGAGCTGCACTATAGACCCCCAAGAGACACCTTTCTGAGATAAGACCCGCACAGGCACAGGGCCTGGGAAAGCTGAGCAGAGGGCTCCGCGTGCAGGAGGCCTTCAGGGAGGAAGCTTCCAAAGGACTAAGCTGTGCTGAGAAATGAGTGCCCCAAAGCTGTCGTAAGAAAAACATTCACCAGCATGTGCAGATTAAACAGATAACAAGAGAGGCTCTTTTCTTTTTCTTCTTTATAAAAAGGGAGGTCATTCCTCTTGCTTTTAGGACCTTAAAAAATAAACCTGAACCATCGAGGGCTGGGAGCCTTTGACCCCTGGGGGAAGGCAGCCTTGAGCACAAGCACGATTTCAAGCCTTAAAACCAGGAGATACCTAATCTCAGGGAGTTGTTTTGTTTTATTCCTGCTACACACTCGAAGACTCCTTGATAGAAGACATAAGCTTTTTTTTTTTTCTTGGTATCTCTCTATCATGAAAAGCTCACTTGCCCTTTAATTTTTATCTAATCATGCTGGCTGGTTTTTGTCTCTCTCCCATCTACCCCCACCCCACCTACACTGGCATTCTCTGTGGTCAAAGAATCTGTTTCAGTATTAGTGTTCAATATAACAAATGTCAAGTAAACACTCTACACATTTCCTGTGCTATTTAAAGCATCTTAAGCCATTATTTGCTCTAAAGTATTAAACGGTAAATTTTCTTAGCTGGTGCCAATTCCTAGTTGAAAGCTGTCACACAACAGTACTTAGAAGACTCAAGTGCAACTTTGGAAGCAGCTACACTCAGAGGCTCCACTTGCCAAGATTTTTCTTAGTTTCCACATTTTTAAGGCATGTTTTTGAGACAATGCACAAAACCACAACGAAGGGTCATTTGTAGCTCTTTTATATTAATACGTACGTACCCACCTTTCAACACAGATTTGTCTCTAAGCAAAATGATAAGAGACAGATTAGACAGACACATACTCACACTTCAACCTCATTACTGTAAGCGCTTACACAACAAGCTAAAAGCATGACCACTGAAAATATCACTACACAGGATAAAGCTCCAAACCATATAGTTGGCTTATAAAAGGATCCCCTGACACTAGTTTTATAAAGGGTACATGCCATATTTATCCATACGTGTGCCTGCAGCACTAGAAAAATATTAATATAATACATGCATATATACATCTTTAAGTGCAAATAATTACATCCAGAGAGTTGCACATACCTTTATAGGCATTTTTATGTTTGGCTAGATGTGGTTCTTTTTCAATCTTCTTAAATCCATTACATATTTTTGTGATTACCCAAGAGTAACTTAACAGTAACATAATTCTAAAATCCTTAATAGCTAAGACTGCATTAAATTGCCACCTCCTCCTACAGAATTGTACGGTCCTTGGAAAAATTTTCATGCAACAGAGTACAATTTACAAACAAAAAACCAGCCAACAACAACAACAACAAAAATCCTCCTTGCTTTTTTTTTTAAAGGTAGTTAATTACTAGACTGTATTTTCCAACCGTTGAAAGAATTACATTATTCCCACCAGGCCAGAACCCGTTCTGAGGTTCAGGTCCTGTACCAGGTATTACTAGTTGCTGAAAGATTGCATTAAAGCATGAAGGGACAACAAGGTTATATTATCTTAACATGTTCCACTCAATAGTTTTTGATTGTGTTATGAAGTGCCCTCACACTGGTTACTGAAAAGGTCTTGCTATTTTAAGAGTCATACCATCAAGGAACCACATGTCTACAGAGCTAACATTTGTGAATTATAATCCGAGA
Source organism: Procyon lotor (assembly GCA_028646535.1). Taxonomy (NCBI): domain Eukaryota; kingdom Metazoa; phylum Chordata; class Mammalia; order Carnivora; family Procyonidae; genus Procyon; species Procyon lotor. Next base: position 116,703,836 of record CM053608.1, read on the forward strand.
AGCATCGTCAAGATCTGCCAGCACAGTCATATGACATCATCCCCTCCGGTGGGGAGGGGCTGTGTTTGTTAGAGCCCCTCCATAGCACACCTTGCTGGGCAGGGGATGTGTCATTTGCACCAAAGAAATGATCATCGGGGCCTCATAGGTGGCTTAGTCGGTTAAATATCCGCCTTTGGATCATCAGGTCATGATCTCAGGGTCCTGGGATCGAGCCCAGGTATCCTGCTTCCCCCCCCCCCCCCCCCGCCTGCCTCTCTGACTACTTGTGATCTCTCTCTATAATATAGATCTCTATCTATATTATAGATATAGATAGAGATATAGATATAGATACTTGTGATCTCTCTCTATTTAAATAGATAGATAGATCTATAATAATAGATCTATCTATCTATTTAAAGATATTTAAAGATATATTTATTAGTTAAAGATTATATATATAAAGATATATATATAAAGATAATAATAATCTATTATTATAGATCTATCTATCTATTTAAAGATAAATAAATAAATCTTTAAAAAAAAAAGGTAAAAAGGAGGAAGAAGTAAGAGACATGACAAAGCAGGGAAGAAAGAGAAGAAAAAGGAAGGAAAAGGAAACAATCACCTGGCACGGTTCACATTTTTATGCCCTTTTGTTAGAAATACTTCAAAACGTCATTTTTCCTGGGTGAAAATTTTCTAAGGTTGGAGGAAAGGGGCCCGTATGGAGCTCATCAAATTCATGCTAATTTTTAAACTCAGGTGGAGAGTTACTTGAGCCTTAGTGAATCCTTCTTTTTTAATAGTTTACCTTGGATTTGTGACTATGTTTTTGTACACACTCAATATTTATAAAAGCAGTTTTGTAAGTCCCGCAGTGACACGGGTACTACGCAGTAAAGAAAAATTAGGTTAAGAGCACAGGGTCTGAAGTTAAAATGGTCTGAGTTGAATCCCAGTCCTACCACTTATTAGTTCTATGACCTTGGGCAAGCTACTAACCCAGTTACCTTATCTGTAAACTGGAGATAATGGCCACCCATCTAGGTTTACTGTGAGGATTAAGTGATTAGCACAGTGACTAACACATCCTAAATCCTGAATATGCCAGTGAGCCATTATTATCCTTAAAGAATTGGTTCTCTACACGATGACCTTCATCGAGTGTGTGCACTGCTTCATGTGTTTTCAATCATGAATCTGGTGAATAAATATCTGTTCACCGAATGATTTACTGAGTAAATCATTTATTTATTTCTCTATAATTCATTGATAGCAACAATCAAATGCGGGGTTTTGTTTTGTTTTTTTAATTCGGATTTCATCTAGAAGATGCCCAGATGAAGGAGAGAAACAAATTTAGCCAACCCACAAGAAAAGTGTGGGCAACTTGAGGAGGAGTTTTGGAGAATCTAATTAACAATGTTAGCCAAATCATAGAAGAGAAGACCAAACCAGCATTAACTTTAAAGTTTAAAAACAGCAATCATTCACCTTTATGTGTATTTGGAGTCCACAAAATAAGATAAGCCCTAATATCTTATAGTGACGAAGAATAACAATTAGCAAGATTCATTTATAATCTCTTTAAATGCTGTCCCTCCCAAGTAATACTAAAAAGGAAATCAAAGATTAATTTGTTCGAAGCCACAGGCCACAACTTAACCAACTCTACTGTTCCCTCCTAAAATAGGGCCTTGCACACAGTAGGTTTACAAGAAATGAACAAAATTAAGCTGACTCTACAATGAAGAAGCCGGTCAAAAAGATACAAACGGTCCCTCCAACATCACGAATGAGAAAACTGTCTAAATGATCAATCACCAACGATGGTTGGTCTTTAAGGCTAACCTCAAGAATTCACTGATACTTCACTAATGAAGTTTGCTGAAGACATCCCTCCTTCCTTAATTTCAAGTCCTGTGAAGCGTGGTCAAAACACAGCTGTCAATTCTACCATCAGGGCATTCAGATGCCACGGCTCTGACTGGAAGTGTGAAGAGGTGGGTGAGTCAGAGAAACACATGGGTCTCAGAGCCAAAGGGATGAAATTAAGACATTCCCTTTTTTTTACTTGTAATAATGTCCAGGCTCCTTTGGTGTGTTTATTACGCATTAGTTGTTACTTAATACAATGGCTCTCCTGAGAGGGGGGAAAAATCAAACTAATAATAAGAATTTTTCAGGGCGCCTGGGAGGCTCTGTCAGTTAGGCATCTGCCTTCCGCTCAGGTCACGATCCTGGGATGCTGGGATCGAGCCCCACGATCTCAGCAGGAGTCTGCTTCTCCCCCTCCCTCTGCCTGCTGCTCCTCCTGTACTCTCTCTCTATCAAATAAATAAAATCTTTTTAAAAATAAATAAATAATAAAAATAAAAACAAGAACTTTTCCAGGAATAGAGAGAGTCGCAAGAGAAAAATACCAGAGGGAAATAGTTTTTATATTATACAGCAATTAAAACTCTCTAAACAAGACAAGTCTATTTTCAAAGGAATGTCATAGCTGGAAACTGGCCCAAACTCAACGTGTTTAATGAGATACAGATCAGTGGCGAGAACGAAGGAAAATCCAAGTTGAAGGATTCAATTTCTCTGAAAATCAGTCACTCAAATGTCTGTACCTATGTCATAAAGGGTTTCGGAGTTTGATGTATACCCCAGGCATCAACCCCCGTCCAGAGAGCAGAAAGGCTTCATCTGCCACATGCCAAACTGAAACGGATTCACGTACAGCACTGTACATACCTAAGAACAGCTCCTAAAAAGTCATCAGCAGAGATTCCTTGGGACTAGAGGAATCAGAAGACAAAAATCAAAAGGCATAAAGACTTCAAAGTCAAGATGCAATGCTCTCAAATTTTCTGAGTCATGGGCTAAAAGAAAAATTGGAAAAAGGAAACCAAGACCATTCCCCCTTTGCAGAAACCAGCAAATAATAATAATAATAATAATAATAATAATAATAATAATAAATGCAGGCACAAAACACCTGGACGTGCTTTCCTGCTTCTCACCAGTGACATACATCCATATTTATGGATCTATGTATATGAGCTAACAATCAAATAGAACTTCAGAGCAGCAAATTACACACAGTCCCACAGATACACTCTCACACACAAGAGAGCAAAGCTGATGCTATTTAAACATCATGAAATATTTTCCTAACTGTGCACAGATGGAAGTACAGACTTTTTTGCCAACTGCCTGGTTCAGAAACTTTGCTCTATTTTTAATTATTTGGTTCAGAGGACCCGTTTGTGATTAACTTCTGTGCTGGATGGCAAAGCCAGTCGAGTTCCTGACCCGCAGCAAAGAACACTGAGAGAAGCTTAATTATTTTTAAACAGCTAGTGTAATACTGTAAACCATGTGTAGGGACAACCAATTTGTCAAAGGCCTGTTCGTGGGTGCCGTAGTGAAGAAGAAAAATCCGGGGAGGCTTTGAGGAAGTGACACCAAAATGAAGTTCCCGATGACAAAGAAATTTTCATCTTAGAGAAACAACAATGGAGTAAGAAACCAAGAGGAAGAAATTAACAGTGTTGCGAGGACTTAATCTTATTAGCATTGGAAGTTTCAGTTCTGACTACAAGGACAGTGAATGGAATGCCAAAGCTTTAAACACAGGAAATGAACTCAGATGCAAGGAGGAGGTGGTCAGGAAACTTCAACCATAGAATTCAGAATCACACTCTTGAGAAGCGCTGAGCAAGATCAAATCCCAGAAGAGAAGGAGAAAGAGAGGCAGTGGTCTAGCAGGAAGACAGAAAAGGGAGCCGAGATAAGAATGAGCAGGTTGGAACAGTTTTCTATTTTTCAGAACCGTGCATTTAAAAAAAAAAAAAAAAAAAAAAAAAAAAAAAAGCTGTTTCCAAATAGAAACTAAACCCAAAGAGCAAATTAGTACAAACACAGCAAGGAAACAAACTATAAGGCAGCCAATTAAGAACCTTGAAGGGAGAACAGGGTTCAGACCTAACAAACTTGCATTCCTAAAGAAGCCTTCTTTTGACCAATATCCCTACAATTGTAAGATGTTCTGTATTTAAGTCTTTAATGTACTTGGGAAAACACCAGATTCAAGGGAACCACAGGCCACAGAAAGTCAAAATATTTCAGGAGTTAATAGTTATTGCTAAAAAATTACATTTATGACGAGTCTAGGATCAATGCTAGAACGGTCTGAGAATTGAAAAAAACAAAACAAAACGAGCACCTAATTTCCGCCTGAGAAGGTAAGGAAATGGAGAATTAAAAAAAAGAACACCCTTAGCAGGGGTTGGGGTCCTAATTCAGCTTCTTAAACCACTAACACTGGCCGCTAGCTCTCAGCTTGGCTGGATGACACAGGACAACCCTCAGAAGGACACATCCGTAGTTGTCAATAATTAGGAAATGCCAATAATTGGAAACAATTCAGGGAGCCATCATGAGGAGAATAAAAAAGGTGATCTATTCTAGAAAGTCCAAAATAAAGTTATTCCTACTAATATGTACTCATATTCTTCTTGTACTATGCAAAGCATACATATGGGTATATGTGATGGAAAGAGACTAGAATTTTTTTTTAAACTTTTTTTTTCAAAAAAGCATATCTATAAATGGTTTCATAATATCCACCTGGCATTATTATAGGCCACGGCTTAGAAACGTTTTATCTCACTTAGAAATATTTCTATTTGCTGGAACAGTAGCCACTGTGCTGAAATGGGATCTGACCTGTGTCTTTGTCCATAAAACAATCCTCTAATATATGTAAACATGAATTCAGTTTTCTTTAAGTCGAGAAAAGCAAAAATACAGTTGTCAGAACAAGAACAGCTTTCTGTGGGATATTCTAGTTAAATGAAAGCTATTCAACTTGAATCAATTGCTGTATCCATTCTCCAATACACAGCAGATTTATATTTCAGAAGGTTTTTGACAGAGAACAAAATGTTACTGAACTATCTCTTCCATTCCTTTTGTCCTACAGAACATTCCATGGGCTGAACTCCCAACAAGGGGCACACACTTGTCAGCTTCTGTGTGCACTCCTTCTATTCCAGTTTGCCTTTGTTGCAAATTTTCAGTTTTGACCCTTTCCTGGCAAAACATTAATACACACCTCTGGGGTTTCAATGGTGCTACAATTTAAAAACAAAATCTTTAAAGCTTCCATTTTTATTCTGTACCATCATGAAGGGCCTCTGACTCGTTAAAATGGGCTCTGCTATTTAAATCCATGCTAGAACTTTTCTTTTTTTATCTGCTTCCGTAAACAACTAGAAAGCCAGGGAGAAAATTCTTCCCACCCAACAATCCACACATTTCTACACAAAACCGATCACGGAGTCTCTAAACGCGAGAGAGACGGACTAGAGCTAGCATGAGCACGGCCGTACAAGATGAATTTACCCTGCACTGCCTCAACTCCGGGTCATTCCAGGACTGGGCCTGTGGGGAAACGCGGAGACGGAAAGAATGGACGGGTGCCTGTTTTCGAGCATATCTGTGTAAAGACACACCAGGAGCTCAAGAGGGAGTTGCTGCTCTCTCTGTAAGTGACAAGAGGTGTGCGGCTGCAAACTGATTCAAGGATAACGTTCAACATCACGCGCGCCATTTAATGACTAAGCCTGAGCCAGCTCAAAAAAAAGAAAAAAAAAAAAGAATCCGTCGGAAACAGATTTCAGACAATGGAAGACCTAAAATACTGGTTCTCAGGGATGATGTCCAAAGGAGGTCTCTGAAGCTGAGTGTCATCCTTTAGGGTGGCCCAGAATAAAATGGTGACACATTATGCCTCCCGGCGAGCTCATATCTACTTTGAACGGCAAAGACACCAAGTCCGGTGGACTTCCAACGAAGATCTTGGGGCAAGAAGAGATGTCCACCAGCACTCTGTGACCTGTTAGAGAGAAACATTCTTAGCTACTCCCATCACCAAGCAGAACTCCCCCGCCAGGCTATAGCCTCTTGGCTCCTGGGGAAAAAGCCGTGACGAGATTGGGGGGCCGGGGGGAGGGAGGCCGAAGAGAGATGCTCCCGGCCATGTTTGCAGAATGACCCATGAGGATTCTGCATATAAAATCTAGCTGCAGTCGAGTCTCCAAGTGAATCAGATCCCACGTATTTCTGAAGCCAAGAGCCTGGGCATCAGCCACCGAATTACTTCTGCAAAGAAAGAAAAGGCTCCCATCACAGTGATTCTAAACGCTCCTGGCATCAAGAGACGGAGGACAATTTTTACTAAATGATTAACCTCTAGATGTCGCAGGACAGTAGATACACGTCATGAAAAGGAACTCAGTGGCCTGCACTGGCTCTGGCCAGCCCAGGAGATAGCCATCAGATTCACAGGCGGCTGCATGAGCTTCCTCTACCCTCTCTGTGGCGTCCGGCAGACAGTAGGCACCCATAGCCCGGAAAAGATCTGAGCGTGAGGCCCGCCCATCCACTCTCCAAGGGGATGGCATCCAATTTCAAGATTCCATATAGGAGATGAGTTTGATTTCCTGGTGTTCCTGGCCCTGCTGACACTGATGCATTAAAGGAAACACAGCTCTAGAAAGCTCCACATTAAAGGTACAGTGGCTGCAAAAGGAAAAACAATATCCATCAAGCGTAGGCTTGGGCACTACCTGCACGTCTCATGAAATTGATGACGAAATGATTTCGGGCAACTAGGAGTTACATGTATATATAGATGCATAGATTGTATGTATACAATAGTTGCATATATGGATATGCACATATATATATATTCAAGGGGTTATCCTCTTGCACCTTCCCAGCTCCATCTCAAAATTGCTCTGTCGGGCCACGTTGGCCAAGCAGAGTTATGTCCTTTCAGTTTGCAACTTCAGAGACCCAACTGCGTAATTCCTAGGATGATGGTGAAGAGAGCTGAGCTCCAAGTCAGAAAGCCGGGCTCACGGCACCAACCACATGGACTCTGGCCACAGGAACCCAGCCCGTCGGTCCACCTCTTACGTTCTGCTTCCTCCCCAGGAAAGTGAGGAGGATCCTCTCCACGCAGAAAGTCATTGTGACTCACCAGGGAAACAATTTATCTGAAGCACCCCGAATTCTGTGACAGCTATTAGCAGCTGCGGCAGACCCAGTGACACAGTAGCCACTTCACGTGGTCTAAATGACCCTGCTTTTTAAGGCTGTCTTTACTAAATCAGAGGCTCATGCTGCAAAAGATCCCCAAAAGAAATGGGCAGTTTAGACTAGTCCTACAAGAGAAGCAAGGAAATATAGGACTTTTCATCCCAGCGAAGTCTTTAAAGACCCTGCACATTGAATATGGAAAAGTTAAAAAAAAAAAAAAAATTTTTTTTTTTTTTTTAAGGAAATTGTTTCCGGAGATTTCAGGGCAAAGAGTAAAAAAATGCACCACTCAGAGACAGAAACCCTGAGATTAGTCAGGTCACCGAATGTTCTCTGCACAGCAGAAGAGCAAACAGCGAGTGTTTGTTCATTTCCATAGATTAATAACCGTCTCCCCGGGAGCTGAAGAGGGAATAGACTTGCTGTTCTGCTTGGAGAAGCCTCCTCTACCAGGGGAAGACCCGCATTCCAAAGACCACGGTCCAAAAGACGCCTTTATTTTAACATCATTCCTTCTTCCCATTGGCCTAGTCTGATTTCTAGGCTGACGAAAGTGGATCTAAAGCTTGCAGGGAGGGGGAAAAAAGGAAATGTCTCCCTCCCTTTTTATCGAATTACACAGATTTTTTAAAATAGTGCTGTTCATTTGGAGAACGCCAAAATGGCGGGGGGGAGAATACAACCCCTTCCTTCCAAAGCGTAGTGAGAAGTACAGAGGGCAGCAGAGGCTTCGTTAGAACAGGAAAGCTTACAAAAAACTGCAAAATTTGGGCTGGGATGCAATCACATTTCCTTCAACCTCAAACGAAAGCCAGGTTTTACGGAAGAAGATTTCCGAATAAATAACCAGATCAATCTTTGCTCCTGTCAATAAAATAATAAACTTGTCTTGGGGGCCTATGACCTCTTAGGAAAGAAAAACAAAACTGCTCATCTTATGAAAAGTGGCAGACCAAGGTGGCAGAGGCAGCAACGTAAGCAATCTTTTCTCAGTCCCTCATAGAAAGGCTGTCTCGGGGCGCCTGGGTGGCTCAGTCGGTTAAGATCTGCCTTCCGCTCAGATCATGATCACAGGGTCCTGGGATCGACTCCCCCACTGGGCTCCCTGCTCGGTGCGGAGCCTGTTTCTCCCCTGCCTGCCTCTCCCCACTGCTTGTGCTCTCTCCTCTCTTTGACAAATAAATAAATAAAACCTTTAAAAAAAAGAAAAGAAAGGCTGTCTCTCCCCTCCGTGCCCCCCCTCCCAAAAAGCTGCAGCTCAAGGTCACACGTCGCAATGGACTAGATTAGCTGTGACCAAGGAAGACCCAGAGGCAAAATGAAAACGGAGCTGTGGGAAGAGAAAAGCACCCACTTGGAAGGAACTTGCCAGAACAGAACAAGGGGAACAGGGCTTTGGGGCACTCCTTTTTGGGGGTGCTGCATCCCATGCGGGGGACAGGCTTCAGCGGCTATACCTTTCCCAATACCCCTCAGAATCCCCGTCAGAAGCATATCATTCCCCACACCGATGACCACAAATGAACACGTTGGATCCAGAAAAGGCAACCTCAGCAGCCACTGGCTCGCAACTTCTGGATGAATCCGGATGCACAAGAGAGGAGGCGGAGGGCCACCTGGCCAGCCAACCGGAAGGGGCACAGGGATACCACAGGCGGACTGCCCTCCCCCGCCATGGGTGGGTTACACAGAGGATGGTGCGGGGTTCCCCAGTCCCTGTGGGGCTTGACCTCCATTTGACCAACCTTGCTTAGGACTCCAGATAAAATTTTTATCTTCCAGATAAAATAACCTCCTTGGGATAATTATCTCCCCAGGAACGTCCACCTGAGTTGGAGGCTGGGGTCACAAGAGGCAGAGGACAGGCGTTAATGAGGTGGCTCTCAAATGCACTCATTCATTCAATGTGATTGGCTGCATTCCCAAGAATCCTTATGTACTCAAAACTCAACAGGAATTTTTTCAAGACCAACAAAGACCATTTTAGACATTAAAAAACAAAGCAAATTTTTCCTGCATTGAATTTCTATAATAATAGTGCTCTGGGGTGGTAAGTGTAGTACTATGAAATGTAAGTATTACTGGGCGAATCCAACATCCTACCCCTCATAGTCTTTGCTCTAGAAAAGTCATCATTGGGCCCTTCTTTATTCTCTCTTTCTCATGAGCCCAGCCTTCTCACACATTTTTATCACCTTTATCATCCCTTGTTGCGACACATGAAGCTACTCAAACAAACTTCTTCCAACCCTGTGGTCCACTAGGCCCCATGCTGGTTCCAGACCACAGTGACATATGTCACGGTCTATCTTAACAATGGAATCACACCCAGTGTGTACCCAAAAAACTCACATCACAGGGGAAATGTTTCTATCATCCATTGTGGGCCTGCTAGATGTCAAATGCCAAGAATTGGGGGGAAGGGGTCCTCGCTGTCCCTGAGCTGAGAAAAAGGGTTATAAAGTGTTACGAAAGGGGGAGAACAGGGTGCTGGGAGCCCAGACTGGCAGTATATAACCCTGGGGAAAAGACTCAGTTGAGATTTTAAGAATAAGGGGAAGTTAGCCAGAAAGAGAGCAGCGAGCAGGTAGATGTCAAAAAAGGGAGGAGGGAAGGGAGCAGCAAGACTCACAGCTGGGACACAAGGGGTTTCTAAGGAGGAAATGCAATATGATTGAAGGTAACTGAGTGAGGGGCAGCAGATAAGGGCCAGGGCCAGAGAGATAAGCAAGGTCCCCCGAGCCTGCTGAGCCAGGTCACAGACTGTGGACTCCAGCCTGAGCCCCATGAAAAACCAGGGAAGGAGCGAAGGAAAACAGATGCAAACAGGTCTCTAGTCGTAAGAAACATGCACTCGGGGCGCCTGGGTGGCTCAGTGGGTTAAAGCCTCTGCCTTCGGCTCAGGTCATGATCTCAGGGTCCTGGGATCGAGCCCCGCATCAGGCTCTCTGCTCAGCGGGGAGCCTGCTTCCCCCTCTCTCTCTGCCTGCCTCTCTGCCTACTTGTGATCTCTCTCTCTCTCATCAAATAAATAAATAAAATCTTTAAAAAAATAAAAAAGAAAGAAAGAAAGAAACATGCACTCAGTCTTCAGAGAGGAAAATGGGGGACATCCAGGGAGGCCATTGGGGGAATATATACCACATCCCAGACCACCCCGCCCTGCTGAGCCAGGAGCCCAAGTTCAGTCCTTGAGGCCAGACTTCCCCAAAGCTCAATACCTAGACAATGGCTCACAAGCACCTGCCCAAAGAGCTCTCTCCAGAGAAGAGGGGAAACCAGAAATATGCAGGGTAGCAGAGACCCTCTCTCGTCCAACGTGGGTGAAAATCAGACCCCAGCCTAGGATCTTTGATAACAGTTCAGTCTGGCCAGGCCAGAGGCTCCCGACTGATTGCTCAGGCCCACGGGAGGGAGGCCGCCAGCGAGCCAGCCCAGCTCCCACAGTGGGGCCCCCTGACAGCAACACGGCTCAGTAGCAGAGAGTGCAGAACCCCAAAGGTAGGGAGGAGAGAGGGGAGGGGCCCCTGGGCAGGAAGCAAGCCCAGGGTTTCAATGGGGAACAGTTCCCAAGGAAAGCTGTGGGCAGAGGAGCACGAGAACTATGCCCGGCAAAGCCACTGGCCGGCACAGAATGCCAGCTGCCTTCGAGCTTGGCCCTAGGTACAATCACAGAAGAGACCAGAGACATCCTATAAACACCTGAACTTCCCCGCACTAAAAAGTAATACAAGCAAAGGAAAAGAAAATCAGACCTGGGAAAATGGCTGCAGCAAATGGGATTTTAAAAAGACCAAGATCTAGGGCGCCTGGGTGGCTCAGTCGTTAAGCGTCTGCCTTTGGCTCTGGTCATGATCCCAGGGTCCTGGGATCCAGCCCCGCATCAGGCTCCCTGCTCAGCAGAAAGCCTGCTTCTCCTTCTCCCACTCCCCCTGCTTCTGTTCCCTCTCTTCCTGCGTCTCTCTGTCAAATAAATAAAATCCTTAAAAAGATAAATAAAAAGACCAAGATCTAGAACACAGGAAGAGCTCATATACGCCCTTAGGAAGCATTAATTGTGTAAAAGAAAATTAGCAAATAGTGCTCGCTTTGGCAGCACATGTACTAAAAAAAAGAAAATTAGCAAATAAACATATATGGAAATGTGCTATCTCTGAGAGGGATCAAAGAAATGCAAAGTTTAAAACCAAGAAGTCTAGGGGCACCTGGGTGGCTCAGTGGGTTAAAGCCTCTGCCTTCAGCTCAGGTCATGATCTCGGGGTCCTGGGATCGAGCCCCACATCGGGCTCTGTGCTCAGCAGGGAGCCTGCTTCCCCCTCTCTCTCTGCCTGCCTCTCTGCCTACGTGTGATCTCTCTCCTCTCTGTCAAATAAATAAATAAAATCTTAAAAAAAAAAAATAGAAAGCAATTCAGAGTCACTCCCCCTACCACGGCAGTTTACGTAAGCCTTCTATTGTGACTGTAACCTAAGTAAATACTTAAGTGTACAAAGATATTCACTGCTGATTTATAAACAGTAAATAAGTAAGGGCGCCTGGGTGGCGCAATCAGTTAAGCATCCAACTCTTGATTTTGGCTCAGGTCATGATCTCAGGGTCATGGGATCAAGCCCTGCGTCGGGCTCTGTGCTCAGAGGAGAGTCCGATTGAGATCCTCTTTCTTCCTCTCCCTCTGCCCCATTCCACTGCAAGCATACACACTCTCTCTAATAAATAAATCTTTTAAAAAAAATAGTAAAAATTTTTTTAATAATAAAAAATTTTAAAAATAACAGCAAACAGCTAAAGACAATGCAAATGCCCACATGTAACACAACACTTAGATTAAGATAAAACAACTTGATAGAACAGTGCATAATCCTTGCAAAATGATGACTGCAAAATCTAGGTTAAAAAAGAGAATTTTTATGCTAGATGGAAAAAAAGCAAAACTAAAAAAAAGACAACACGTAGAGGTGAATGTGATTTGTGGACTGCGATGATGAGTTAAAAGGCAACTTTTGCTTTTATTGGTTTTCTTTTATTGCTGTGATATACAGGCAACAGACGTTTACAATGTAGTATTCTTATCAGTCACATTGTAGCAAACACCGTCTTCTGGGGAGCAGATGGGCTGGTGGAGAACAGCACTCCCGAATCTCTGGAGGGTGCACAGTCCTTCCCAAGTTGCAAAGGCCCATCTGGGATTCAAACCCTGACCACAAGGGGCGCTGAGGGACTCCTCCTACCCCGAGTACCTCCAAACACACAGCTCTTTCCTTTGCTTTATTTTTTCCCCTCAGTTCTTAAGTTCTATGCCTTCCCCTTCTTTTTTGATTACGTCTTGAGATCATCCCATATGCAATATATGTGGTAAATGCTTGTTTGATCCTTCCGACAACCCTTTACAACAGCTGCCATCATCACACCCATTTCACAGATGAGGACACTGAGGATCACAGACTCAAGAAATGTGGCCCGGGCCACACACCTAAGACGTCAGAGCCAGAATTCAAATCTCAACCTCCCTGCCTCCAAAGCGCTCGCCGGCACCCACCCTAAGAAAGGCTTCTTCCCTTCCCCTCTGCCTGCGAAGCAAACAAAACAACACTGATCTGTCACCTCTCCTGTTTGTACTAGCTGCCTCAAGAAACCAGGCAAACGGTAATAGATCAAGAGACATCGTATGAGCTGCTTGTACACTAACCAGGAAGACAAGCTAATGTGGCAGCACGGGCTGGAAAAACTGAGGCAGAACAGGAAAGGAATCCCCTCGAGACTGCACCCGGCACATGCAGGTAAAACCGAAGGACACCAAAGGGATTTCTACTTGCAAATTAAAAGCAGAAGATGACCCTTGATGTGACTGCAAGGAGAGCAGAGCTCCCGCACTCTCCTTGCAAAATAAAAAAAAATCAATTCCCCAATTAGCTGAGAGATTCCTTCCAGCCGTAAAGCAGCCACTCCAGGAACGGGAGCGGTGTTGGGGGCACGGTAGCAAGAACAGTCAAAAGGGACAGAAGAGGTCTCCAGGTACAAACTAATCTAGATAGGGTGATAAATGATTGCGGGCACTGCTTCTGACATACGCTATAAATAATGACACAATAACAGCTAAAAATGTAAATTCTAATTAAATACAAAACCTAACAAAGTCAAACAACAGCAAATGATGTTTAACAGAGCAAAGGTCTTAGGGGAGCCAAGGGGAAGGATTCCAATAAAATCGATTCGTGGAACTGCACAGTGTTGGAGAAGGGGCCCGAGGCATGGGGTCCTTCGCCACCTCGTTCACCGGAGATGGGGAAGCTGAGGCCTGGCAAGGGAGAATGAGCATCCCCAGTCCCCCTGCAGTAGGTCAGGAATCTGAAGGTTGGTCCCCAAATGAGCCATCCCTCGGCTCCCCACTGTAGCACCCTCCCGCTTCCTCGTCCTGGAAAGCTACTCCATTTGAAATCAGATTTTTAAAAGAGCATTAAGCATTCTATAAATATTAAATTCCTTTTTAATAATGTTCAAATGCACAGGGGCACATTTCAAAAAGAAGCCTGGTTTTGATTTCTTTGGGAAAATTGCACCGCGCTCAGGGTTTAACCTCGTATTGAGTGAAATATTAACAGGCCATATAATGGTTTCAGTGTTCCTCCAGTAAAGCCGAACAGGATCCGAAAAACATATCCCCCAGGCCTACAGTGGAGTTTCTGGAGCACACATTAAACTCCACGCTCTGCCGTACAAGCCCATCACTGTTAAGTAACTCATCAGAAAATAAAGAGGGAATTACCAAAGGGGAATTGCCAAGCAATTAGTTCTCTGAAGCAGATGACATACAACTGCTGGAGGGAGGAGCTTCCCGGTTACTCATATGTCAGAGTCAGAGCCTCCTAATCTGTAAATAAAAATGCATCACATATGATTACAGCTGGGATGGAGGCTGGAGCTGCCAGGCTCGTGCACAGAGAGGAAAGCCCAAGTCCTCCTGTGTTCTCTCTCTGCGTCTATAAAGCGAAAGACGGTGCCTCTCAAGGCTTTTTTTTTTTTTTTCCCCAATCCTGTGATTTTCATCCAACCTAAGACAGACTGGTCTTCTCAAAGCAGGCTAAGAGAAAAGTGATCTTTATCCTTTCTCTATCTGTCTGACGTGAGTCGGTTAAAGATTCATCCACTGGTCCAGAGGAGGAGAGGAAAATGAGAGACCGGGAGAGGGGCGGGGACGGGAAGGGACAGGAGACCCAGGCTTCCTGATGGCCACCCTGCCCCAAGCGTGCCCTGCTTTCCCGGCACGTTTTGTTCTTGGGGCTGCTGGCATCCACTGCCAGCCCACCACCTAGCAAACTGGGGCGATGTAAGAGTCTCTATCTGCCAAATCTTGCCAGCTGAGCAATGACCCAGGGAAGCTCTCGGGGGAGTCAAAAGTTCATCGTCTCCCTGGGACTCCTGATGCCCAACGGCGTTTGGAGCCCAACTGAAGCCAATCCTCAGAAACACCGATAAGCATATTGCCAGTGTCATCACTTTCTTCAATTAATAATTATTGTAAGAGCACAGGAATCTCGGGGCGGCATGAGGAAGTGTGAGGGGAGGGAAGGTAACACCTCAAGGACAGCCTGTGTACGACTCTGAGCAGATGGGCGAGCACCCAGACGGAAGGCTGGGCATCCATGAACCCCTCCCTGATCTTGACTGCCCCGAGGATGCTGCATCACTACGGTGATTCTTTAAGCATGACTCCTGGGCACGCCCTGCATTCTCCACTCAACTGTAAGCTTCTTACAGACAGGGCTCGGGGCTTGGGAGACAATTCTTGGCTCCAGTGAAGAGTACAGGATGGGGGGAAAGCATGACTTCCCCCATTGAACAGCTGATCAACCAGGGCAGGTTACTTTTTCTCTCTGTGCCTCAGTTTCCCTCATCTGTTGGATGGGTAACAAGACCACAGTAAGGATTAAATGACTTAATACACAGTGAGTGTGAATGACTGACTCACTCTATAAATCCTTTAGAGCCTAGCTGGCGTAGTGCCTCTTATCCAGAAGATACTGAGTAAATGTGGGCAGACAGAATGATCTGGCCCTGACGGTGTTTTCTCCACACTTCTGGCTCCTGTCCTCACCTTCTCGTCTTTTACGGAAGGTAGGGAAGTCATTGCCTCATTCTGAGCTAGTTTGGGGAATAAAAGCAAGCCATCTGAATAACCCGGGTCCAAAAAAAAATCTTAAACAATCCACAAATTTTATCTAATTATATTAAAACAGACTGCCCGCCGCTAGACACGCAACCGGATAATTTCCAGCCGTCCTCTTCACTTTGAGCCATGGAGTCTTAGCATCTTTTCATTTTTCTTTTTCCCCAGAAAGCCACGCCTCGTGTGTGTGTGTGTGTGTGTGCGTGTGTGTGTGTGTGTGTGTGTGTATTGTATGTACGTCACACTCAAAAGAGTCCACGTAAAGCCTCCAGAAAAGCCTTCAAAGTTACAAAACACACTCATATTCATGTGCTCTGTCCAAGAACAGAAAACGAACGGCCCCAAAGGAGCAACTGCTCCCGAGTCAAGTGGATGGCACAAGGGGACTGACACCCATCACAGGAGAGGAAGAAATTGACGGTGGAAAAACCAAAGGAAATGCTGGAACTGCTGTTCACACATACAGGGCCTCGCTGAAAATCTTAATAAAACTGTTTAGAGGAAAATAGAGGGATCGTTTGTGGAAATGAAAAGAGATACTGCACGCACTGAATTTCAAAAGCGGCATTCATTTTCATACGCACACATATTAGATGTAGTTAAAATTAGCTCAGATTTCTTTCTTTTTTTTTTTCTCAAGGTCTTAAAGGAATAAAGGTTTCAACAGGATTTCATTGAGCTGCAGTTCGGCACTGAGTTTCCACTCATCCGCCCAGCCACCGTTCCAGCCTAGTGCCAGCCTCCCTAGACTGAGCACACAAAGGCTGCGCTGCGCCAACATTCCAGCTCCTTTCCGATGCTCTCCCCTTCCCTCCAGGGACCCCACGCAGCCCTGAAATACAGGCATTTCCCCCCTCCGTTCTGGCCATCTCTGGGCAAACCCACAGCCCCAGCGCAAAGATCCCTTTTTATGCCAGTGACTCCTCCAAGTTTATCTCCAGACCCGACCTCTCGGCAATTGTATTCCCACCCCGTCTACAGCTCAGAGGCCCACGGGCACCTGCGCTCCAGCCAAAACGGCCTCGTGGGTAACATCCCAGGCGCTCGCTGATTGCGTCTCAGCCACTTACACAGGCTTCCCAGCTCCATCCATCTCTTCCCCCAGAAATGCTAACCAGCCTTCAGAGCTGAACTCAGATGATCCCTCCTCCTCAAAGTCTTTCCTCTCCATCCCACTCAGCATCATTCTGAATTCCTTCGGTGTCAGAATTTACCCCGGTAAGGACAACCTGCCCCATGCTTTGTATTAGTTCTTTCCGGGCATGTCTCCTTTCCCCTACCTGACCACGAAGAATGCAACCTCCTTCTGAGAGCTCTTACTCACTAGCATTCCCACAGCACCATGGGGTAGCTTAAAAAAGACACAGTGAATAAATGAATGAATCATTTCTTTACATAGATGGTGCCTGTGAGCAAGCTAGGTCGTAACTTGGCTAGAGCCCTGTCGTATTTACGAAATAAGTGGAAGCAGAAATGCTTGCAACCTAGGTTTTAATTAAAAAAACAAAACAAAACAAAAAAAACCTTAATAAACATAATAGAGTAGAGCATGAACGATACTATTTCCCAGCTCATGTTTAACCGTCAATTGTGAGCACTCTAAGGAGGCCATTATTTATGCAAAATGTTTAGAAAATGCTTATAAGCTTCCTTTAAATGCAATCACAGAAAATGTCAGTGGCTTAAAATTCAAGGTGACTCTGCACCACTTTGTCGGTAATACAATATGTATTCGTAAGACACTCGGACTTGCTCAATAGACTATAAAAACCTCGGTGTCTTCTCAGTAAGCTGCGCCTATTGGCCAAAAGATAGGACTTTTTGTTGCTTGTGTTTTCACAACGAAATTCTCCTTCAAACACCATAGGTGGAAAAAAAATGCATATGTATTAACCACGGATGCAATGAAACAAGTGCCCTGAAATGTTCAATGTGAGGATTTTCTGCCCAGCCTATGAAACGATAATACCCCTAAGAGGTACAGCACACTGATGGTGAGACATCTCACCCCTTCCCACTCAGCTGACACTTGTAGACCTTAAGGAGCTCACCTTGGCATGTAACTGTGGGGTTATTCTGTTTCCTTCTAAATGACACCTTCCTGACCCACTGGACATAAAACGTCAAGCACCCAGGTCCACATTTCTCAAGGATATAAAGTTTGGGATCCCTTCTTGCCCCCTCTCCCTGCCCCACCCCCCAAGCCGGACATTGCCGGCTACCCTTCCTGAGATATTAGACTTGAGCTTGAGTCACCCCGGTTTTTGCTTCTTTTTACTCAGACCACAAATAACTTTACCGGTGCATCCAACTTCTCAGTCGCCACCTTACAACAAGAGAAAAACCCTGCATATGGACCCTATCGCGGCAAGAGAGACGGACTCACGCAGCATTCAAAAAAACAAATAAAAGGCTCATTTGCTTTGCACAGCTGCAAATGTCTACAGTGCCGGTCCAAAGACCAAGGTACAGGGGTATTTGCTGGCTCCTAGTCCTGTCTGGTCCAGGAGCCATCATCACAGAGCAAGAACGTGGTAATCATCCCATCGAGAGGTTAACACAAAGATAACCTATGTTCCCAGATCACACGCCGGACGCTGGCACTCTCCTCTTCCGTCGACACACAATTTCATGCCATTCTCACGGCAGCCCTGGAAGAAAGTTCTAATTTTATCTCCACCTTACGCATCGAGAAACTGAGGCCCAGAAGGCTAACAGGACTCCCCAGGACATGTCGGCAGCTGCAGATGCTATATGCAGACAGCCTGCTTCCGGAGCCCCGTGCTCGTAGCCCAGATGCCGGGGGATATGCTCACGCACCAATTCCATCTCAGGTGCAGGCGGGGAGCCCTTTACTTAAAGAAAGCTGACCGATCGTTTCTCAACGGAACATTCCAGAAAAGCAAACAGCCACCTCTTAACCAATGAGTCGCACACCGAGAATTTTACATGTGAGGTGTGGTAACGGCAGACGGTGTGTCTCGCCAAGGAAGCAAACAGAACATGACTTGGGAAGAGCTGCCCAGAGACCCCTGATCTGGCAGTTCCCAAACCCGTGGAGGAGCAGTATGATTCCCAGAGATCACTAAAGGTTCATTTTGATTCAGGAGGTGGAGCCCCAAGTCCTTTCTCTGCTTCCCCCCCCCCTCTCTCACTCCTCCCCCCTTAAGCCTTCCAGGTGATTCTGTTGCCCAGCCAAGCTTGGGAACCTCTGAAGGAGTCCATTTCCACAGGTCCCAGCAGGACGGCTCCCAAAGTAAATAGCAAGAAGGGATCAATTTCACAATCCCCTTTGGCTGCCTACACCAGTGCTCCAAGCCCTCTTGCCCCAACTTCTGTCGAACTTTCACGTCCCCCGATTTCATGCAGGCAGGATCCTCTTGCCCTCTCTTCAATAGAGAGCTATGACTCATCAACAGCGCACACACCCTCTGTCTGCAAGACTCTCCAGGCCAGAAAAATTTACTGTACGTGAGGCAATCAGGAAGCCGTAAAATCCAAACAAACACCAAGAAATTCAAGATTTCGACAAATACCGACTGCCCCTGAACAAACAGGCCCCTGTCTCCCTACACTGGAATCACTCGACGACAAAAACCTAAGACGTGAAAACCATGACCTACGGTCACAGTCTGGCAGCAAAACGGTCTCACCGCGTTGAGGAAAAGGGGACAACGAAGTCGGTCAGGCTCGAGCCTAACACACAACCGCCAGTCGTCACCAGGTCAGACGCAGATTTCTTCACGAACCACTTTCTTCTCAATTAAACTCAAAAGAGAAACACTTCAAGCCAAGTTTTTTTGTTTTGTTTTGTTTTTAATGCTCTTGGCAATTTCTCAATTTCCCTCTGAATGCAGTCTGCAAAGGCAGTCAGGTGAATGGTCCACGCCTCGCGAAAGCGTGGCCATGAGGTGATTTTCCGGGTCAGGCTTGATCCTCGGATGGAAACCAGAGAAGCAGAACCAAACTCTCACCTGAGATGTGATGCACCTCCCTGGAGTGGCTGTGCAGGAGGAGACCACCTTGCAAGGAGGACACACGAGTCCCGGCCTTGAACAGACCACCCTGGCGACTTGCTGCTGGAGGCTCCTGCAGGGGTCGGGGCAAGGTTGGGGGGGGTGGGGGAGAAGAAATCCAAAATGAAAACCAGGACAACTGGCTTCCAAAAAGAACCCCAACCTTAAGGACACGGAAATCTAAACTTGGAAAGACATCAAATTGTGCATTTTGTCTTATGAGAATCACAGATACCAGCCAGCTCAGAAGGCAGGCCTGGTTTGAGTCCATAGGGCTCAGAGGGAGACCACCACCAAAAAAGGTCCTCTCTTCAATCAAATGAAGAGCTCGGCCTCCCCATTTGAGCCAGGGACTGTTATTTTTACCCTAATGATTCTAACCAATCATCTGATAAACACATGCTGGAAATCACAGGGAGATCAGGTGAAATGGGCATGGGCTGAATAGTTATTGATCCAAAATCTAATTCTCACATGTCATGTATTACTATCAACATGCAACTTCAGGGACAATCACGAAAAATAAAAAAAAGCACAGTTATTAGCATACCGGTTGAATGGGACAGAAAAATGTATCAAATGCAGAGGAAATTGTGAAAGTATGCACATGTTCGCTGGACTTGCCCCTGGACTTTAAATTATTTCTTCTTCGAATGCACGTCTACTTCATTTTCATTGTGCCACAGTGCCTTGCACACGGTTAAGTAAAAATCATCCACTGTATAATGAATGAGTGAATGTGTGAATGGATGAACGAGAGAGAATGAATGAATCTTCCATATACCTTTCCATCAGGGAGCTTGGTGCTTGTAGTAGTTTTTGTGAGGTAAAGACCTATGCACAGAAATGGAAGAAGTTGAGGACTTGATCTGCTAGCAGAGTTTTCAGCCCTATTAAAATAATATTTTTAAATCCTGGTCATTCCCAACTGCCCACACGAAATAGAAAGAATCAGAAAGCACGTTTATAAACTAACCCAAATAGTCATTGCTAGACAGATTTGCCATCTTTGATTATTGGAGCTGATCTGTATATTTGTTGGGGCTGATTTTAAATTTAGTTTGGATTTCCTAAGCCCACGCCAGGTAACAGTAGGAAGGAGGAGGCCCAGGATTGTACAGGATGTCAGAAAGAAACTATTCTAGAGTTATGAATACGATCTCCAACGTGAATAATCTGCAAACAGGTAAGTGAGCCAATTATCCCTGGGTACATGGCAACCCATCTCTGTAGTTATGATTATTTTCATCCCCACACACTCACTATTTTTAAGAGCACAGCCCAGCTGGAAAGGAAGATAATTTCGATCGCTTTCCAACACTTTTCAACATAATGAACAGTAGCCAAAGCAGTCTTACTTCTCACGAATCCATTCAGCAAGTATTTACTTAAGCATCTACTGCAGACCGGGGACTGACAGGCAAAAGGAGGAAGCGTTCAAGTTGCGGGGTTCTCCGCATGTAATCTGTGAGTCCGGAGAACGCAGGGAAGCTGTTCTAGACTCAAGGTCTTTGAAGCCCTGGGAAGACTCCGCGAAGTCCATCCCTCCTCGGAGAAGCTCAATGAGTTAAAAATGTCAATACTGGCCAAGTTAAAGAGAGGCTCACCCAATTCTATTTGCCACAGTAACTGTTTTCCTGTTTCTGTCTAGTAACTTTTCACATGAAGCATCAACATATGGGATAATCCTTTCCCAACAAGGTGCAGGTACCATGGACCGGCAGGCGGCACTTGCTTTATGAGCTAGCAGTAGAGTGTTTGCTTGCTGGTGTATGTGTGCACACAGTCCTATTTGCATATCACCTGGCAGATAAGGTTTTATAGAGTCCAAATTACAGTCTCCTCCTATTCTACTGAAGTGCACAGCACAGTCAAGCATGATGCAAATGCTGTAAAATATTAATTTACTCTCACACTGGTATGCCTACTTATTTCAAAAGTATTTGTGTTGCTACACCAGTTACAGGAATTAAGAGAGTTCACATTAACTTGCTGTTCCATCACAGGGAAGAAACACAAGAACAAAAGCAAGGCAGAGTGGATTCATTACAAAAACATACAGACAAAATACTAAACACACACACACACACACACACACACACACACAAAGACCAATACTAGCCTATAGTGTATATGTTTCCTACAACATATACACTAAACATAGAATACTTAATATTTTAAAAGCATAGCAGAACTACATAATTCAATCCCATTTATAGAGGAAGATTACCAAGATAGATGGTCTAAGCAATACTAATGGGATGTTAAAGAGGAAATAATAGATATATAAATACAGGAGATAATATAAATAATTCGGGGAGAGTAGGCCAGATCTAAGGCTGCAATAAGAGACAATTTGCCATACATAGTAACAGAAGAATATATTTTCTTCGCATGTTAGGAGATAAATTGCTTATAGGTTACCAGCTAAGACGATTTTCACTAAAAACTTCTGTTAAATAACCCCCTCAAAATGTGTCGTGCTAAAGAGCCCCTAAATGGAATAAGGAGTTCCTCTGAGCCTGAATCAAAACAGCATAATCAGGGCAACCTCTGCCCCCTTAAGTCTCAAATTCTGATTACACTACAGTGAATTTTCTGAAAAGTCATTTTCAGGTAGGATACCATTTTTGCTTACGTTACGGCAATTACCACTGCATTTTCATTACTCCTCAAACGGTATGCATTAAAAGTTATATAAAAATCAATGAAACGTTTCTACTAACATCACACATATCAAGGAAAATATAATGCTTGTCCCTTTTTTGTCTGTAATAGTTCTAAACGGGTTTCATTACATTCGGGATGGTAGCACGCATTACAAACATTTACAGCACACTAGCCTGGAAAGTTCATATGTATCAGGATTACAAAATATATTACTGCACTGATGAGGGCAAAAATACATAAATTATGAAACAGGAAAAAGATTTTTAAAACTGTCTCCACAAACAGAGACGATTTACCCAAATCTTTTTATCACTCCTACAATTTTAAACGTTTATATACATTTTTTCAGAACCTTGATCCAATTACAATGCTTTCAGCCAACATTTAAAAAATATTCTCAGGGCACCTGGGTGGCTCAGTGGGTTAAAGCCTCTGCCTTCAGCTCGGGTCATGATCTCAGGGTCTGCTCAGCAGGGAGCCTGCTTCCTCCTCTCTCTGCCTGCCTCTCTGCCTACTTGTGATCTCTCTCTGTCAAATAAATAAATAAAATCTTTTAAAAAAAAATTCTCTAAAACAGCATTCAGCATGCTCATTATTATATCATCTCTTAAAGACATGTTGAGTATTTTATTAAACTGAATTCAATGAAACCAAAATTTGAACAGCATAATTGAGGACTGCAAGATTCATTCTTAAAAATGGGCAGTCCTAGATGGAACACCCTGGGACAGAAATGATTATCTCTACGGAGATCTCTATGATGTCTTATTCTCAATGCTTTTACAAAATAAGGGGGGCCTGTTTCTGATAACCTTGGAAGTAGGACCGGAACTAAATCTGTTCTTTGAAGCAGTTAAGCCTGTCCATATCTAAAGCTCTCACAGAAGCCAATCATTCAAATTACTGAATAACTCTGAAAATAAAAAGCAATGGAAATCAAATTATTTATGTCTACCCTGAAAATGGTGTCCACACTGTCTCCTATCTGTCACATTAATATGCAAGTATTTCAGTTTTCAGAGTCAAAAGTATGTGTTACCTGCTCACAACTACAGCTGAAAGAATTAACATTCACTCCTACACTAATTTTCAGGATTTTAATAAAATATGTTTATCGACTAACTTCTAATAGGAAACAAAATGAGCCGCTGTTACAATGTGTTAGTCATCAGAAACTCATTCAAGGTAAGTGCACAAGTAAAATCCACTTGACATTTCAGAATGGAAAAAGATAAATAAATAAAGGCATATTACACAAAAGGAATGTGAGTCCTTAAACTCCGTAATGACAACAAATACAGGAGTCACAGAAATGTGTTTACCAATGTTTTAATAATCTCTTAAGGCTGGCCTTTCGCAGGATTCAGAGACAATGAAATGGAAGGCCTTCTACAGGCACTTGACATGGAATTGGATGGCTAAGAGTTGTTCTCGAATCTCTAAGAGTAAAAGACAATTCAGAGGTCCTGGAGCCTAGTTATAATATTCCCAACAAAGTATCACTTCTGTGAACCAAACCCTCTTAAAATGAAATCCAGAGAGGAAAATACTGACTTTCACAGTTCCCAATCAAGTACATTTCTCACACTTAGGTTAGCATTTTCATATTTTACGGCAAGAGATTTTCTGTATGTTGCAAAATATATTCCAGGACCTTCAAAGTGTGCAAAACTTCAACTTCTGTGCCTTACTCCATACCCTTGCTTCCCATCTATTTACGTCCTGGGGGGAAAAATTAGCTTGTTTTAACCACAGAAGCACTTGATCTGAACAGGCCACAATCAAGTTACCAACCGCATAAACTCACTAAATGGTAGAAAGTCGTAACCCCCCCCCCCATGGGGAACGATTCCTAGCCCCGGGGCCAAAAAAAGAAAAAAAGAAGGAATTTACTAATTTAGCTATGGGGCTATAAAACTGAAAACTGAAACACAGACTAGACTGGCAGGATCACAACCAAATCAAGACATTATTCTCAATTACTTTCTCTTTCATATATGAGGGTTATTAAAATACCCCCCCCAAGTGGCTTGCCTGTGCCACCCAAAAACTTTAGCTACCAAAGCTACTTGCTTTTCTTTTATTTTTTGGCAACAGGATTATTTTCCTTTACCTGGTGGACCTAATGAGGGGGCGTCCTAATGCAAAGAGGAGAGTGATTGCTCTCTAAATTATTAAATGCTCAATTATATATCCAAATACAATGCAAGTTCCTTCCTGTGTAAAAGCATCGCCCATCCTCAGCCTCCAAGCTCTAGGCCTCTATCATCTCTCACCTGAGAGAAGAACCTTGGAACTTACTTCTAACAGACGTGAAGACTAAGGATGGCCAAGAAGGCCAAAGGAAGGAACCATGTACCCATTCAGAACAGCCGCTCCCGTCAGTCCCGTTTGTGGATATTAGAGCAGCTACTGTAACGGGGAAGTTATGAAATGTGACAACAGGGAGATCTTTCCTAAATTAGCCCCTTTCACCAGGTCTCCCTTTAGAATCCCGGTCCTTGGCCACCAACACCACAGGTTCTAAGGGACCGGTGCTCTCCCACTTAAAGGAGTTAAGTATCTGTAAGGCTGAAGGCACCAGACTGCAAAAGAAATGTGGCTTTAGTAAAAGCTCTGAAAGGTTTCCAACAAGTACCCAGTACTTGGCTGATCTGTCCCCAACCAACCTGGGCAGGCCAGCCAGGCCCCTTCCCATGTGGTGAGAGGCGCTGACATATCGCACCCAGCAAGAAGGCTAGCGGGTCTCCTGCACAAAAGTTCAGTAGCTCATCCAGTGTCTCCCATGCAAATGACTGAAAGAAGCCACAAATGAGGGAGAGAAGTCTGTCCTCGGGTAGGAACAGCACAAACACCGTGCATGAAACACTTGTAGTCCAGGCGGAAGACAAACCCACCTGAATGGACCAGCCACACTGTCTGTTGCCATGGTAGCCTGATCTAATTAGGAGCGATGGGGCCAGAGTAAGTGCAGGGAAAACCTACACCCGCCTCGACAGAGATCTATACGATGGCAAAGACAGGCGGCCAGGAGGTCCGGGGAGCCCTTCACCCTCAGCTGTATACAGAAGGCAGCTCCCAAGCCCATTTGTCTGCAGAGCTGCTAAAATATTGACTGAGGCGTGCACACCTGGAGGACAATCAGAGGAGATTAAGCGCCACAGCATTTAGGGTGCAATCCCTTTCCAAGAGTTCACGTTCAGGCTTTTCTCAACCTTCTCTTTGGTGGTTAGGCTCCATTCCACCCTCCCCCTGCCAAAAAAAAAAAAAAGCCCAAGTATCCAACTACAAACAAACCCCAGGGTGGGCTAACAGGGGCTTCTAGGAACTGTAGGGCTCCCGAGAAACCCAAACAGAAATGGCTTAGATAACACTGCTGGAAAAGTAACTAGCTATGCCTAAAAATAACCATCAAGTAACTACCCACTGCTCTGTGCGATAGGTAGCGACAATGTTTAAATATTAAGAGCAGCCTGCATTACAAAACACAAATGTCATTGAGATGTGACTACTAGATTGCCAAAGGAGAACTTATTTGCATATACACATTCCCCTGCATGCACGAAGGGATGTGCAGGGAGCATGCCACTCTAAGGCGGTAGTTTTTATTCCGTGGGTGTAATAGGGTCTTCTAATTTTACTAATTGTATCCTGTGGATCTCGCAGGGAAGCTAAGAATCTCTTCGGGGACAGAACCAGTTTGGAGGAGTCCCTACTGCACAGCATACGGTAAACAAAATAAAAATAGCTTGCCGTTCTCGTTAGCCACATCGCGCATTATATAACCAGCTTCCGACTGGCTTTTTTTTTTTTTTTTTTTTTGCCCTTACTACTCTTCAGCAATTTCCCAATCTCCCGAAGTATTTATATTACCCTCTTATCTGCAGGATTATATACTAAGAAAGCAAAACAAAACAGAACAGCCACAGCGTTGAACCGAACCCCAAGGTCCTTGGAAACTGGGTTTTTTTGTTGTTGTTGTTTTCTGGCAAGATCTCCACCACCACCCTATTTCCACCCCCCACTAAGGTCCTTGCTCAATCTCCCTAGAAAACCTGAATTGTTTCACCGCTTCCAGTCAGCCCCCTACGTGGTCTGAAATAAAATGAAAGCACAAGCCCCGGAGTTTAGGAAGGCGGCCTGAGGGCGGGGGGCTGGGGAGGGGTCGGGGCGCCGCAGAGTCAGCCAAGTGGCCACCGAGGGGCCGCTCCCCAGCGCGACGGCCCTCGCCGCCCCCCTCCCTGCGCGCACACACACACACGTACACACAAGCACTCACACACGCACGCACTCACACTCACGCCGCGCTCCGCCGCCGCCTCACCTCTCGCTCCGCCCGGCCGGCCCCTTCCCTGCCCCCTGCGGGACCGGCCTGCTCGCAGCGCTGGAACCACGTAGGAGGCGGCGGCGGCGGCGGCGGCCGCGGGAGTGGCGGAGTCTCCGGCCCGGCCCAGAGTGAACGAGCAGCGGGGCTCCAGGGCGCATCCCAAGCCCCGCAGCGCCTCCTCCGCCGCCGCCGCCTCCTCCTTCCCCTCCTCCTGGCTTCATTCACCCTCCCAGCAGCCGCGCAGCCGCTCACTCCCCGCGCCGGCAGGGCAGCGCCCGCCGCCGCTCCTCCGCTCCTGCCGCGGGCGCTGGCGGGGCTGCCGGCCCGGGCTGGGGCGCTCGCGGGCTGCCGGCTCCGGGCGGCGGCGGCGGCACATGATCAGGAAGCGGCCGCACCAACAGGGCGGCAGCGGCGGCGGCGGAGGCAGCAGGGCCGCCACCGCCGCTCCAGCCGCGCCGCCGGCACCCGCACGTCGGCTCCCCCCCGCGCCCACCCCTCCGCGCCCCCCGCGCCCCCACCGCCCGGCGCCCGGCCGCGCGCAAAGTCCCGGCCCGCAGCCGCACACCCGGCGAGGCCGGCCTCCGCGGGGAGACCCCAGCCCCGGGCTCGGAGGCCGGGCGGCCACCCGCGGGGAAGCCCAGCCCTCCTCCAGACCCACTCGCTCCGCCGCCCGCCGCGGAGAGAGGGCTGGGGAGGGGGCGGCGGGAGGAGAGGGCAGCGCGACCCCCGGCCGCCGCTGTCGCCGCCGCCGCCGCTGCCGCCGCCGCCTACCCCTACGCCACCTCGAGGGAGGGGGACGCGGCTCTCCGCACTCGCGGCCGGACCGGCAGCCGCCGGAGCGGGGCGCCGCCGCCGCTCTCCCCGCCCGCGCCCGCGCCCGCACCCCCAGCCCGGGCGCGCCCCCTCGCCTGGCGGGCGCCCACCGGCCCGGCAGCCCCCTGCCGTCAGTCCCTGCGCCCCGAGCGGGGGTGCCGGCCCGGGCGGCTGGAGCTGGAGAAGGTTGTATGTATACACACACATACACATACACACACATACACACACGTACACACAACACAACACGACGCGTTGATTTCCTCCGCTCCTCTTCCAGCTGTTTTCCGTGCCGGCGACTGGGGTTTGGGGTTTGTTTGCTGGTTGTTGCTTTTGCCCCTCTCCGGAGAGCGGGGGGCAGGGGCAATTTTAATCTAAATAAGGGGCGAAGGGGATGGGGGAGGGGGAAGAGAGAATCAGAGGAGAAAAAAAAATAGCCACTTACTGTAAAGTGTAAATGGATCTGGGGTTGCGTGGGGAAGGGGGGGCAGAGGGAGAGAAACAGTGTCTTGCGGCTGCTGTAGCTCTGGCGGCTGCTCCACGGGGCTTGTTTTGGATCCCCCTGCAGTGAAACAGGTCCTGTACGGCTCCGCCACTGTAGTAGAAATGATGTCTGCGGTATACTCTGCTCTCTCCTCCTCCTCCTCCCCGTCCTCCTCCTCCTCCTCCTCCTCCTCCTCGTCCTCCTCCTCCTCCTCCTCGTCCTCCTCCTCCTACCCCCCCTGCTCCCCTCCCCTCCCTCCTCCCTCCGCCCGCCCGCCCTCCCTCCCTCGCGCTCTCTCGCGCTCGCTCGCTCGCTCGCTCCAGTATGTAAATGTGTAATAGAAGCCAAATATGGAGCAGTTGGCTGCCGCCGCCGCAGCTCAAGGATCCGACTTGGGGGTGGGGGGGCACCCTCTGGCGGGCGGCGGGGCGAGCCGCTCGGAGCACCGCGAGCGCACGGCGCGGCGGCCGGCCGGCCGGCGCCCTTAACCCTTGGCTGCGCGCTGCCCGGGCCCGGCGGCCCCCGGGGAGGCGGCGCGCGGCCCGAGACTGGCTCGGGAGCGGGGGGCGGGGGGTGCGACTCCGGCCGGAGGGGACGCTTCTTCCAGGTTTGGGAAAGGGGCGGGGAGCTGGAGCGATGAGGTAATTTTAGCGGTGACCGGTCGGTCCTCGCGCGCCTCCCCGGGTCCCTGCACCTAGTTGGAGGGGACAGAGCGACCGCGGGGTGCAACTCAGGGCGCCCTGGAGGACTCTCCGAGGGGTGTCGGGCTTCAGGTCGCAGCCGGCGAAATACCTCCCCCTGGGGGAGGGGAAAGGAGGGGGGGTCAAGTGTGATCCCGACGTGCCCTTCGTCCCGGGCGCGCCAAGAATCGTCTAAGAGGGCTGACTCGGATCGTCGCGCACGTTAACCCTCAAACCGGTTTCGTTCCGGAACCAGGACCGCGGGGATTGCCTCTGCGTGCAACTCGGGAAAGTTTGAAGGGTCCCCGCGACTGCATTTGCACCGTCACCTTTCCTGCCTGTGAAAGAGGGTGCCCTCCCTGCCCCTCCTCCCCTTTCGCTTTCTGCAGGTCTGGAAATCTGCTTTGGGTACTGAGGTCCCCGGGCCCAGCCTTGGAAGACGACCCGCGCACTCCTCTCGCAGCTAATTCGGGATCATTAATTTAATCGGAAATGAGGTAACCAGTGCAGGAGATAGAGAAAGCAAACCGAGCATCAGATGGCAGTTCTCGTGAATCCACGCGGAGGAACTTCCTCTGCGCTCAGTTTTGAAGCGCTGTTCTCAGCTGCCCACCACCCCGCCCCCTCCGCGTGTACCACCGCCAGGTGTGCGCTCTCGGTGGGAAGGAATCTTCTGTGGAGGGGTGCCCCTTGCCAACAGGTGTGGGGCCTGGAGAAAAGCAAAGCCACCTCCATGCCGAAGGGAGCTCAGTGCGGCGTTCCTTGCTGCAGATAATTCTGGAAGACCAGTAGGTGTCGGGGCAGCATTTGACCTCTTTCAGGTGCTTAGGCACCAAGAGTCCAGAAACCTGATCCTACCTAAGTTTCTCTCTGGAAGCCACCACTATTATTGACTGTAAGCTGTGTTTGAGAAACCTTTGGCTGAGTTTACTTATGACCTAACGGTTAGTCACCAACTGAAGCAGGATACAGAATTACCAAGAGAAATGTGTCAGCTTTTAAACAACTGTA
Source organism: Procyon lotor (assembly GCA_028646535.1). Taxonomy (NCBI): domain Eukaryota; kingdom Metazoa; phylum Chordata; class Mammalia; order Carnivora; family Procyonidae; genus Procyon; species Procyon lotor. The sequence goes on from CM053608.1 coordinate 116,733,090, forward strand.
TTGTAGAGCCAACGTGCTACAGAAATAAAAATAAGCATACTAACAACGAGGAAGGTGTAGGGCCCCGGAAATAATTTTTGTTCTCACATTTTGAAATACCATGCACATATACACGGCTATTTAAATAAAACTACTACTGTTCACTCTTACTGGGTTCTTTTTTTCTTTTTTTTTTTTTTTTTCATTTAAAACGCAATGATTGCTACAGTTTAAACCCCAGGTTGGTCTAAAGTGACATTGTTGGTCTCATTACAGCCTCTAGTGGACAGTTGGAATCAGTTTCCTGAAAAGGCTCTTCCTGGCGTTTTGTTGTTGACAAGCAAGCATTATCAAGGTGAAGGCTAATATCTCAGGACAGAACCCAGTACTGGCTCCTCCCCCCAGCTTGGCCAACTGGGCTCCCGAAAGGATCAGAAGCAGTTGGCTGGGCCCTGAAAAGACGTAGGCTTTGTGCTGCCGCGATTATTATTACTGGCCTGTGAATAAACAGAGCTTCCGCTATTCATTTCGGTTTCGGACAGCTTTCATAAAAACTAACTTCATCTAAAATATTTTCGTAACAGAAAATATTGGTTGCCATGTTTTGGACTTAACTGAAATGTTTTTCTTCTTGAAGACTGCCCAATCCACCTCCACTCTATTTTTAGACATTTTTACATTGAGAGAATTTTCAGCCAAAACCAGCTAATATTTTAATTATTACACCGACACAGGCAGTTAATTTAAGTTATTTTAACAACCTTAAACAAATTAAAACACTTAATTCAGATTAGAGTGAGTCAATTAATTTAAATGTTCCCTTAAGGAAGCTAAATATGTATATTACCCGAACAGTAAAAACAATTAATAAGAAATGTGTCATTTACTTTCTTAGTGATAAAGATTAAAGCCAGAAAGTGCCATTAAAGTCTATAACTATTCCTTCCTGCAAGGTAGAATTCTCCTGATCAGTTCCATTTAGCACTGAAATATTTTATTTTCAGATGGCAAAATATTGAATGTGTAAATAACTGACATTCATTCTTTTAAAACAAGGCTCTCTCGTGCAGACAAAAACTCAGTGAAAGGACAGGGCTTTCAAAAAGCCAGTAGGCAAATATGTAGTACTACAGTCCTATTCATAAATGTGATATTGTATTCATACAAGCATAAGTCAAACTTAAAAAATAAAGGAAATTGGGGCACCTGAGTGGCTTAGTGGGTTAAAGCTTCTGCCTTCGGCTCAGGTCATGATCTCAGGGTCCTGGGATCGAGCCCCACATCGGGCTCTCTGCTCAGCAGGGAGCCTGCTTCCCCCTCTCTCACTCTGCCTGCCTCTCTGCCTGCTTGTGATCTCTCTTACTCTCTCTGTCAAATAAATAAAATCTTAAAAAAATTAAAAATAAAAATAAGGAAATTGAGAGATAAGGCCTGACTAGCCTTACTCCTGGTCTGTGTTCTGCATTGCTGAAACACCATGGAAAATCATTTTTTATCCCTTATATCTATCTACTTCATTGTTTTGATAGTATCTACTTTGGAGGGCTTAAAGTGGACTGTCGAGTATATGTGATATCATATTATTATGTATCACATCTTGCTTCTAAAAGCCTTATCTTCGGAGCAGCTGGGAGCTTTTTAGAAATTCAGAATGAGAGTTCCACCGAGGACCTCCGGAGTTGCACTCTGCCTTTTAGCCTGCGCCCCAGGTGATGCCTGAGCACTCTAAGGTTTGAAGAACCCTGTTCATACTACAGGGCTCTGTCTAGGGGTATTTGCCCACAGATGTAGAACTTAATTCTCCTATTTATCCCTTTTTAATTCCCTCCACCTTTAATTAATTTGCACTTTTTAATGAAACACAATTACATTTTATGTTTTGGTCCAATAGTACTCTATTTCAGACAAGAGCCCTGATTTCATGCGCAAATCTGCCTCGTCGTGGCCAAGTGGACGCTGAGGAATGTCCTGGAGTCTTGAATGGGAAGCTTTTCTTCACGGCAGCAGAGGGAGCACAAGAGTGCTTAATAAAACAAGCATACGAGCCCTCCAAAACGTGAGGGATTTTAAATTGTAGTCTATGTCTTGACTGCGAGTAAGCAACTACGTCTTTTTTACGTAATTCAAAACAAACAAAGCAAAAACAAGCAAACACAAACAGCTTACCGGGTTACAATAACGAAATAAGTGAACAGATTGGAAGTTAGGTCGAATATCGATATACTTAGTTAGAGTTCCAGACTTCTTTTTTTTTTTTTAAGTGGACTTCAAAATTCATACTCGGAAAAGACCTCTTCGCTTTTCTCCAGTGGAAAATAAAGAAAACATAACCATTTCACAATAGATGCAAATCAAGCCATCATGCTGTGTAACTTAAACTTATGCAGTGATGTATGCCAATTACTTCTCAGTAAAACTGGGGGAAAAATAATAGACGACGGAATAAGGTCACTCCAGGAGTATCTCCTGTTTATCTTAAAAACTTTGGGGTCAGTCAGCCCAACACAACAGAAGATAAATAGGGTTGATTTGGAGTCAAATATGTTGGTGAAGGAATGTGCCCTTCTCACCCCGTTCTGCTTGCCCAGTATTTGGAGGAGGGTCATCCTTAACATTTGCAGTGGTGAGCATTTGTGTTTCAATTATATCTACGTAGCATTTCACATTTTCCAGAGCCTTCCGTATGGATACTCCCGAGGGGAGGATGAGGCATGACAGAGTCAAGTCTCAAAAAAGTTTTCCGAGCTGGTGTGTGTGTTCACAGCCTTGGGTCGTTTAATTGCCGTAATAACCCACAGAGATGTTCACAAATAAGGAAAGGCATAGATGGGAAAGATCAGCAGCATGTCGTTTACTGTTTCAAAGATTTTCCCAAGTTACTAGATAGTGAATATTTAATGAGTGAATATTTAAATAAGAAACTTAGGAACAGAGACTATGTCTTAATTCTCAAGCTGCTTTTTACGTATTTATCATTCATTTTCCAGCAGTTGTGTATTGTATATCTACAGGAACTAGGCCTTGAGAATATAGATGAGTAGGAATTCTCTGTCTGCAAGGAATTCCCACCAAAACGAATCATATCTTTTGAAACTGTCCATTTTTACCACGATGAAACATATTCATCATCAACTGATCCAACATGTCCCCAAATCAGCGTACTCATCAGACGTAGAAACATGAGAATCCAATACCAGAATCCTTGAAAATTTGGCAGGTAGGAGGACAATTGTTGACTTCTCCAGCAAAATTTGACTTGCAAGCTAATATTAATATTTCAAATTTGTAAAATACACGAAATGTAACAGATAGGCTGTGCCTTTTCTCTGAATGCCTTTCCTATGGAAAGAATCACATAAGTAAATGGAAGTGGTAAACACTTGTTTGTTTTTTTTCCCTTTTAAAAATTGTTTAAAAAAAAAAGATTTCCTCCTACGTTAAAGAAGGATTTGCCAAGTTTCTGCCTGGAGCCATTTGTTATGGCTATGTAATAAATCCTGGAAAGTTTGAATTTTTAATGGAAACACTGACAGACCTTTAACCATGTTATTATAGGGAGGGTGTTACCCTACATGTGTCATTTTAAAATCTGAGCCAATCAGGGTGTCCTGGCAAAACAAATGTACCTTTCTTAAATTGCACTCCCAAATGAAGCTGAGGAGGCCAGAAAAGTAAAATAAACCGAAAACAAACAGGCATGTTGCTCACACAATAGACTCTGAGGTCAGCTCACCACGCCCAAACTCCAGTCACTGGGCTCTGTGCAGAGCAGAGACTCTTAAAGATCCTGAATCATCTTTTTTTTTTTTGAATCATCTTTTTTGATCCTCCACCAAACTGTAGCGAGGCTGTCTTTTGGGCAGTGCAAATGACATCACCCAGAGCCAAGAGTGCAACTCTGTCATCTACCAACACTGTATAATTTAACAGTATACACATTAGGCAATTTTCAGTAAGATTCTGTCTACGATTAGAAACCAAAACAAGTGCTCTAGGATAGGTCTGCACTCTCCAGTGTGGCTATTCGGCACTTGAACTGTGGTTAGTTCAAGCGGATGCGTGTTGTAAGTATGAAATACACCTCGGGTTTAAAAAACTTAGTATGAACATGTACATACATACAGGTGCATACATACATACATACACATATGTATCCCTCAGTACTTTTATATTGATTAAATGTTGAAACTATTCTGCAGGTTAGATTACATAAAATATATTGTTAGAATTAGTTTTGTATGTTTCCTTTTACGCCTTAATGTGGTTACTGTAAAATTTTAAATTATGCATATGGATGGGCTGCATATTATATTTCCAGTGGACAGGGCGGGTGGGGCTAATGTGGCTGGAGAGGTACAGAAATTAGTTCTAAGAACCCACAATTGGAGACCTTAGGATCCTGGTATGGCTCTCTGTAGGAGTGTGGTAGCTCACTTCATTATTGCACTATCTAATATAACATGGGCCTTTTCCCTGGTGGAAATGACCCCTGAGAGTGAGCCAAAATCTCACTGGTGGATCCATCATGGGCCTGGAAAACACAAATTTGTTAGGCTCATCTCTTAACTAGGTCTTCTTTGGGAGGATCTCGGGTCCTTTGCCACCCTGGGATGCTGCTAGAAAACTGTTTTAGAAAGTACAGCATTCCAGAGTTACCGCTCCCTTTGCTGCCTGTAGCTAAATGGTTCGGGATGGATACTTTCTAGTGACAGATGAGCACTGATAATGAAAATTATATAATCGCCGCTTAACTAGAAAACAAATCAAGGCCATCACAAGGAAATCTATTTTTTAAGAAACACGTTCTAATACATTCGGTACAATAGGGCGTGTCAAAAGGAAATGAGATGATTTTTTTAGCCATCACTATTTAGTTTGCAAGCAAGACCCAGACAGATTTTCATCGATGCAGCTGGGACCAAGATGGAGGGTAATGCAGTGACCTGTGAAGATTCAGAATATATGGTCTTCATCATCTGCAGAACACAGCTCTTGTAACGCGAAAAGAAAACAAACCTTTTTAGGCCTAGAATGAGTAAGTTGCTTGCTATTGGCTGGAAGCATTCGGGAATGTATTAAAAGCATTTCATTAACAACTTGGCATTTTGTTTCCTCAAAAGAAATACATTTTCCGAATTAAAATCAAAGCCCAAAGCCACCGCTGTTTGAACTTCAGGTAGTGGCGGTTGACGGGTTGTACATCTTAAGCTTAGGGTGCCTTCAAAAGAAGATCAAGGGCAACAACAGGCTAAAAAAATAAACATCATATTGCTATGGAAGTTCTTTGTTTTTCCAGCGTTATGACATTAAAATACACAGCTATAAGCTCTCTCGCTTACTTTGTTTTTCTTGAGTCAACGTGGGCCAGGAGAAGCTGACCCAAATAAGGGGGTGGGGGAGAGGGTAAGAAAATTCTTTTATGAGGAATTTACCAAGTTTACCCCCAAAAAGGCAGGGTCAAGGGAAAAAAATGCATTGGCAAACTTCGCTCTTTGACCCAAATAACTAGAGTCCACGGAGGAAGCTGGCTTTCAAGGAGGGCTGTCTGTTATTTGCAGAAAGAACCCTTTTCTGCCAGGCCCCCTTGCAAGTTTCCCTGCTGTTAGGCTTGGGGAAGCTCTCGAGACTGACGCCTGAAGATGCGGATTTGCTGGGTGTCTGTGGCACAGACACGAAACAAAAGCTCCTGCCACAGATGCTTTCTGACAGAGCAGAATAATCGCACTCAGACTAAAACTGTAAATTACAAACAATCCCTTTTTAAGTACAAAACGAATGCACGGAATGGAAGACCCTGTCAGCCGGAGTGCGGGTAAATCAAGTAGAAGAAGATAAATGGTCCACTCATAGCCCTGCAGCCAGATCTTTATTCTGCTAACTGTACTGTCATCAGAGGGCTTTTCTCTCTTTGTCAGATAGAAGGAGAAATTAACACGTTGTGATGCTAATAAATATGCCAGGAGTCTGATGCCCACATCTCCTCCGAAAGCCAATCTCCTGCTGGGAGCTGGTTCCCAGCCCC
>CM053608.1:116747142-116774093 GCA_028646535.1 Procyon lotor
GAATAGCATTTTGCCTAATTAAACCATTTCGCCTAATTAAAGATATATAGATATGTATTAGAGAGGAGAAATAGAAAATGCAGATAAGCTAAAGGAAAAAAATTACATAAAGCTCGAGGGTAGGGCAGCGGGAACTCTGCTCCGCTGCTACAGGGAATGCCAGTTGCTAAGGCCATTCTTGGGTAACTGCTCGGCATTATCTATGAATGTGAATGGTATGCGTATCTGGTGACCCAGATTTCTATGCAGGGGTACACACCCGACAGCAATGTGCGCGTGCGGGGACCCGAGGAGTGGCAACTCTTTACCCATGATAGCCCCACGCTGAAAACAAGCCAAACTGTCCACCGACAGTCGAGTGGACACATAGAGTGTGTATATCCAGACTTGGAATATCAAACAGCATTGAAAACTGGTGAACCACAGCACCCTCAGCAATGGGGATGAAACTGAGAAATCTAATGTTAAGGGATGGGAACCAGAGGCAAAACACTCTACGTGGTATGACTGTAGAGTATTTATAGTATTTAGGGACATGGATGTGCTGGTAAAATTGAAGAAGGGACAAAAAAAGAGATCATCATAAACATAAGGGCAATAGCGATGTCTTGGGGGAGAAGGCAAGTTTGAGATTGGAAAGAGACGGATAGAGGGCTTCCAGGCCTTTTTTTTTTTTTTTTTTTTTTTAAGATTTTTATTTATTTATGAGAGGGAGAAAGAGAGAGAGGGAGCACAAGCAGGGGGAGGGTCAGAGGGAGAGGGAGACGCAGACTCACCCTGAGTGTGGAGCCCATGCAGGGCCCATGCAGAAGGGTTGATGCCCACTCCATCTCATGACCCAGAGATCAGGACCTGAGCTGAAGTCAGGTGCTTTACTGACTGAGCCCCCCAGGTGCCCCGGGCCATGTTCTATTTCTTTTCTTTCTTTCTTTTTTTTTTTTTTTTAAGGATTTTATTTATTTATTCAACAGAGGGGGAGAGAGATCACAAGTAGGCAGAGAGGCAGGCACAGAGAGAGGGGGAAGCAGGCTCCCCGATGAGCAGAGAGCCCAATGTGGGGCTCGATCCCAGGACCCTGAGATCATGACCTGAGCTGAAGGCAGAGGCTTTAACCCACTGAGCCACCCAGGCGCCCCTATGTTCTATTTCTTAACCTGAATAGCAGTTATGTGAGTGTTCACTTTACAAGAATTTATTAAATGAAACTTTTATATATTGCGCACTTTCTCAAATGTGTGTTATATTTCACAATAAAAAAGATATAAAAGTCACATGAAATTCAATTACTCAGAGACAGTTAATAATTTAACACCTTGATATGTGTATTGCCAGACTTTCTTTAATGCAATATATACATTTTCTTCCCCCCATTGCTTTGCAGGCTTTTATTTTTTTTTATTTAATGATATGGCCTTCCAGAAGAATCTTTCAAGTTTTTTTTTTTTCCCCTCGCCATTTCTATTTAATTTTAACTAAGAGTAAATATCATACAAGCTTCATGCCCCTCTGGAAGCCTAAAGCCATGGAGTGGCTTTCAGGAAATTAGGTTGCTTTAGCCTAAGCTACATTGATTCATAAACCAATCTGCAGGATTTTGCTACAGCTCATGGGAGACTTTTCCTTCTCTGTTCATAATGCCGCTGCTTCAAAAGAGAAAAAGCCTCTTTTCACCTCTTCAGAGTGCTCTCTTTTCAAAAGGAAAGGCCAGGCAATGGGGGGAAAGGCCAGCAAGGGAGTGGTCAGGAGGCTTCGGTCCGGAGGAGGGGGTCATCCTAAAACTTATCACAAAATACCTCCCGCTGAGCCCAAGCTGAGCCCTGCCTAGGCAACCTTAGGAAGATTTTCAAAAAGATCTAGAGCGGGTTATGTTTGTTTGTTTGTTTGTTTGTTTGTTTGTTTGTTTAACCCTGGAGTAGTTCCATTGTAGTTCCATTGTTTTTTCCTGCCCCAGGGGCTGCGTTCAAAGGTTCTACCCTAGGCCTGGAACTCGCCTCCTCTCCCCGCTGCTGTCTCCAGGCCCCCTCCCTGCCTCTTCCCGCTTTTCACCATTTTACCTATTCCATGGCTAAAGAGCCACTCTTCTGCTGGTGGCCCCAGCAGAGCTCTCGGCAGCCTGGACTGACCACGCCACCGCATTTGTCACCCTATTTTGAAGTTGCCTCCTTCCGTGTCCACGAATACCCTGCGTCTCTGTAAGCTTTGTGCGTACAAAGGACGGTGTCAGTTTTGCCATCAAGACTCTGGGTCCTGGTGCCTATGGGCCCTCGGGAAATATGCGATCATCGAATACGAGGACAATCGTGTAAATGGGAGTGGGGCCATGGTGGAAACGAGGCCGGGCCAACTAAATCCCTTTCTTTACCTGCAGAGCACAGATGGCTTCTGAAACTCCATCACACGGGACCCGGACCAGCAACAAAATTCTAAAATCTATAACTCCTCCGTTTCAAATGGCAGTTTCTATCTGTATAGTGTTCAGTATTTCATTAAGCACTTTGACGTATGATCTTGTACAATTGCCACAGCCAATCCTCCGAGGGGAGCTGGGAAGCTAATAATACCACCATTTGGCTGGTGGGAACACAGAGCGAGCTTGACTAACCAGCCTCGCAGGATGGATTCGTTTTCAGTGTAAGCTGGGAGCTGGTGACCCCTGACGCCGTAAGTGGAAACACATTCAGTGTGTATTATATACCGATATATTCAGATATATGGTCGGAATAGGAACGTAAAACATGTGAGACCATTCTGATGTTTTAAAAATATTTCAGTTGATAGTTCTCATTTTTCAAGGCATTCAGAGTTTTGGGGGGCTTATTTTTCATCACAGAACTAGTACATACTTGGTGTAAAAAATCAATAGAGGGCGCCTGGGTGGCTCAGTCATTAAGCATCTGCCTTCGGCTCAGGTCATGATCCCTTGGTCCCGGGATGGAGCCCTGCCTCATTGAGTCCCACGTTGGGCTCCCTGCTCAGCAGGGAGCTGAGCTCTCCCACTCCATCTCCCACTCCCCCTGCTTGTGCTTCCTCTCTCAAGGTCTCTCTCTCTGTCAAATAAATAAAAACCTTAAAGAAGAAAGAAAGAAAGAAAGAAAGAAAGAAAGAAAGAAAGAAAGAAAGAAAGAAAGAAAGAGCCCTTGAAGAACATCCCATGACCTCTACCTCGTCCTTTAAAAAAAAAAAATCAAGAGACAAATAAAATTGAAATCACTTAGGATCACGGTAAATAGAGCTAGCTACTGTTTTATCATCTTAATAAGTGACTGCGGATTAAGTCTTGAGCTCCTGTAGAGTGAAAACTCCCTTCCCACACCCAACTCTTTTCTTTCCCCCCACACTATATTCTTTATCTCCAAAATTTTCTTAGCTCTTCTTGGCCATTTGCTTTCTTATTTAAATTTTAGAATTGGGTTTTGCTAAAACTCTCTTGAGGTTTCTATTGGATGTGCTTTATTTTTATAGGCGAATTTGAGTAGAATTAAAATTTTTACAGAGTTGCTTCCTTTCTTTCATAAGCACAGTAGAGTTCTTCTTAATCTGGGCCCATTTAAATGACTTTTGGAAAAGATGGCTTGCTTCAAGAGTTTGTGTGTCAACTCTGCACAGGGACAGCAATAATCTCTGTATTGTTCTAATTTTAGCGTGTGTGCTGTGGAAGTGAGCCCTCAGAAGGTATTTCTTCACTGTGGGAGGATATCAGGGAAAGAGAAGAGGTTATGTGTTCTTTACGCTCAACAGGACACAGTAACTGAAAAAGACCTTAATCTGGATTAATTGTGCCTATCAAACATAAAAGTATTTAGCTGGGTGCTGACAATGGGAACAATGTTTTTGACTTTTGTTATCTTGGCCCTTCTATTACCCGAACCAAAGCTCTTCTCCTGTGGGTGGTCTTGACAGAGGAAATGCCCTAGGACAAAGGGTTGGGGGGTTGGAGGGTTGGGGGCAAGGGGGAAGAAAAGGGAAGGAAAAGAAGATGGTCAGCCTTGAGGATGAGGAGGGCTGGGGAGGAGGGCCCTGTTGCTGGGGCAGGTGAAACCGGTGGAGAGAAATGGTGGGGTAGGGATGGGGATAGCAGCAAGCTCGGATTCTCTGAGTTTGGCTTCTCCAGCGGCATCACTTGGGATCCGGTCAGAAACGCAGACTATTGGCCCCAATCACATCTATCCAATCAGAATCTGCATTTTAACAAGATCCCAGGTCATTCTTCTGTATGTGAATGTTCCAGAAACTCTTAGTCGCCCCCAACCAGTCAGAGCCGGTCCCGATCAGTGTCATCAGCCTGAGACCCTATTAATAGATGGAATGGGTTTGGTTGCCTAGAGACCTGGAAATCTGGTTCCTGGTGTAGACTCAGAGTCTCCGAGTTCTTTTATCCTTGTGGCCAAAGCCTCGTGACCTCAGTCGGCCTCTGTTTCTCTGCTAAGCATGTTAGTCCTCTGCAGCAGCTGGGTCCTTGCCTTGGACCCCTGCTTCCTCTGCCCGGGTCCTGATGCTCGGCCAAACCCTTGCGCTCCCCGTGCACTTCAGGAGCAGGATGGGATTTCCTACCCTCTTCCCAGTTTCTGGCTGGGGGCCTGCTGGGGCCAGACCCATCACCTGGAACTGTGCCTGATTTTGGGCATTGTTACCTGGACTTCTTCCAGAACTGTGTTCTGCTGGCAGAGCGGACTCACTCTGATATCCAAACAGCCTGGCCCAATCTGAGCTAGTCACGCCCTTTGACCACCACTCCCTGGCCTGCCTGGCCGCCTCCTGGGGATGGGCCAGCTTCTGAAGACAGCCTCCGCAGGCCCCTGAGCCCCACTGGATCTTGGTGACTTCCCCCTTCCCGTGGCCCGTGCTGATGTGGTCACAGTCTGTCCTATGCCCAGATGTCTCTTCCAAAAGAGAAGGCAGCCAGCAGAGACCAAGGGAAGCTGCAGTTTCTTCTCTCTCTCAGCGTTTCGGGCTCCACGGGCGGGCCTCCGAATGGACCTTGAAATTCCCAACAGCGCCCTCGCAGCCCCTTAGGTAACAAGTATTCTGAAGGTCCTAGAAGACTACGGGAGTACAAACAGGCTCAGCGGTTTTGTATCCCTTGCACTTCTGGCCCTTTCTCCAAAGCGGAGAAAAATCTTTGCTGCCCGACTCACTTGATAAAAAGAAGCCAAGCCTTACAGAAGCTCAATAATCTCTCTGGCGAAATATCGCCATTTCACTTTGAGGGTATTATACCTCCTGCCATGCTCACTTTATGGGGGAACATTAGACAATGGGTATCACACCTGCTACTGTGTTTTAAACCAGCACAAAATGCCATGAAGTTCAAAACAATCTTGTCGGCTGTCAGTTACAGAGGACAATTTAAAAAAAAAAAAAAAAATAGTACTCTCCGTTAATTACTAATAGGACATGGGCTATACCTTTAAGACTGTTGCATCAGCTGGATTCCAAAGAAGTATTCTTATGGTGATTTAAAAAAGAAGAAGAAGGCAAAGGAAGAAAACAGGAAGCAAAGATGTGCAGCAGCACCCACAGGAGCTCAGAAATGGTGTGGGTGTTGTTTCCATTATTTACATACACAACACTTTCACAAGAATCCAAATGTCTTACGAAGAAAATACAATACAAATTGCAATAAAGATGCAGTAACACAGTAAGACATAAGGAAAACGATCTACCCAAGGGAAGGTTTAAATTTGGCATCAATTGTTTGCCCAGAAGGGATGGATAAGTGTCCACTGAGCCCATTCCATTTGCACCTGCAAAGGTAGACAGGTACCCGATAGCGTTTGCATGTTCAGAAAAGAAGTTACAGGGGCCCCTGGGTGGCTCAGTGGGTTAAAGCCTCTGCCTTCAGCTCGTGTCATGATCTCAGGGTCCTGGGTTGGAGCCACATCAGGCTCTCTGCTCAGCAGGGAGCCTGCTTCCTCCTCTCTGCCTGCCTCTCTGCATACTTGTGATCTCTCTGTCAAATAAATAAATAAAATATTAAAAAAAGAAAAGAAAAGAAATTACATATAAAATAGCGATGGAAGTAGACATTAAAAAAATGTCTAGGGGCGCCTGGGTGGCTCAGTCGTTAAGCGTCTGCCTTCGGTTCAGGTCATGATCCCAGAGTCCTGGGATCAAGCCCCACATCAGGCTCTTTGCTCGGCAGGAAGCCTGCTTCTCCTGCTACCATTCCCTCTGCTTGTGTTCCCTCTCTCGCTGTTTCTCGCTGTCAAATAAATAAAATCTTAAAAAAATAATAATAAAAAAAAATAAAAAAATGTCTAAAGCCACTCTGAGTAAGAAATACCAGCTATGGAATGAAGTCACTCCAAGTTTCTAAAGTTGCATCACAAGCTCGTGCACTTAGCCAGAATGGGTAAATATACGATTTTCCAGAAGGCACTCTTGGCCAAGCAAAATCAGAGGTCTGAGCAAGAAGTTACTCAAGACTAGAAAAAAAATAAATGGATGGGAAATGGAGTATATACAAGCATTCACTAGTCATTGCACCTTGCTAAAGGTCCACACTTTCTCAGGATAGATTTTAGTTGAGAAATCATGAAGAAACTGTATTTGAAGTTTGTGTTAAGAAAACAATAACAACAACCCAGTTGGTTGTTTGTTTTAAGACGTTTTATTTATTTGACAGAAAGAGACACAGCGAAGAGGGAAGACAAGCTGGGGGAATGGGAGAGGGAGAAGCAGACTCCCCGCTGAGCAGGGAGCCTGACGTGGGGCTCGATCCCAGGACTCTGGGATCATGACCTGAGCCAAAGGCAATTGCCTCCCCCCACCCCGGGTGCCCCGACAACAAGCCAGTTTTGTTTGTTTTTTGTTGTTGTTGTTTTGTTTTGTTTTGTTTTGTTTTTAACGAGCCAGTTTTGATAGATATCATGAAGTTGCTTTCGATGATATACCAGCCGTAATGCCATTATTTGAGCAAGGTTCCAACCACCGCTTGAACTTTTGGAGAAAGGAAAATCCAGTACAGGGGGAAGAATGCTCCCGGGAAAAATTTCTAAAATGTTGCAGAGGCTTAAAAATGGATGATTACATAGAACAACACATCACTACTAGTGCTATTGTAACTTTAGTAGGGGTATAGCCAAACCACTCAGAATTACAATGTCATTTGTCTTTTTTGTATCTCTTTTATTTTCACAAGTCACGTGGCAAAATCAACAAATACTACATCACCCTGCTCATGATTCAGCTGTGGAAAAAAGCATCCCCTAGCTCTTCTCGAGGGTAGCTATTATTAGCTTGCGTCGTTTCTCCCATACGATACATACCCGTGCTTATTAAGCTGTTTGCATGCTCCTTTGTCATATTCCTCCATGAATCTGACTACTGCTAGGCAGTGAAACCCGGAGATATTATTTCTATAGGCCTTTCTGAAGTTAATGCCATCCCTTGGTTACAAACAAACAAACAAATAAAAACTATTAGGGAAACACATGCCATATCATGTATGTATGCACGGAGATTGAACCTTTCTATAGAAGATACTGCAGTACTGGTACTAGATTATATAATGTGTCACCCCCGACCCCCCCAGCAAATCAATGTCCTCCCAGAACCTGTAAATATCACCTTATTTGGAAATACGGTCTTTGGGGACATAATCAGGTTATAATGATGGCATCGAGGGTTAGAGGGGTCCCTAAATCCAGCGAGTGATGCCCCCATGAGAAGGCCACACAGACACACAGACATATGTAAACACAGCGGCAGAAATTGAAGTGAGGCGGCCACAAGCCAAAGATTGCCAGTGACCCCCAGAAGCTAAGAGAGAGACTTGAATGGATTCTATCTCAGAGCCTTTGGAGGGATGTGGCCCTGCTGACACTCTGATTTCACACTTTAGCCTCCAGGACGGCGACATATAAATTGCTATTGCTTACCCGACACCCCCATACCCCCTATTTGTGATATTTTGTCCCGGCGGCCCTAGGAAAGTCATAGGATGCCCGGTTTCCAGATTATGAAAGTAAGTAAGTGACACAAAAACTCATAGTGACTTTCTCTTAGATGATGAAATGAGGGGAGGAAAAGCCTACTTGTCACTGGGACACGGCGAATATAGACCAAAGATATGATGAGAAACGGGTCATTCTAACACGGCAAGGCAGGCATAGCTCTAGAAGAATGGAAGTTTCAGCTAAAGCACCTGAGACATTGCTATCAGGGAGGCATTTGAAAGTGAGGTATGAGAACTTCCTTTGCAAAATTTGCAGGGGAGGTTGTCAAAAATCGGATCATGTGACTCTTCAACTTCTTACATAAACCAAAAAGAACATTAAACATGAGAAGTAGGGGATGCAAGGAGAGGGTTGTTTTGTACCAAGGAGTCTGTGTGCTGGGTGTTCTCCCCACCGGCCTTTCCAATCTTCTCGGGCAAAGAAAGTGTGAGTGGTTCCCTTGGAGGAGACGCGGACCATCTACCGGAGAAAGCAGGCATGAGGGCGACTTGTGTCCTTTCCAAGAGGGTCATCTGGATGGGCGGCCAGATGAACGAAAAGGCTAGCGTCGGTGCCAGACTCCCACAGTCTGAGGGAAGACCGAGTGATCTGCCATATTAAGACATATCCCATCTGTCGGCAGGGAAACACAGGTTGAGAGAGGCCCTTCCCCGTGGTGTTTTGAAAAACCAACCGAAGACGCAACTTGGAATACCTGGCAAGGCCAGAGAACTCAGATAGTCCATCTTCACAGGACTCTCAGATGAGTAAGAACCTCTCTGCCCTGCTTTCCTCCTCGTCCTCTGGCTACTCCAACCCGAGAAGTGCGAAAGCCCCGTTAGAAAGATGAAAAAGCTCAGGGACTGGGGAAAGCGAGGCCACGGGCTGCTCTCCCAACCGGATTGGAGCCTTTTGTAGGAGGCCAAGCTGGGGAGGGGAGAAAACTAAGGGCAAAACCAGATGGATGTTTTCACTGTGACATTTTTATTACCCGGAAGGGACCAGAGAATAAAAAGTTGCTCTACATTTCACCCAGGAGCAGAGAAAGTGTTAACTCTGTGGAATCAGTCTGAAGTGTCGCTTTATGATTGATTACATCCTATGAGTCATGCTTGTTCAATGGACTAGTTACATAACCCTTGCTAAATGCAAGAGAAGAGAGCGGTTCTTAGTGCCTTCCATATAGTTTTCCCCTATGAAGTCACTGCGTCTCTGTCTGAACTTTGGAAAATTACACATCAGATTGTCTTCGTAGAGAATCGGGTCCTTGTAACTTATTGCTTATCGGCACTGGTGAAATGTCTAAACTGAAAAGCATTATACGCTTAGCACACAGGAGGTGCTCAATAAACGTTGAATGAATGAAGAAATGAACAGGCAGTGACGAGGAAACCCTGATCATCTAGGGTCTTTATAAACCCCAGCAACCCCCAGATTCTCTCCTGGTAGAGCAAGAGAGGTCCCGAGTTTGTGATTTCTGAAAAATTCCAACCAGACATTTGGGTTGGAATTTACAGTCTCCGTATAAGAAATTATAACTTTTTAGTATGAGAGGGAAATTCGGGAGGTGGTTTAGTGCAAGCTCTTCATTTTACAGACAAAGGCCCAAAGAACTGAAATAATTTGATTCCAGTCCCTTTTTCCAGCAGTGTCAATGCCGGCTCTCATTTATTTGTTAGTTTTCTCATCAATGAAAGAAATAGCCTCAAAGTGCGTTTGCCTGATAAACACCAAGTATCTGCTTGTGCTCAGAACCGCACTATTGACTTGGCATCGAGTGAGGAGTTAGGGGGAGCTGCTGTCCCTGAGGAGCTTACAGCCAAGGGGAGGGGACGGACAGATGGAAAACAACTCTGACAAGGTGGGCTCAGGGCTGTGTTAGAAGGCACCACACTGTGGAGCTGGGATGACATTTAGGAAAAGCACCTCATCCAGCCTGAGGGTCGTGGAAGGCTTCCTAGAGGAGGTGACATCTTGAGAATGTGGAAAATTTAATAAGCGGGGTGTGTCCCCAGGGCCCTAAGGACTATACTAGAGAGGGATCCAGGAAGGTCAGGCCTGAGAGAAAAACTGGTGCCCCACGTTAGCGTCCACAGAAGACAAGACACCAGAGGGCTGGCTCTTATCTCCCCTGGGTGAGCCTGGAAGAGGGTTGTCACCAGAAACTCACCGTGTCTGATTTGGGACTTCTTGCCTTCAGAACTGTGAGAAAATACATTTCTGTGTCTAAGCCACTCAGTGTGTGGTAATTTATTGTGGCAGCCGGGGCTGGCTCATACCCCACCGAAGCGGGATGCGGGATGTGGGGACCTAGTCCTCACAGGGAATCAGGAGAGGGAGGAGTCAAGGGTTGGACGTGCATCGAGGAGTAGTGTGTGCAGAGAGCACAGCCGGCCTAAAACAGGAAGCACTGACGGAGAAAGGAGAGACTTACTAGAGACCAGTGAGAAGCCAGAGAGATTAAGGGAAAGCAAAAGAGGCCAAGAGAAGGGAATTCTTTCCAGGAGAAGATAGATTCAATTGGTGCAAATATGATAAAGATGTCAAGTAAGATAAGGCTGAAAGGAGTCCACGGGCCTCAGCAATAACATGCTTCGGAGATCCTGGCAAGCATTGCTTAAACACCGCGAGGGCAGGCACCTGACTGCAGTTGGTAGGAAGGATGGACAGTCAGCATAGAAATCACACCCATGGATCCTGGCTTCGAAGGGGGGAGGAGAGCTTGCAAGGTAATGAAAGGGAAACAAGAGGGATTTTTTTTTTTTTTAATGCTCAAAGACAAGCTTTGGGTGGGGGGGGAGCAGCTGTCACCAGGCTTACTTATCCTCTTCCATTTACCCCTTTCCCTACGAGACCTTTTCTGAGCCTTTCCAAATGGTGATCGCCCCCTGCTCCACATTTTTACCAACTTTGGTAAGACACTTAGCTGGCTCTGCCCTGATTTATAGTTATTTGTATATCCGCCTGACGTGGCCCACTCACTGGGCTGCACACTCTGGAGGGAACTCCGGCCTCCTAGTGCCAAACATAGTAAGAGCGCAATAGTAATTTATTGAATGGAATTTGCTTCTTAGCCTTTCTCTATTCTCCTGGGGGCTTTTAGTTGGAGTGAGTCATACGGTTGAGATACGGCAAATAATAATAATGACAATGAATGTGAACATAAAAGGTATTTCTTATTAAAAAAAAAACACTTTTTTTTTTCTAGAGTGCTCACAAGCAGGAAATCATGTATATGTGATTGGGGTGGGGTGAGGGAGTGAGCCTCAGCTCTTCAGCCACGTTTGCAATTGACAAAGATCCACATGGAATATACATTCATCCCCCGTATGAAATTGTACAGATGTTTCAGAGAAAACTGCAGGAACAAACTTTAACCTCGTGACTTCTATTATTTTGTAATAAAAGGCTTAAAGCACAATGTGAGCTTTTTTTAGATGCTAAGTTCCATGTGAGTAGTGTGTGGTTAATTTCATATTAATGCAGATCCCAGCGCAGCATCTAAAGAAGAAAATCACTTTCCCACAGCTCTGATACCTGGTGACCGGCTCTAGCTTATTTTTTTACCATCTCCTGGATGAAATGAACATCCTTCCCACGACGATGCAGTATGGACATGTCCAACACAAAGACCAGTTCCCCCCACTGGCAAGAGAATTCCTTGCTCAATCACAGTTCTGTCGCCAGCAAATACGAAGTCCCTACTAAGCCTTAATTGGTATCTGTGCTCTCAATACCTGCTTCTCTTCGTGAACTTGTAACACTATGTTTTTCTTATTCCCATGCTTCCTACCTCCCCTTTGCATCTTCCTGGAAGCTGGATATCAGGAGATGCTATACTTGTATTCCCCACTCTATTGTCTGCCTACTAATGAGCTTCCTTGTATGGAAGATGATAAAGCAAAATCTAATCACAGCTACGTCCCCAAACATGTCTCAGGTTTGTTCGCCTCTATCTTTGGAAGGCTTCAAAAAAAATGTTCACCCCAGATATTAAATTAGAATCCTCTCCTTCATCAGGGTGATTCCCCTCCTCCTAGAGCTGATGGAATGTGAAAAACCTCAGGAACAGGGGGTCAACAGAAGCTCAGGAGTTTTCATCAGTAGGTGAGTGGTCTCTTCATCAGTCAGAATTTGGCTCCACCATGTGAAAAGCTCAAGCATCTTATGGCTTGTCCAAGGATCCAAACCTTCACCCCTTCTTTACCCCTCTTTCCCTTCCTCTCTGTATTCATGATTCTTGCGGCTGATCCAGTGAGAGTTAAGTAGCTCTTCTGCACGGAAACGTCCACAAAACTTCCCGGGGTAGGGGAAGGAGGAGGAAGACGTGGCACTCCAAGGGTGTGAAGACACTTTCCTGTCCCTTGTTTGCGTCTCCGTGTTCCTTTCGGGCTGCCCCACTCTTGAGGGACCCCTCACAGAGCATCTCGTCCTCCAGGTGTTTCGTAAGGAATGACTATCAGCTGATGATGAGAGATAAATGCACATAGCCTGCAACATTTTCCTTGGTCTGCAACATGAAAGCGGAAGCCACTTTCCACTCTTTCAGGGGAAAAATACGGACGTGTCTACACAACCCCATTAGGCTTGTCCCGCCCACGTGACTGAGCTGCCCTACAGAGCCGGGTCTCCATTACCACTGTTCTCTGGCTCAGACGCTAACAGACACGTGGCCTCCTGACTCTGTCTTCCTTTGCAGGTCCTTCTCTCTTTCTCAGCACTTGGGGTTCTCCTCTCCTCTGCTAGGCTCTCCTCCTGCAGGCAGGAGGCCATTCTCAGCCCAGGGCCTGGTCCCCTAACACACGTACTCATCGCCCAGCAGACGAGTGTGGGTCTTTTTTGCCTGGCAACCATCTCAAGTCTCAGGCACAGCGACCTCCCTCCCGCGTTTTAAATGAAAACCGGCTGCCAGGGTGAGGCTCGTGTGAGTGTTCCTGCTGACGGCTCCACTGTAGCTTCTTTTCTTCTTACTTCTGTCAGTCAAAAGGCCCCAAGGAGTTAGAGTGAAAAAAGACACGATAGGTTGCCACAGATAACGTGAGGATCTGGCCTGGCCCATATGGTGAGTATAGCCAGTAACTTGGGTTGTGTGTCGAAGTCACGGAATCCTCTTGCTTTCCGCCCCCTACAGTTTGTCCGCCCGACAAGGAGAGGGTTAGTACCTGCAACACCGGAGTTTTGCAGAATCTCTTTTGAGATTTGAGAATGGGATTTGGCTTCTGCTTCATAGTACCTGCTTCATCAAACACCCTGATGAAGAAGGAGAGGATTCTAATTTAATATCTGGGGTGAACACTTTTTTTTTTTTTTTTTTTGAAGTTTTGCAGAATCTCTTCCATGCGTGGATACACTTCAGGATAGGTACAAAACTTGCTCATCTTTTCCTGTTTTAAAACCCCGATCGTGCATTTTTTGCCAACATTTACCAATGCGCTACCAACTGTGAATTTATGTGAAGAATCATGTATAGCATTTCGGGGTGATAATTCCACACTTAACATTTTGCTAGGTCTTTCTTTCAGGGAGGTCTCTCTAGTCCTCGGCCGATGGAATGCCATAAACCATGGTCTGAAAAGGATGGGAATCCTGGGATGAAAGTCAAGGTGGAGGGTTTCACAGGAGTCCTTGGTAACCGAGAGGACTTCGGGATGGAGAATCATGGGGGGAAAACATCTTCACGGTTTTAAAAATTCCAAATAAACAAGGAAAGAGGCACTCTGAGCAGCAGGTCAGAATTGTTACAAGTACAGCTGACCCTTGACAATACAGGTTTGAACTGTGTGCGTCCATGTATATGTGGATTTTTCTTACAGTACAGTATTCTAAGCGTAGATTCTCTTATGATTCTCTTAATAACATTTTCTTTTCTCTAGCTTACCTTATTGTAAGAATACAACATAGAATACATATAACATCAAGATACCTGTTAATTCACAGCGCATGTTATGGGTCAGGCTTCTGGTGAACAGGAGGCTGTTGGCTACGTTTTCAGGGAGTCAAAAGTTACAGAAGGATTTTCGACTTCATAGGGGTCAGCGCCCCTAGCCCCCGCCCCTTCCCATTGTTCAAGGGTCAACGGTACATAATTTTAAGTAGGGGTTTCAGATGAATACCGAATATCCCACTTTAAGTTCAAATGTAAGAGTTAAAGTTGAATTTCTCTCTTCTTTCACATTTGATAACAGCCCAAGCTGATTCAACACAAATAAAGGATAATTCTGTAAGCATCCCAAGGGAAAAGTTGAGAAGCGAAACCCCATTCTCTTCATATGTGTACACGCAAATACTTCCTCTTAAGAAGAATCTTACCGGATGGTAAGCACTTGGAATTTACCTATTCTGAATTCAGGGCAGCTGCTTGGGAAAAGAAAAAGTCATTTTTAAGCTGATTTACAAGTGCTGATAATTCCCCTAGATTCAGAGCTGGCTCCCTTTTTTGGCAGGCAGTCCTGAAGATAGAGGGGGAAAGGGATTATGGAGAGTCATCCCTTCAAAGTGGTGGAAGTAAGGTAATCGCCAACCTTCCTGTCCCCTGCCTCCTGGTCTCTCCCTTTCCCACGCCCCAGAGCCATCCATGTTGGTTTCAAAAGCCAGATACTCAGAAAAATGAACCCGGGGGAAGGGAAGCTTAGCCAGCGCTCCACGTGGGGGCCAAGGTACAGCCCTCAGGAGGCCCCGATCTATGACTCAGCCTAAGTCCCCGTGCTCCTCCTGGCTTTGTCCTGGAAAGATCACGGCCGGCTGCAGCTGAGCTGGGCCGACCCTCGCGGTGCTGGTAATTACTACTTCAGCGGTTTGCAGCAGGGAGACAGGCAGAGTCCCGCTCTGATTGGCTCTTTTCCTCTGACATAAACACCAGGCTCGGCCAATCAGGAGCCTGTACTCCAAGAGCAGAAAGATGAATCGGAACAGCCCAGGCCCTGGGAATTTAAAAAAAAAAAAAAAAAAAGAGCAACCCCCACCCCTTTCCGCCCCCGCCCCCAACCAAAACCGCTTCTAGAAGAGCCCGGAGAAGCCTGCTCTCTGCTGCTGGAAGGCCTCTCCTTGGGGTGCCTGTTTGCACCCCAACCCCTTGGCGCTCAGCGGAGTTCACACCATTTTCAAAGTAGGTCATTCCAAGTCATCTCAGCAGAGGAGGCATTCGGCGGCCGCCACCGTCCCCAGAGCCCGTGAGGAGGTCCAGACCTTGCAGGGGAGGCTGGAACGCACCGCTGATCCTCCTGGCAGGAGGCGCCTACCGCGAGGGGCTCCCTCTCGCCTCCCTCAAACAGCCGCCAGAAGGGCTTACTTTTAAACAGACCCACTCTCTTGGCCGTTTACAATTGGCCAGGGACTAATCCCCTGGACAAATCTCTAGCAGGACTTAAATGTGAGCCTGAATGAAAATTCACTATGAGAAGGATGATGTCATCTTGATTCAGCTCTTTGTTCTTCGTGTTGCTGAAAATTCATTGTTATTTATTAGGCCAGTGAGTTATGTCTGAGAAGGCACGCTGGTACCCCCAAGGAGAATGCAAGTAAAAATAAACAGATGCAGGCAAAATTTTCCTCAATAACGTACTGGGGAATATGCATATAAAACAAATGGATGCATCATTAAAAACGTAAACCTCATACAGATTCTTAGACACATAGACATCAAACACTGTTACTCACGCAGATATTGATAGGGAGGTAAACTTCACTTTGCTGATCAATGACACGCATAGACGCGAGTCCAATAATGTTGAAAAGGTAAATGTCTTCTTCAAACATGATCTGCCTTCAAGTATCATCTAGAAGTTTCCTTTGCTATGCTGTTTCCCCAATTTGCAATACTCCTCTCCTCTCCTGGCAAAACCTACCCACTGCTAAGCCCCCTCTCAACTTCCTCTTTAGGAACTCTCTGCCTCCTGATTTCCAGTGATTATTTCTCTCCATTCAGAATCTCTGCAGCAATAAAGGAAGCCGATAGCAGACACCTAGGAATAGCTTATGTATGATGTGGTGGCTAATTGTTTTTACACAGTAACTCCTGGAAAGCCCGGGCCAGGGTCTCATATTTCAATTGTGCAGCCTATGTACTTAGCACACATACTGCTTTCAGGACAAAAGGAGAAAATTAACATTTATTGAACGCCTGGTAGGTGCCAGCTACTGCGCTGAGGTTTCTATCAGCTTTTTTAAAAAAATTATTATTTAAAACTCATAACGGCCTTAGAAGAGAAGATTTGCTTTCCACCGTTTTCAAGATAAGGAAGCAGCCACTTAGAACAGTTACATAACTTACCCGAGATCAAACAGCCAAGCCGAGGAGCCAAGATTCAAACACAGGGTTCAGACTCCCTGCTCTTTCTGCTACTCCCTGATTCTCAATCTCGGCTGATTAGCTTCTAGAAATTTCAGATGCCTAGGCCCCAACTCAGAAGATTTTGATTCAGATGTCTAATCCCAGGGGAGCAGGGAAGGTTCGTTTCTTTAACTGCTGTGTTGTCAGCAATGCCTTGCCTAGAGTAGCCAAACCAGAATCTGTTTGTTGAATGAGTAAGTGAATTCAACCCATCTAGAACTGTGGTTCTCAGGCCTGCCTATAGAATTAGAAATCGCTGGGAGTTCTGATTAAGCAATGCCTCTTTCTAGGCCCTACCCCCTGAGATTCTGATGCAATTAGTCTGGGGAGGGGCCGCCTGGCAGGGATCCTACTTTTCAAAAACTCCCCAGGCGATTCACACATGCACCTGGGAACCACTGGTCTAGAGTGAGGTCATGGGATCTGCAAATTTTTAAACGCTCCACAGGTAATTTTGATCTGCAGCCAGGGTTGAGAACTACTGCCTACACGTTCTGCTGCCTCTCCGGGTTTTATAAATGGAAAAGCATCACTTTCTAAAAATGATTCTGTCAACAAGTACAGGCATGCGCTGCCATGCACAAAAGCGTCCCCGTTTGGGGTATAGTAGAGAAGAAACAAGGGGGCCTCAGTCACCTGATTTCTAATCTGCAATCAGTTCAGCGCTAACCTACTCTTTGATCTTTATCTGTCATGGACTAGATGGAGAATGCTTTATGAAACTGACAGAGTAGAAATCTTGTTTTGTAGCTGGGAGAAGGATATCTTGTCCGCTGAACTAAAGGGAAACTTTTAACCTTCACGAGCCTCCGTAATCCATGTGTGTGAGTGTTCAAGCACTGACCTGTGGATTTTTCACTGACACATATATGGGGGGGGGGGGTGATGGGAAGAAAAAATATTAAAACACACAGCTTTCTGCAAGTTGATGTATGGGCAATAGAAAAAAAAAATGAAAGCTCTGACTGTGAAATCTAGACATGTTTAGTCATTTTTCTAATCACCTAGAAATCAAGGAAAATGACGTTTCTGTGTTGTTAGCATTAAGCTTTTCTCAAAGAGCATTATCCAGAACGTATCAGAACACAATTCACTATTGGGGAGAGATCTTATTACTTGGTGTAATAAGCTCAACCAAACCCTGATGCATTAAACATTTCCCATAAAAGTCATTTTGCCATTGTATAATTATTACAAGTACATAAACAATAGCTACTGTTAAGAATCTAGGAATGGGAATATCTTAAAGAGCGAATTATTTTATAGTTGGGGAAAGCAATTTTTTATACACGCCATGATATTTGTATGCAATTAGTAATAGGAGATGTTCATCGAGCACTCAACGGCGCCTGGCCATCTTCCACAAGCTTTTACTGTATTCTCATGTAATCTCGAAACAAAGAGATGAACGAGGCACTATTATGATTTCTTTTCACAGATAAGAAAACTGAAGCCCCGAGAGGCTGAGGAACTTGCTCAAGGACCCACAGATTCATACAGTCTGATTTCACAGCTGATGATTTTAACCAGTATCCATGACAAATACCTTTCTCTCCATGCTGATGTTATGTTGTTTTAAGCAATTGTTTTTAAGCAATTGCACCTTTTTTTTTTCATCTTAGGTGACCCTGACATATAGTGGAGAAAATAGATTTCCGGAAAGAAACAACTATTGCTTAGTCCCAAATTTAATTCCACACTCCCTCCCCTTACGTTTTACTACTAAACACGATTTCCAAAATACCATTCTCACAGAATTGGAATGCAGTTCCATAAATATGTGAAGCATCAATTCTGTGTAAGGGTACCACACAGGATTAGAAAATGAGCAAAATACAACCCTCGTCTTTAAGAATCTTTCAGAAATGCAGACAGATCCCGGCATCCCTATTTAAAGTCCGCCTCCCCCCCTTTTTTTGTCTCTTTGTGTGATTCCAAATCCCCAACCCAACCTCGGAGACCCGGCATGATTTGGTCCCTCCTGGTTTTCCAGCTCCATATCCCTCCCTTTCCCCTTGTGGGGTGAACTTCAACCTTACAAGGCTCCTCTCTGAGCCTCTGATGCTCCCTGCCCTTTCCAGCTTCTGAAGCAGCACCGTTTCTACCCTCTTACACGTGTCCCTCCCTGCCCACCGCTGGAGCTCAAAACTCCTCTGCGTCCTGCAGATCTCAGCTTGAACATCACTTTCTCAGAAAAGCCTTCCCTGCTGGCGGGAACCAGGTCCCATCTCGGCTGAAGTATCTCATTGCCTCCTCCACTTTTCATGCATGGAACTCGCCCACCGGCTGTGATACTAATTTACGTCGTCATTTGCTGAGTGTCTCTGTCTTCCACGTGCTTGGAAAGTCCCACGAGGAGGGAGGAGAGCATGTATTACTCTATTCCCTGCACCCGGCACCCTGCCTTCTACTCATGGTGGAATCCAAACATTTGTTTTAAGACACATTCTTCCACTCGAATGTCACGTGTCCCTTTGGTCCCAGTGGTGGCAATGGTTCTGCGGTAATGGGTCCCAGGATTCTCTGCCATCTCCCCTTTGTTCTCTCCCCACACCCAGCACACACCTCCTCAAATTACCCCAGAGTTAGGGTGTCTGTCACTTGTTTCCTTTTGGGGCCCTGACTAATACAGGTAAGAATTAGATGAGGGGTGGGGAACCCCCAACAAAACAGTTAGTGGTTCATTTAAATGCATAGAGAGAATGAAATACTCTCAAAAACCATTTAAATACTTCCATTTAAATTTCTAAATACCACAGGAACTAAGCATTTACCTGAAAATTAAATGCATATTTGAAGAATGAAGTCAGGACACAGTGTATTAGGGGAGAAAAAAGCACAGTTTGGTTCTCAGAAAGCATATGCTCCAAGTGAGACTCAGCCGGGGAGGGGGGTGTGCCCCACTGTGTCCCAGCTGCTCCTGTCGCAGGGGCCAGAAATCTGGAATCAAGGTGTCACTAGGGCCAGCCTCCCCTTGAAGGTTCCCGGGGAGAGTCCTTCCTTGTCTCTCCAGCTGCTGGTAGTTGTTGGCCACCCTTGTCCTTCCCGGATTCTCTCCAATGGCCCGTGGCCTCTTCCCTCCGGGTGCGTCTAGACCAATACTCACAGAGTCACCTCACCCTAGTTTGATTACATCTCCAGAGCCCTGATAAAACCCAGGTAAGCTCACATTCATCGGTACTAGGGGCTAGAACTTGAACATGTCTTTGAGGGGGCACACAACTCAACTCATCATACTTAAGTGCATAAAACCAATATTTTTCCTCCTTACTTACTCCTATTTTATACACAGAACATTGGTGGTTCTTTGAGTCTCCTCTCTTTTCTCTATTGGTCAATCGAGCTGCAGGTCTGTCGGTTTTGTTGGTGGTTGTTAACTTTACAATTTAGCCTCTTGCTCATAGACTATAAGGATCAGGATTGTGGCGAAACTAGAAGCCGAATTAATATCTCTCCCAGATGTGGCTATGGCGGCGGATGGGGAGAAGGGGAGGGTGTCTTTATCCTAACAGACATAGTTGCATGTGGCTGGGCAGACACGATGTTGCTACTATTCTTGTTACGTGGTGGAATGGTGAGGATGGTGCCCGAGAGCCAAAAAAAAGTAGACCATTCAGGATATTTGTGGGAGTCTGATGGGAGATTGACTAAAGAGAGAAGAAGTAATTTTTTGGTTTGTTTGTTTCTTGCTTCTGATGAAGCTTCCAGAAGCTTCTGGGAGCCTATTGGAGCAGGGCAATTCTAACAACTGTGGTGACAGAGTATGCCGTGTCCGCACAGAGCTCTGGCTTTGGCATTGTTGGTGACAATGGTAAGTGACTCTGGGCTCCTGCATCATCAGTGTGAGTATAGACTCTTGACTTCCTTCATCTAGTCCTTCTCTGATGTTCTTTCTTGCTTGATGCAGATCTAAGTTTCTGACCGAGACCATTTTCAATCTCTCTGAAGGATGTCTCTTAACAGTTCTTGCATGGCAGGCCTCCTTGTGACAAATTTCCTTAATTTTTATTCGTCTGAGAAAGTCATTGTTTCTTCCCTTTTGAAGGATCATTTCACTGGATAGAGAATCCTAGGTTGGTGGGTTTTTCTTTCAACATTTTAAATATTTCACTCCACTCTCCTCTTGCATGGTTTTTGAATAAGAAATCTGATATAATTCTTGTCCTTGCTCCTCTATAGGCAAGTTTACAAGAAAAAAGTCTCTGACTTCTTTCAAGATTTCCTTCTTGTTTTTGATTTTCTGCAGTTTGAATACGATATGTATTAGGTGTAGATTTTTTTGGTATTTCCCTTGCTTGGTATTCTCTAAGCTTCCTGCATCTGTGATTTAGGATCTATTATTAATTTTGGAAAATTCTCAAGTCGCTATAACTTTAAAAAAAATGTTTTTTTTCCTGTTTCTTTCTTTTTTCTCCTTCTTCCCTCTTCATATATGTTAAACCTTTTGTAATTTTCACATAGTTCTTGGATGGTCTGTTTTGTCTTCTTGATTTTTTTTTCTCTCTTTTCCTTACAGCTTTGCAAGTTTTTGCTGAAATATCTTCAAGCTCATGGATTCTTTCCTTAGCCGTGTCCAGTTTCCCGATGAGCCCATTAAAGACGTTCTTCGTTTTTGTTATGGTGTTTTTGATTTCAAGCACTTACTTTTGATTCTTTCTTCGAGTTTTCATCTCTCTGTTTCCATTGCCCATGTGTTCTTTCGTATTTTCTCCTTTTCCTGTTAGAGCCCTTCACATATTAATCACAGTTATTTTAAAATTCCTGTTCTGATCATTCTCAACTCTCTGTCATGTCAGCGTCTGGTTCTGATGGCTGCTTGGTCTCTTCAGACCCTGGTTTTTGCCTTAAACTATGCCTTGTAATTTTTTTTGTTGTTGTTGTTGAAAGCTGGACATGATCTACGGGCAGGAAAGAAACGGAGGTTTCTTTTTAACACGAGGTTTTATGTGCATCTGGCCAGCAGTTAGGCCTGATTTGCTCTTTGCTGGAGCTATCCTATCAGAGGGTAAAGCTTCCTCTGGTGTCTTGTATGTTGTCTGCCCCGTTGTCTTTGGGTTTTCCTAGAGATTCCTTCAATAGGGTCTGAGGCTCACAGGTCTTCTAGCTGTAATCACCCATGATTAAACAGAGGCTTTAATCGATGTGATGGCAAGGTGTGGGGGCAGGGGAAGTGTTCTGCAGTCCTATCATTAGGTCTGCCTTCCAGGGAGCCCGAGAAGACTATTTCCCCTTCCCCATGTCAAAGGCTAGAAGGACCGGGAGTTGGGTATTTCCCTTCCTGGGGTTGGTTATGTTCTGTAAAACCCCTGTGGGTTACATTTAGTTAAACGGTTTCTCTTGAGGGCAGCCTGCTGCTTTGGGTTTCTTTCAAAATGTTTACTCCCCTACCCCCCAAACCGCCCCCATCAGAAGCTGAGGGGATTTTCCACTCATCCTCACCGCGCCTACCTGCTAGGGCTCCTGGACTTTAAAACTCAGGAAAGTGGGGCGGGGGGACTCCTCTAGGATTAGGCCAGGTAGAATTTCTTAACCCGAAAGCTAGGATACACCGAACCTCCAGTCATCCGTCAAGTCCAGTTTGGACTTCTGTTCCGTGACATCTGTGACCCTCGGTATCCGCCTGTCCTTCTCTCCAGTTTGGGGGCGCTGCAGGTTTTTCTGTGACCTCAGTTCTCTGGTGGCTCTCAGAAGAGTCATTGAATTTTAGCTTCTTCCACTTCTTTTTTGTTGTGAGGACAGGGGTGACAACTTTCAAGCTCCTTACAGGTTGGACTGGCAACTGGAAATTCAAATACGATTTTTTTTTTTTAAATTTTTATTTATTTGACAGAGAGAAACACAGCGAGAGAGGGAACACAAGCAGAGGGAATGGTAGCAGGAGAAGCAGGCCCCCTGCAGAGCAGAGAGCCCGATGCGGGGCTCGATCCCAGGGCCCTGGGACCTGACCTGGTTAAGCAGACGCTTAACGACTGAGCCACCCAGGCGCCCCTCAAATACGATTTTTAAGCGTAGCTTAAAAGTAGAAGTAGAAAATAAAAGTAGAAAATAAAAGTAGAAAAAAAAAAAGAAGTAGAAAATAAAAAACACCAGTGATCCCACCTCACAGAGATACTCACTGTTTAACTATGGATGTACGTTTCTTCTATGCCTGTAATGTGTATAGGTGTATAATATACGCAGTGTAATTTTTAAGAGAATTATACCATGCCATACATAGTTTCACAACTTTATTTACTCACAAAATAATACGTCGTAAATATACGTCGTATACCTCCCCATGCCAGCAAAAGTTCTACATTTAATTGTTTGTTAATTGCAAATACTGCAAAATATTTAGTCGTTTTTAATTGGAGGTAACATAGCAGAGAGGTGAGGGTCATAAATGCTGGGATTAGATTGCCTGGCTCAAACTCCAGCCCTTCTGTTTATGAGCTTCATGGTCATGGGTAAGTTATTTAACCTCTCTATGCCTCCAGTTTTCTCACCTGTTAAATAGAAACAATAATCCTCACTGTTGGGAGATTCAGCAGGGTGATAAAGATTGTTAGAATAATCACTTGGAACAGTCAGTTACAGGGTAGTTTATTACATGTCAATGGCAGCATTCATTTTAAAATAATCTATTTTGTTTCTTGTTTGGGTATAAAAATGCAAAGTATTTTAACACATGCTGCCCCGTACTTGCCCTGTGGTAATTTTCCCGGGGGGCAAGAGGGCATATTAGTGTTTGAATCTGGATTGCCTACATCTGTCACATTTTGTTGTGTCATTACTGCATCTTTTCCGTTTTAAGGGTAACAACAATGTCATAGGCAAACAAGCATGCAAAAAAACACTAAACACACACCCACACCCACAAACACACCCCTCCCACACCAAAATGACACACACAAAGCAAGCAAGCATAATCTTAAACAAAATAAAACTTTAGACTCTCAAAATCACGTTTTCCCCAGAGCACAACATTACTTTGGGTCATTTGGATTTTCTTACGTTGTTAATATCTCCCTGTCATGTAAAGTCTGTAGACATGAAGAATCCTTCTGTTGGTGAGTTTTACTGATAGAGCCTTTATGATTATCCAAATGCGGCAAGTCTGAAGTTCCCTCATCTTTTGTAAGCATTGCTTCTCTGTATGTCACAGGATATCGGTGTCTGTAAGCATAAAGGAGACCGCTGCCCATTGGGCCCCACCAATCTAATTAAAAAAACCTGAGTCTTGCTTTCATGCCCACCCCCCCCCTTACGAGAACTCTCACATTCAATTAGCCACTGAGTTCCTGCGGGTTCTTCTTCCTCTGGGATGTCTTCTAAAGCTGTCTCTTCTGGTACCGTCTTAGCACAAGCCTCCATTCCCTGCCACCTAGCCTATTATAATAGTCTCGCCTCCAGATTACCCCTGTTCAGAATCTCCCTCCACAATATTTTGGCCGCCCCAAAGTACTAATCTGATCATGGAACTTTCCTGGTGAAAGATGGAGTCCAAATGCTTTGGTGTATCATCCAAAGTTCACTCATGTTCCTAGTCACATTTCCAGCCATGTCTTAGGACCATTTTCTCCTTCCCCTCTGGGCTCACCCTCTGGGCTACCCTGCCCCATGCTCCAACCCTACTCTTTCTCTCTACTTGGTCCTCCAAAGCCTGACCCCATGACACTTCCTCCGGGAAGACTTCTTGTCCGTTTTCCTTTTTGGGCAGAATTAACTGCTCCATCCTCTGGGTGCTTTGTCAGGGGGCTTCATATAAATCGGCCCACTTGGTATCATCTTACAGAGCAGCTGTGCATAGCAGTAACCCCTGCTGTGTCTGAGCTCTGAGGGCAGGGACCCCATTGTCTTCCCCTTTACATCCCAAACCCAAGGAAATAATATGGGGTCCATAAAGGGTTTTGAACACTTGGTATTCATTCAAGCCCAACTTGAGATGCTGTATATTCTTTAAAAAAAAAAATTATTTCTTTATTTTTAGAGAGAGGAGAGAGAGAGAGAGAGAGAGAGAGAGCGTGCGGGTAAGCAGGGGAAGGGGCAGAGGAGAGAATCCACAAGCGGACGCCCCACAGAGCAGGGAGCCCAATGAGGGGTCCATCTCAGGACCCTGGGATCATGACCTGAGCTGAAACCAAGAGTTGGATGCTTAACTGACTGAGCCCCCCAGGTGCCCCAGAGATGCTGTGTATTCTTAAAGGAAAACAGAGAACTAATTTTGAAACTTAATGTGTGTTGTTTTTTTGTCGTCGTTAAACCTCCGAGAGTTTTCGGGATGAAAAGTTGTGTCTCACTGGGGCAGGATCATCGACTTAGTACAGGGTAGTCTTACCAGCCTGAAAACAGCAGTTCTTTAAAGAAAGTAAACACTGGGAGGGGCCCCGGAGGCACGTTGGTTCCAGAGTCTCCATTTAAAAACAGATGAGCAAACAGACCAGGAGAGGTTCGTGGTCTTGGCCAAGGTGAATGGAAGAGGGAAATAGAATAGAGAACTAATTCTAATTCAGACTCCTTTTCATTAAATCAGAGCTTAAAAAAGACAAAAGCTGTGATTAAGACTTTGGCTAATTCAAGTCAGTCTTTTCCCCCAAGTAAGTTGAATTAAGAAGCTATAGTGATAACTGCATTTTTTTTTACCTTCTATAATTTTTATTAGAAAGTACTGACCCACCTATGTTCTAGCGGACATGGACCTTATCCTTTCTCACCAACTATCCTCGGAGAGTGCTGGTGAGGCAAAGGGAAATAAAGTGTTCCCTTGATCTCGAAAATATCGGCTTGACGACACTCAGACACTGTACAGAACTGATAAGCCCAACTGTAGGAATCACTTAAGAAAAAAGATCTGGGCACCTGGCTGGCTCAGTCCGTTAAGCATCTGTCTCTGGCTCAGGTCATGATCTCAGGGTCCTGGGATCGAGTCCCCAGTGGGGTTCCCTGCTCAGTGGGGAGTCTGCTTCCCCGCCCCCCGCCTGCCTCTCTGCCTACTTGTGATCTCTCTCTCTGTCAAATAAATAAATAAAATCTTGAAGGAAGGAAAAAAAAGGTCTGAAAAACCATCCATACCATTTAAAATGACTTGGTTACAATTTCAGGGATGTAACTAGAGTGTGATTTTTCGCTAAGCTGATCAGTTATGTTGTACCATAGAATGTGGCCTGCTTAGAATTTTTTAAAGTAGAAGTTAGAGGGTAAACAATGTGTTTATTCAGTATTATCCAAGGACTGAGACACTGGATCTGGGAGTTAGGAACATCACAATCACTGGCGAGCACTCCAAGGTAAGGCAAGGATGGCCCGTCCGTGGCCAAGATAAAGTATCTCAGAAGGCAACCCAGCCATACCTTGTTCTGATCCTGTGCTCCCCAATCTTCCTGTTCCAAATGGACTTTTCTAAAACACACACACACACACACACACACACACACACACACACACACACACACACGCAAACACCAAATGGACTTCTCTGACATTGAGAAGTGGGTGAGCTAGATGATAAACTTTAAATTTTAAGCTGTAAGAAAAAAATAACTTCCATGGAAAACTTTTAAATTGATGTTGTATGGTTTATGCATCAGTCTCTTATGAGGTTGATTAATGTAAATCAGACCTCCAGTATCTGGGTATGCTGAAAAAAAAAAAAAAAAAATGTCCAGATCTGCAAAGCCAAAGAGCAGACTTTGGAATGTCTTGATTACTGTAAGAAATGACCACTGACTGGGTAGCCAGAGGCAGTTTTGTGTCTCCTCTCTCACTTTATTAGTATATATTTTTACTATATTTTACCCAAGATTAGTATTTATTTTAAATTGAAAGGGATCATTAAAACATGATAATGACAGGGATTATTGATAGTATTTCCAATACTAAGTTGCCCCGTAGTGAGACATCTATGTTTGTCCTGTCTTCCTTCCTTCCCGGGGCCCAAATCTGCAGTTGTCCTCTCAGTGTATCAGGAGTGGGTTATGGGACCACCAGGAAAATCAGTCTCTTCATCGTAAATAAGTCGGTCAGAGAAAGACAAATACCATACGATTTCACTCATGTGTGGAATTTATGAAACAAAGAACAACAACAATAAGAGAGAGACAACTCCACACACAAAAAGCAGACTCTTAACTCTAGAGAACAAACTGGTGGTCCCCAGAGGGGAGGCGGGTGGGCGGATGAGGGAAACAGGGGAAGGGGATCCAGCATCCATTTATTGAGATGAGCACTGAGTCATGGGGAGCACGACTGGATCATGATATTGTACAACTGAAAGTAATATAACCCTGTATGCTTATTACACGGGAGTTCGATAAGTAAATGAAGGGAAGGAGGGGAGGAAAGAAGGAAGGAAGGAAGGAAGGAAGGAAGGAAGGAAGGAAGGAAGGAAGGAAGGAAGGAAGATAATTGGTCTCCTTAGCCATTGTGAGTGGGGAGTAGGAGGGGAAGGACTGAGCTCTTTGAACTAGCGCCTCTCGGGACTGCATTCATACCCCCCAGTGTCCTTATTCAAATATTGTCTGCAATGTGTTGTGAGGTGACAAGAGATCAAGAAGCACTTGTAACTAATCTTAACTCACGAGAGAAGGGCAAGCAAGCAGCAACGTCGCCCAGTGAGTCTCTTGGCCACAGCAATCCCCGAAGGAGCCAGGCAGATGGCAGCCATTTTTCTCCTGAATTCTTGTTGGCTTAAGGCCCAAATCCCTAGG
>CM053608.1:116774193-116784339 GCA_028646535.1 Procyon lotor
CTGTATGCTTATTACACGGGAGTTCGATAAGTAAATGAAGGGAAGGAAGGAAGGAGGGGAGGCAGGAAGGAAGGAAGGAAGGAAGGAAGGAAGGAAGGAAGGAAGGAAGGAAGGAAGGAAGGAAGGAAGGAAGGAAGAAAATTGGTCTCCTTAGCCATTGTGAGTGGGGAGTAGGAGGGGAAGGACTGAGCTCTTTGAACTAGCGCCTCTCGGGACTGCATTCATACCCCCCAGTGTCCTTATTCAAATATTGTCTGCAATGTGTTGTGAGGTGACAAGAGATCAAGAAGCACTTGTAACTAATCTTAACTCACGAGAGAAGGGCAAGCAAGCACCAACGTCGCCCAGTGAGTCTCTTGGCCACAGCAATCCCCGAAGGAGCCGGGCAGATGGCAGCCATTTTTCTCCTGAATTCTTGTTGGCTTAAGGCCCAAATCCCTAGGTGGAGCCTTTACGTGGCCACCTCCTCCTTCAACAGTGTCTGCGTTTAGCTTCCTTTTCCAACACGGTTAATTAAACCACTACTCCCGGGGAAGGAAAAGCTCTGGGTGCCAAATCGTGTCCTCCCCTCCCCCCCGGGAGTCACCCATCTCTGGGGTCTCTTGACTTTGTGACAGGAGCCTGTGGTGTATCACAAGCCGAGAGAGACATGGCCCAGTCATTCCTCGGCACATGTACCGAGGACCTCGAGATAGGACAATGTCAGCATATGCCTCTCTGGTGCTATCTGCTGTTTTTTAGTATGTCTTTCAGAAATAGGATCGGATAAACAAATAAACACACAAATAAACAAACAAACAAACAAACATCTCCTGGGTGTGGAAATATGTTATGCAAATTCCAGAATGTTTTTATGAGACAAAATAAATTTCTGTGGCTGAGGCACCCAGGATTATTCCAATAGCTAAATAGCCCTGGAAAAAAGCCATCTTTTGGGCAAAAATTCGACTATGACCAACCACATCGAAAATTCTCTCTTGACAAGGGTTAGCTTTTTAATTTTTTTAAAGATTTTATTTACTTGACAGAGAGAGACACAGCGAGAGAGGGAACACTAGCAGGGGGAGTGGGAGAGGGAGAAGCAGGCTCCCCACCGAGCAGGGAGCCCAACATGGGGCTCGATCCCAGGACTCTGGGATCATGATCCGAGCCGAAGGCAGATGCTTAACGACTGAGCCACCCAGATGCCCCATTTTTTTGCCACCCAGACGCCCCATTTTTTTAAGCTCTCCATAAATAGAGCTTTACGAGGGGAATACCCAGAAGTCTTTAGTAAAATTATAGGAACAAATTAGAACCATATAACCCAACATTGGGTAATCATAAAACATGAAAAAGATACCTTTTTTCTTTCCTCTTTAGGGTATTTTCTTTTATCTTTCCCTCATTTGGATTATGTACCACCATCACCATCTACACTAAATACCATAAGTATTTTGTTTTATGTGCAATTTACCAAATGTAAGTGTACTAAATTTTATGTGTAGCAGAGAATTACAGCAGTGGTTATTTGCTTCTGAATAATATCAGGGCTAAGTGCCTGTATTTTAGCCCAGAGTAGAAACACAGACACTCACACACAGCTAACTGTGTCTCCAAACCATCAGAAGGGTTTACTCGATGTCCCATACGGGCATTGAGAACAACTCAAAATGAGGCACCTCTGAAAAAAGAATACTACAAAGTCTCCATATTTGGACCACCTTCCTAAGATCATGGATGCAAAACTGTAGTAAATTCACGGGAAAAAGAAGGAAAAGCATTGAAGCCCCAAAAGGGAGGATGCCTTTGGCACAAGGAAAGGCCATTTGAAGCGAGAATCCGATCAGGTCCCTAGTTCCAAGTCCAAGTCCAAGATCTTTCCTTGTCAGATGCGGGACTCTGGACCACTCATTAAAACTCTCTTCTTTGTGAGCAAAACTGTTTCGAGACAAGAGTCTCTCTTATCTCACAGAGATTTTGTGACCCTCAAATAGATGAGTGTTATAAAAATATTTTGTGGGGCGTCTGGGTGGCTCAGTTGGTTAAGTGGCTGCCTTCAGCTCAGGTCATGATCCCTGGGTCCTGGGATTGAGCCCCGTGTTGGGCTCCCTGCTCAGTAGGGAGCCTGCTTCTCCCTCTCCCGCTCCCCCTGCTTGTGCTCTCTCTCTCTCTGTCAAATAAATAAATAAAACTCTTAAAAAAAAAAAAAAAGCATTTCATGTACCATGGCTGGAAGGCATTGTTTAACTTTAAAAAAAGAAGGAAAAAAACCAATCCTACAGTTAACTGAGCATCTACTCCATGCTAAGCATTTTACTGAGTGTTTTGCATGCTTTTGTTCCTTCCAACAACACCATGAGGTTAAAGATCCGTATTCACAGGTCAGGACAGAGTTGCCACTCACATTTCCCAAGCCTTACCCTGCCTGCTTCTCGCCAGGGGATCCCATCTCTGTTTTCCAGTTTCAGCTCTGGGGCTGCTTGCTGGGCGGCTCAGAAAAACCCCAGGCACCTTGCACTTGACTTTCTCTCCTCTCCCCTGTAGCACAGTGCAGTGCTCGGGGCAGCTTGGTGCAGCCTCAGGGGGGAAAGGTTGAGCTTATCTCTCACTTTTTGTCTTCCCCTCTTCTCAAATGTGCCAGATGAGTGAAAATAGACCACGACCTTTTGGTTAAAACAAAGCAAAGCCTGAAACGATGCCACCTTCCTCTGAGGCACTGATCTGTCCAGTTGCAAGGACTTTGGGTGTCCTCAAACTCTGACCGGTCCCTCTCTGCCCTTCTCTGCTGCTGCTTCCGTTTCTCGGGGCTCACCCTTTCTTCTTGCAGAGTCTGCTCCCCACGTGTCCGTGGGGGGCTTGGTTTGTTAGCCCACGCTCAGAAATGTAGCAGCCAGCTCGAAATACAGACTAGAGCTTGTTCTCTGTGTTCTCCTGTCTATATCGATTGGATCAAAGGGAGATCCATCTGGAATCCACTTCGCATCCTTCCAGATGGTAAAGCTTGCTTCCAGATGGTACATTTAATAGGAGAGAAAGAAATCACTGAACATAAACATCATAGCACCAGGGAAGGCCCCGTGACCTTATTTCTTTCAGGATTCTTCAGGACTCGGAATAGTTTTGCCTGCCTTAGATTCTTGCAGAAAATTTCTCCACCTCCTGAATCTCAGACTGAAATCAGGGGCCTCTAGAGAGTGATGGTGTTATTTATACCCAAATACTGACCATCCGTAACCACAATTATGGATTGTGGCTGGGTTCGTCGTATTTTAAAAGTTTGCATGAATTTAAGAAGCCATTATCAGATTCCACAAGGGGTTTGGGGGCTTTCGTTATCAAAGTGCCATCTGCTGGACGCGAGCTAATATCTGGCTGATCGTAAAAAGTGCATGACTTTCAGTCAACCTGCCTGCCCCTGGTGTATCACCAACTTCAAAAAAAATGCTAATTTCCACTTGCAAGAGGAGAGACCCTAAAAAAGATCACGGAGGCACATCTCAGAAGAGCCAATGTGGCGGGCTGTCCTTTGAAGGAGGGATGGGCACTGGACATTCGGATCCTGGGCCCGGAGGCAAGCAATTTCAGAAAGGAAGCCGACTGTCAAATCGTCTCTGCTGCTATCCCTGCAAATGCACTTTGCCCCAGACTTCCCCACATATAACTCTGTGTGGCCTGAACCCTTTTATCCATTCAACCAAGAAACAAATGTTTATTCCCTCGTTCATTCATTTTATTGAGGGCTTACCATGCGACGGGCTCTGGGCTTGGAGCGAGGGTCTCAGGATGGTGACAGTCAGCAAGATACTGGTGGAGCCTGGGTGGTCCCCGCTGTCACTGGCCTGGCACCTGTCCTATCTTGATTCTTGGCTGAACTTCTTTTCAGCGTGCCTGGGGCCAGCCCCCTCCATACCCTTTTTTCCCCAGCGCACAACCCTGGGGCAGTGGGAGCTGCCCCCTGTGATTTGCACCTCTGCTCTCAACTTGTCCTTGTTTAAACTTACTCAGTCCGGTCAATACAGAGGTCACTGAGGGGCATCCCCAGTTGGAATGAGAAACTACGTGAGCTCACTCACAGCCCCTTGGCTGTCGCCCTCCCAGCGAAAGTTTTAGACCTTGACCAAAGTTCTCATGGACCTGGATCCACACACAGGCTAATAGGTCATTTAACTTTATTTGTTTTTTCTCCCAGCTGGTCAGAGGTTGCACGCTTTCCCGCGTGGCTTGGCTGCCAAGTGCCCTGTGGGTCAGGGTGCTGCAGCGAGTGAGCGAGAGATCTCTCCGTGTTTACCAGCACTTGCTCCCCAAAAGGCCCAGGCTGAGCCCTCGGCACTGCTGTGAATTTGCATGACAATCTGGGGGCCCAAGCTGTTAGGGATGCAGATCCCATACATTTTGAAATTGTGTGATTTAGATAGGCAATATTTAGATTTAGATTTGCAATATCTCTGGAGACAGGGCTCGTTAAGCAAATGGAAGGAGCTCCTATCTTCTTTTTGACACCTAACTAAAAGTAAAACAACACCACCCCCAGGATCAGGGCCAGAGACTGCAGACGAAAATTTACATTACAAGAATAAACAGTTTTCGAGTACCCTGCAACTCTGTAAACACCTCAGGTACAAGCAACTATAAATAATTTTTATCTGTTACTAAGCAAACATCTCGTAGGAACATTTGGTTATTCTATATCTATTTTTTTTTTCTAGAAGGGCTGGGTTTGATGGACCCATTGCAATAAAGTTTATTTCTTCAGTAATTCACATGGGCGTCACCCCCCTCACCCCTGCTGCATTATTCTGACCTGGGTGAGGGTGCATTGCAGTCATAGAGAATCAGAAAGTGCTTTGAGATCATTTAGCCTCTAAGCAGAGCTGTTCTAAAACAATTTTAGACCTATGGCGGCTTATATCATGATCCTGCTATCCGTATAATAATGACTAGTAAGTGATGCCGACCTATGACTATCATGTTTTATTTTTGCACAGTGCTTTAATCTGCATTTTCATGATTTCCTAAGTGGTCCCCAAATTATTATTTCCTGTTCTCAAATGGGGAGATTGAGGCACAGGGAGACGCTCCGACGGGCTTCAGGCCTCAGAACCTGCTCGTGGTAAGCCAGGAATAGAACCCTTGTCTTTCAGGGCCCAGCTGAGTGTGCAAAGTGCAAGACGCGTTCCCCAGTCTCAGCTGCTGGTTCGAGTGGGCTTCGAAGCGTGCCTCTTCCCTCTTGTTTGAACACTTGGGAGTGTGTTCTCCCAGTTCCAGGGGGTGTCCTGGTTCTCGAAGTGTTCAGAGCCCTGCCCTTCCTGCAGGTGTGCGAACCCGCAGGTGGGAGAGGAGAAGAGCAGGAAGGAAGTTGGATAAAGATGGCAGGGTGGCAGGAAGTACCCCCTCTCAGGCTCCTCCTTTTCTAGGCAGCAACTGCCCATTCAAAAGCATGGCAAGGCTGCTCTCAGCCGTGACTTCAACGGGAGTGAGCTGTTGGTCCAGAAACAGTAAAGCTAATTTTTGTTGAGGGCTTGTTAACAAGGCAACATGCTGAGCATCATCTTGTATCATCGTCACTTTAACCGCAGAGGACGGTTGCGTCACTGTCTCCTTTCTGCAGGTGTGGAGCTCAAAGCATAAAGAGAGGAAGTCACTTGCTTAAGCCCAGAGGGTCCATGAGCTTGTCTGACTTCAGAGGGGACTCATGGCTGGGCTGCCTGTCCCAGGGGGAACGGGGGCAGAGGACCGGGAACAAAGTGGTGGAAATCACAGGTGTCACACTCCTTGGGTTTGGGGTTGCCCAGCAATAGGAGAGGCCAACCATTTGTGCCACAAATGAGTCCATAAGGAACAATCAGGTAAAGCTTTAAGAATGACAGCTCCGGGGATCTTTAGAGCCTGGGTCATTATTGTCACTTCTGGTTTGTTTTTTTTTGGGGGGGGGTGTTGTTTTTTGGTTTTTGGGTTTTGGTTTTGGTTTTTGGTTTTTTGGTCTTTTTGGATGTAACCCTTATTTGCAGAGAGCCTGAACCCCTTGGATGGATAGTCCCAGAGAGTCTTAGTCCCAGAAGCTCCTTTGTCATGTCTGCGGGCAGAAGTGTGCATTTCACAGTCCACATCGGTTTGCCAAAGTCCAATGTTTAAAAAAATGAAAAATGCGTCCCTCTGGAGTTTTTATTCAATCACTCAGAAATAATCAGAATGTGATCAGCAAGTGTGTGCTAGGCATGAAGCGGAGCAAGAGGACATAGAGGGGAATATGATGGGTTTGTTGCCTCCCTCTTATAGCCTGGGACAGGGGTTGGCAAACTCTAGCTGTGGGCCAATGGCCGCCTGTTCTTATAAATAAAGCTTTATTGGAACACAGCCACACTGATCCATTCGCAGATGGCCTGCGGCCACCTTTGCACTGAAGTTGAGTCTGCAACAGAAACAGGATGGCCCACAAAGTCTGAAATAGTGACTCTCTGGCCCTTTCTGGAAAAAGTTTGCTAACCCCTGTCCTAGGGTAGCATTTCTTTTTCAAGCCCGGAAGTTTTTCTTTTGGATAAACACGTGCATTTATCCTCAAACTGGGCATCCATTAGGACTAGAAGTTTGTTTCCTATTTAAAAAAACAAAAAACAAACAAACAAAAAAAACGGTCCTCACTGGAGGACTCAACAATGCTGAGAAAAACAAAATTATAATAACAAAGCAACCGCCAACATTTCCAGAGCGTTTGCCACTTGCCAGGCGGAGCTCTAAGCCCTGCGCAGGGATTATCTCCAGCCAGTCCCACAGTCCCGCTGTTCAGGCGGCACCATCGCCCCATTTTACAGATGCAAGCTGGTTAGGTAACCCGGCCAGGGTTCAGAGCTGGAGCGAGCGCTGCTGGGAGCGCAGGTGCTCTGCATTGAAAGAGGTTAGGGGGGTGTAGGGCGGTGCGCAAGCAGGTGGGAGGGGAGGAGATCCCTCCACCACCAACCCCCGAAGTGGCCGCGCACAGTGCTGACCCAGTGCGTGCTGGACCTATTTTTAGCCGCTACGAAAATCCCCAGACGGGAGGGGATGAGTCTCTCCCTAGCTTTCTGCATTCAGACACACTCTCTGATGGGAGGCGGTTGAAATCGCTGCATCACGCGCACGGAGCCTCGAGGTAATTAAGGTGCTTCTCAGATGCGGATGTGTCTAATGCCTCAGCTAATGCTGATCCGTGGGGGATGCTTTGAAATTCAGTGGGGAAAAAATAATAGAGGCATTGATTCATTTTGTCAGAAAGAAGAAATAGTAAGGAGCCCCGAGCCCCTTTCCAGTTCATTCCTCTATTACTTTCTTGGGCATTCCCAAGACCCTCCCTGTGCTATGCTCTTCCTTTTCTGGTGACATCCCCTAATTTCCTCCTGCCCACCCCACGGAATATGTTGCCCTTCTCACAACAAGCTCTTTTGGAAAACATGAAGTCTTGTCCTGGGATTCTTCAAATGTAATACCAGGAGCACAAAAACCATACCCGGGTAACTGCCGGGTCTGAGTAAGGAAGGCACTTGGACTTACTGTTCTTGGGAATGGACTGGAGAAGTCGCTCTTCCTTATGCGTCTTCCCCATCACCGCTAAGACATAACCGGATGGCTACTCAAACTTTCTTTCTGAACAGGACGTTAGCTGATGACAGCCCTGGGAACCAGCTGTGGTCGTCCAGAAGCAATTGTTGATCCCGTTCCTAGGGACTCACCCGAATGCACCTTGCTGTGACAACTCCTAGAGGAACTTTTCTGTGACTCCCACGCACTGGGGACAATGGGACATGGGATGTAGCCTTTGACTGATACAAGAAGTCAGAACTGCCCCCCTGGAGGTTTTCCCCAGTTGGGGGAGTTTAGACTGTCAGGGCTCCGTGGAGCCTAAAGATGGGTATTTGCACCCAGTCTCCTTCGCTCCTGAAGGCCATGTGCTGTAGGTCCGAACAATAGGACGCTCACCGAGTGAGCTTTCTAAGTTACTCCATATTTCAGACAGAAGCCCGAGTTCTGTCTTAACCTTGATGCAGCCATAAGTAGAACGAGCAAATGTATATAGTCTTGAAAATATGCATGGAATTACAAAAAAGTAAAAGGTACCTACTTTTAGGTCTGACAAGCTTTTCACTCCATAGAATTATGCACCACAGTCCCCACCGTTCTGTAAATTTCTTCGGGAGGCCTTGCATTTCATATGCAAGCTCGGCATTCCTAGAGCATTTAAATAGGCTGTCTCTATAGAATTAGCCAGACAGCCAGCATTGGAGGAGTTGGGAGATAATTATGTCTTTCCATAAAATGAAGTTCTGTTCTAAGGAGGGAATGTGGCCAAGATGCCAGGTACGTTTTCCTTTTTCTTTGGATCTTGGGCATCTCCAGCCAAGACACTTTCCAAGCCACCCGTTTGCTCATGTTTCTGTCTTGCGGGAAATGACTCTATTCTCCCAGAGCTCACGAGTAACTACCCCGATGAGGATAGAGATGTCGTTCTTTTCCAGGATTTTATTTAGGACACACTTTGGGGATCTTGCATAACTTCTCTGAAAAGAAGTTTGTGAGATAAAATGATCTTGTCGTCTACTTTTCTTTTCTTTCTTTCTTTCTTTCTTTCTTTCTTTCTTTCTTTCTTTCTTTCTAGCTCAAAATAATTAGCTGAAGAGATTCAAGCTTTCTAGTTTAAATTTGTGCCAAATGGATTCAATGTTAACATATTTTTGAAAGGGTTATCTGACTCTCAAATGGCTCTTGCTAATGCTTAGCCCTATTTCTGATCCCAGCTACCCTGTCAGTCTTTGAGAAGCTAAGGAACCAGTTTGTAAGAAGGTAAGGGAAGCGGCAGGAATAGGGAATTAGAAGATAGATTACATTCATGCATTCATGCCCTTTGTGTGGTATCTTTAACATAACAGTCCCTGAAAAAAAAAGGCATTATTTGGAAGAAATAGAGGGCCACCCCTAATGACATCTCTTGATATCCTACTGTGGTGCGACCATGCACTGTTGTTCACAATGAGCACTGCACAACTCAAGGGGGTACCATTCCTATCATAATTTAGGTGTATGAACCTGACAGCGGACATTTCTTCTCGGGCACTGAACCCTGGCCCCCTTCCCCCTCCCTAGCTGTGATATGTATTCAGTCCTCAGAGTGGATCCTCTTTTAGCCACTCTAGTTATCATCCCCGCTTGGCACACTCAGCTTCCTGAAGGTTCATCCACACCAGCAACTCCTCTCTAGGTTTGCCCTATTCTGAACACAGGAACTTGGACCCTCGCTATGCTCTTGGCAGTGCCTACTGACTTCTCAGTGCAGGCCTAGCTCCCAGTCAGGGCTCAGCTTCATGGGGCATCAAAGAATTTATTGCTGTTGCTTTTATTTCCAGTGGTGTGCCCACCCCCAGACCCTAGGCTGTCCTGTGGTGTAGACCCAGTGTGTCCCAGGTTTGTCTGGAAATGGAGATTTCCAGAATTCTCCTCTATTTAGAAGGTAGGGGTACAGAAAAGAGGAAAGAAGAAGGGAATACTAAAGTTATCTCACAAAGAACCATGCCTGTCCCATTCTGGCCCCCCTTCTCTGATACTGGTCTGGCCTCCAGCATAGTTTTCATTATGCAAACTGCAGACGGCGGAAGTCTTTTATTTTTATATAAAAGTGTTTTGAAATGGTCCTTGCGTTAAAATCCATTTACCAATGGAGAGATATCGAGTGTTGCTTGTCCCATTTATTGGCTTCAGTTACAGATATTCTACCGCCGCCTCTAGAAGACTCGCTCTGTCCTGTGGAGCATCAGCTGGCTTGCTCTTCATCACAACAGCCTTTTCTGGTTTTCCCCCCACTTCTCTCTCTCTCTCTCTCTCTTCCTTCCTTCCTTCCCTTTCTTTCTCCCTCCTCCTCTCTCTCCCTGCCTCTCTGTTTCTCTTTCTTTCTCCTTTTCTCTCTCAAGGACCCAGGCAATCAGCTTCTCTAGAGTTGAAAGGCACTTCAAGAGCTCATCTAGGGGCGTCTGGGTGGCTCAGTCGTTAAGCGTCTGCCTTCGGCTCAGGTCATGATCCCAGGGTCCTGGGATCGAGCCCCGCATCGGGCTCCCTGCTCAGCAGGGAACCTGCTTCTCCCCATACCATTCCCTCTGCTTGTGTTCCCTCTCTCGCTGTGTTTCTCTGTCAAATAAATAAAAT
>CM053608.1:116784839-116857934 GCA_028646535.1 Procyon lotor
TCAAATAAATAAAATCTTAAAAAAAAAAAAAAAAAAAAAAGAGCTCATCTAATTCACTACCTTGCATTGAGGTAAATAAGATAGCATTATCTCATTTTTATAGAAGGCCTAACAAGCCCGGGGAGAAGAGGAAACTGGCTTCAAGTTATAGGAACTCACAGTAGCCGTAAGCCACTGTTCTTAACCTTGGTTGTGAAGGACAACCATCGGGGGATGAAGCTTCCAGAGCAATTAGAGTCTTTAAGGATGGTGTTTCTTGAGCCTAACTGGCTCAGAATTCATTGCAGAATCTTCTGAAGTGTTGGTGAAAACGCAGAGTGCTGAGCCTCCCCTGATCAGGAGGTCTGGATGGGCCCCAGAATGCGCGTGTCTAACCAGTTTCAGGAAAGGTGATCCTGGGCAGCACATGCAGGACCCCCGCCGCCCCCCGCCGTGGGGACCAGCGGTGGCGGGAGATGCCTTTTACGGGGGGTGGGAAGGGTGAGGGGGTGGGGGCGGTGGTTTGCAAAAGAGATTTGAGCTTGGAGGTGAGTCCTGCTCCCAGGCCCACTTCAGAATGCTCCGAGTCCCTGGTCAGTGACCCAGGAACTCTGGCCCACAAGAGGAACTGCATATTCTCCACACAGACAGGAAGCACATGGGATCGAAGCAACTGTTGTCGTCTTTAGCTCCTCCTTGCTAGTTTTTGGTTTCAGCACTACCCTGCATCTCA
This sequence comes from Procyon lotor, assembly GCA_028646535.1. NCBI lineage: Eukaryota > Metazoa > Chordata > Mammalia > Carnivora > Procyonidae > Procyon > Procyon lotor. The sequence goes on from CM053608.1 coordinate 116,785,552, forward strand.
TGCCCCCTTTCCCCGGGGCTCAGTCAGACTTCTGAATTCCAGGTCATTGTGCATCCAAGGGCCCCGCCCCCCGCCCTTCCCTGGCCCACAGACCCTTGGGCTGTGTGCTGTCTTGCACGTGTCTAACTGATGTTTCCTTCCCCTCAGGCCCCCATGGCTGGGCACCCTGGTGCAGGGGACGTGCCAATCTCCCAGCCCTGTCCAACGCTCCTTGCCCTGTGCTGTTTGGTGACAATATTCAGCGGCAGCTGCTAGGTCTTTTTGCCTCCTGTGTACTTCCTTATGGGGACCGGCCTAAGAAACTGATCATTTCCGCTTCAAACATCCCCATTCCTAATGGTTTGCAAACTACGTTTCTGATTTGGGTCTGAGAGGTATCTCTTTTTCAGTCCCCTTTGCTGAGCTGAGCTGATTAGCTTACTTAATTCATTCACCCATTGCCAGACATTCATGGGGTATCCAGTGTGATTAGCACTATCCGATATTTACAGATAGCGAGAGAGATAAGATACATTTCCTTCCCTCAAGAAGTCGTGGGGAAGATAGGCTTGGAATACAAATCCCAGCTCACCGAGATGGGTGAAATAGAATCAGGGGCCAGATGCGATGGTATGATAGGGGGACAGGAGGGCGCCTTGGAACCGCGAGCCCAGGCTGATGTTGCCAAGCCCTTCATTTCCCCTGGATTCGAGCTTGCAGGTTTCCAATCACCACTGTTTGGCAATACCAGATCGATTTATGGATGCTGGAATGATAGCCCAGGCCAGAAGGCGGAGAATCATTCCCTCCTGGAAGTGTGCTGTGGGGTGCAAAGAAGGGACTTCAAACGCGATTTAAAGGGTTCCTTGAGAACGGGGGTTTCAGATAGTAGGTGTGAAATGAGTTGGAGGGATGTCCAGGTTAAGGAACACACCGACAGAGCTGGGTTTGGAGGTGAAAAGAGGCAGTGCTCCGCGCCGGTGGGGGCCGGAGGTTCTCTGAAGGGAAGAGCCTAGAAGCTGGAATGACCCTTCCTTTGCTCAGCAAATCCCCCTCCCCCAAAATGGAGATTCACCTTATACCGTGTTATGCATATTCCAGTGACTTGTATGTGAAAACAGGGACCGTGCACAGGAACCCTATGACTGAGCCCCAGCTGGGAAGATGACCCGTGGTGTGGCACCAGCGCCCCCCTAGAAAAGGCCCCAGCATCTGAAAGCTGCCCTGGGCAGTTGAAGGGGACGTCTGAGACAAAGGGGACTCTGGCTCTTTACAAGGACACCCTGGGGGGAAATGCCAGGTGCCCAGATCGAGGGAGGAGCTGGCCAGAGAGGCGGATGCTGAAGCCACCGTGGTGCTCACCGCGTGGTGACCACATAGACAGATTCTGAGATGCGTGCAGACCAAGGTAGGGGGATGAAGTTTCATTACGTGCAACAGTTTACTGGTCCCCAGTCAGGTTCAAGGTGCTTTGTTCTCTACAGTGGATCTAATGAAGTAGAACTTTTGTAAATAGAATCCTTTTTTTTTTTTTTTTAAGATTTTATTTATTTATTTGACAGAGAGGAGAGAGATCACAAGTAGGCAGAGAGGCAGGCAGAGAGAGAGGGGAGAAGCAGGCTCCCCGCTGAGCAGAGAACCTCATGCAGGGCTGGATCCCAGGACCCTGAGATCATGACCAGAGCCGAAGGCAGAGGCTTTAACCCACTGAGCCACCCAGGCGCCCCGTAAATAGAATCCTTTTTAAAAATATGTCTGGGAAGTTGCCATTTAAAGGCAAAAGATAGCCCATCTTGAGCAGACAAAACCTGTCTCATGGGCCTCATGGAGAGAACTCTAGATCCTGGTGAGCGTCCTGACTGCACAGACTGCCTATTTGTGAGGTCTCCAATTTTATTCTTACTCGCCCGCCCTACTCCCCACCCAAGCACCCCCTTCTGATCGATAGGGGTGAACTGTGTGGGATGTCAACCCTCTGAGTGTTATTCTTTGCAAATATGGTGAATGTTAGTGGATTAAATCCTTAGGGGAATATTTGGTGAAGGACTTGGGGCAACTAGTATCTTAACCGAAGGAATATTCCTAATGGCCTAGGAGAGTTGGAAGAGGTTTCCTAAGCTTAGGAAGTTTTGTGATACTCTATAAACACCCCGACCCAGTGAGCTTCCCAAATTCTGAGCCCAGATGTGCTTTATTTACTCTAAGCTCTACCATGAAAGAGGTTCAGAGATGAACAGCCTTTCACACTGGAAAAATCATTTAAGAGAAGAAGTCAAAAGAATTAGGACTCTCCAGGTGGGGCAGAGAACACCAGAGAGAAAGATTAGCAGTAGCTTAAAATACAGCTAGCCCAGTGCTGTCCAATGGACATACATGTGAGCTGCGTAATGTTAAATTTCCTAGTCATCACCTGTAAACAAAGCAAAACACATAGGTAAAAATTATTTTAGTAACATATTTTATTGAACTCAGTGTATCTGAAATATTATTTCAATGTGTCATCACTACGAAATTATTTCAATCATGTATTTTACATTCTTCACGCTAAGTCATAAAACCCCGGTGTGTATTTAACCGCCGGGCATTTCAGCCCCATTTCCCGGCTCCGGTGGTCACCCGTGGCTGAGTGATGGTGTAGTGGGCGTTGCAGGTGTAGGTGAGGAGTGTCCTGAGTGGCTCTTCCAAGCATCCCGAGGGAGGAAGTGCCAGGGAGCTGTAGAAACACAGAGCTCTGGGTCCCATCATCTTAGAGATTTTGGCTTAATTGGCCTGGGCGTGGGCCTGGGCATTATTAGTTTTTAAAAGTTCCCCAGGCTAAGAATGCGTGGCCAGGGCTGAGACATCTCCTTCCAGTTCTTATCTGTTTTACATCCTCAGTACCTCCCTCTCCCTTTTTCTTGTTTAACTTGCAAGAGATTTTCCAACTCATTTGAGTTGAACCTTGGGGTATGTGCTGATGCTTCTCAAGGCCCCACCCCATCCTCAGTGGCTGTGGTTGTCTTCTTGTAGGTGTCCTCTGGCTCCCTTGACATTGGAGGGTGTCACTGGGTACACGGGAGGGGGAGCGATGGGCTCGGCTGGGTCCCCATCCCTATCACTGCTCAGGGGAGGAACCCTGCCCAATCCATCTGCCATCCTCCTCTCTGCTTTTCTGAGGCCAGGAGGGTTTGGAACTGTGGGTGTGATTTATGACCCGCCTTTGCAAGGCTACCGCAATTTCAGGAGTCCCTGCTAACATAATGGGCAATTTCTGCTAGCAAGTTAAATATTTAGAAATAAGAGACATCTTCCATTGCCAAATAAGAGCGGTTTTAATGAAGGTCCGTCCTATTTGGGGTCCAGTGTTGGACAAAGCCCCATGTGGAGCAGACGCATAAATGTCATAGCGAGGAGTTATTGGGTACGTGGAATCTTGTAGCACCCCACCCCGCACCCCAGAGGGGGACAGGCTCTGCACTGAAAACCAACTTTGTCGGGAGCTCAGATAACAGCTCTCACTCACGATACCTCGACTCCTTCAATTCCTCTTTTATACAGCAGTAAATCACTCTCTTGCTCGCTCTTATTTCTAAAAGTGGGTCACTCTTCAGTGCTTGCCTTTCAGTTTCTGAGAAATGTCTCCTGTCTTCTCTGCTCTTGTTTAGCAGCTCAGGCCAAAGAGATGGAAAGAGACAGAGCCTCGCCACTTAGGTCATCAGAAGAGTAAGTTGGGATCGTGTCCTTCGCTCCTTCAGGCTCTGAAACTGATGTGTACGGGACCAGGTCTGTACTGGAAAGGTGTAGGCTTATCCTTTAGCATCTGTGTCGCCGGTTCTAAGAGGTCTATAGACCAAGATTCTTACGAATCTTCTCCATCTTCCTTTAAAAACCTCAACCCCATGGTAATGGCTGCTCCGGGCCCCTCTCTGAGGATCCCAGGGGAGCCTCGCTGGCGATGAATGCTGGAACCCCCGGAACAGAACAAATTGGTCTCATAAGCAGCGAGTGACAGCCTTTCTGGATACAGCTGCTTTCTTCATTAGAAAACTAAAAATAGCCCCAATCATCGGAGGCTGGTTTCACTTTAAGCCTTCTGCCACATCCATTTGTCTGCTCCATTCAGGGTTTCTGCGTGTCTGTGACACCGTGATACTATTTCAGAGGAAAAGCGCATTGAAGAAATGTTTCCTTTCCCTCCCCCACGTTCACTCCAGATGTCCTCAACTGTCCCACACGGCTTCATATGAGGGGCGCTCCTGGGAATCTGCCGGCATCCTTGCCACCCCCATCTGCTTCACTCAGTTTTGGAAAAATAAACACCATCCACCCCGAGAGCAAGAATTTACGATTATTAGGGTTGGTTTTTTTTTTTCCCTTCAAGGAAATGTTCATTACATGTGTGGATTTCTATGGATAGCTCATGAGATCTTAGTACAACTACCCTTTCCAGCTGATGCAGGATTTTACTAGGATTCTCTACTCTGGTTGGGTTTGAGGAGACATTTTTTTCCCCCCTCCTGGAGCTGGCTGCTTGGGACCTCTGGCAAAGCCAGTTTCCTAGCCGGCTTTAAAAGGTGATCCGGAAACACATTGTGGAGGCAGCCTGTGTGAGTAGGTCAGTCTGGGGGAACCTGGGAGAGCCTATACCTAGTCCCTGCCCCTCTCTGCCTTGCCTCCCAGAGGAAGTTGGATTTGCATTATGTGTGGGGGTGGCCCGTGATTCTCCGAAGGTGGGCTCCTGGTGTGGCTGATAGTCATCTGCCTGTTAGGTTTCTTCCTCTCGGCATCCCAGGTACCGAGGGAATGGAACATAAAGGAGGAAAAAATTAGGCAAAGAACAAAAGACTTCAACCCTCTGCTTAAGAGTAACCCTTTGCAGGGGCACCTGAGTGGCTCAGTGGGTTAAAGCCTTTGTCTTCAGCTCAGGTCATGATCTCAGGGTCCTGGGATCGAGCCCCGCATCGGGCTCTTTGCTCGGCGGGGAGCCTGCCTCTCCCTCTCTCTCTGCCTACTTGTATCTCTCTCTCTCTGTGTCAAAAAAGTAAATAAATAAAAAATCTTTAAAAAAAAAAAAAAAGAGTAACCCTTTGCAAAAGGCACACTCCCGAAATAGGCACATGAGCCCCGACCAGGAATCGAGGATCATCAAAATACGGACAACAAGCCTCGACCTTCAATTTGACCACATCTTATATACATCTGATGTATATACAAAAGTATAATTTTAATGGCTTTAATAGAACAGAAACTCCTAAAGACGAGAGTTAATGTTGCTATGGAAACTCTTACATGTCTCGACTGCAGAACTCCTAGTTTAAATTTGCAAACTTAGTATCACATTAGCTTTTTTCACATTGGATTTCTGGTTGGTCTTTTAAGAAGATAAAAGGAGAAAAACTGCATGTCATACTAGTACTTCTTGTTATACCCCTAGCCAGAGGAGAGGCGGCTTATGATCATTTGACACAATTTTTTCTCTTTTTTGTCTGCACAGGAAGCATCCTCAAAAGAGCTTATATAAGGGCTATGTGGGGTGAAGGTGTTACAGTGAGGCATGATTAATTCAGTTGCAAAATTTTCAAAATGCTAATGATTTCCTTTTTTTTTTTTTTTTTTTTCTTGTAGAATTAGGCATCCAAAGGATGAATCAATATAAATCAGAGGGCTCCTGGATTTAAAATCCCAAGAGTTACAGAGCTCAGAGCCCTGTAAAGAGCAGAGGAGGTTCTGGAACACAGCACTCACAGGCACGGTGAAGCCTCAAGCCTGCGCTCATTCACAGCCACCTCGCCCTGCGCTCTGAAATTGGACCCCACGTGATGGAGAGCAACGCGGAAAGAGTGCCAGTGGGAGAGTTGTGGAGGAATCACTCAGAAAGCTCGAGGATCCCTTCTCTGCTCTCCCTCTGGCCTCCCCTCCCTTCCTGCCCGCACCCCCTCAGCTGCGGGGGCTCATCGGTAGCTTTGGCAACCTAGAAGCTCTGTAAACTAGAGTCAGGTGGATCTGGGCATAAACGTAGCCCCACCGGGGGCCAGATCAGGTCACGTCTCTGAGCCTCGGTGTCCTCACTAAATGGAGATAATAGTGCTCCTGCCACATGGATGTAAGAAATGATCCAGGGCGCCTGAGATGCTCCGTTGGTTAACATCCGACTCTTGGTTTCGGCTCAGGTTGTGATCTCAAAGTCGTGAGATCGAGTCCCGCCCCGGGCTCCCTGCTTAGTGCAGAGTCTGCTTGGGACGCTCTCTCCCTCTCCTTCTGCTCTTTCCCCCTGCTCTCATCTCTCTAAGATAAATCTTTTTTAAAAAGAGGAAATGATTGAGATAACATGCAAAATACTGAGTACCATCCTTGAAGCATGGCAAGTCCTCAGTAAATATGTTTTCCTCCCGTTGAGATGGGCTCGTCACTGGGGTCTTTGCGGGTATGCAGGAGCAAGCTGGCTCCAGGGGCACCTACTGAGGTTTGTGGGGTGGATATAAACTCCCGCCCCTCCTCCCATTCCCCTATTACATATTTTGATAGTTTTTATCTAAATTATACAAATAATCTGTTCATGAAACTCATTCACTTGTGCCGTGGTGGTCTGGTCTCGTTGCCTGCTCTGCACTCCGTGTCTAGCATAAAGCCCGGCATAATAAATATTTGCTGGATACAAAGGTGATCGATGAGGTATGAGGTACATACAATGGGGAGGAGTGGCTCTATTTTAAAATTAAAAATGTACAAGTACAGAATCAGTTTCTGGGCTTAGGAAGGGTCCCATGTAAGGTTGGCCACCCCAAAGCTAAAGGTTTGCGAGCTTCCCAGGAAATCCACCTCTGAAGTGGACACGATCCTGAGCACTCACGAATGATCACTTGCCTTTTTGTGACCTTGTTCCCTGTTGTCACCTTGTTTTAGTCCCTGGACAATTTAGTGTAGGTCTGTTCCTTGAGATGCAGGCTAATGGTGGGAAATCTTTATCCCCACCAGGTATGTTGAGGTGGCTGGGAGATGGCTCCCTACTTCACTGTCTCTCCACATGCCATTTCTTCTGTGAATTCTCAGAGAGAAAGAGAGAGAGATGGAACTCTTTCTTTTTTATAAGGCCACCAGTCCTGTTGGATTAGGATGCCAAGCGTATGGCCTCCCTTAACTTTAATTACCTCCTAAAAAATTTTATTTCTAAATACTGTCACATTGAGGGTTAGGGCTTCAACTTGGGAGTTTTGTGGGGAACAACAGTTCAACCCAGAGTGCCTATGAGGCCAACTTCTGGTTTCACTGTGGCCCTCATTTGAGGACTCACCTTGTTAGGCTCTGAAATACTCATCAGACATGGGGATGATAGCAGAGCAAGGTGAAGGAGACTAATTACCTCCAGGGGATAGAACCAAAATGGCGCACCTTCCACAATAGAGCAGCAATCCCAGTAGCCATATTGAGACCCTGTAGGGTTTTGAAAGAAGATACCAGGCCAGTCACAGGGAAGTAATTTCCTTGGCCCCTGAGGGAAACTATGCTTCCTTCCCTCTCTTGCTCATGTCTTTCAGATTTTACTCTTTTTTCTTCCTTCCTCTTTTCCTTTTCTTCCTTTTTCCTTCCATTTTCAGTAGCACCGTCAGACACTGTGGTTCTTAGCACTTTTAGTGATGGTAATCTGCTTTTGATTTCCCCACAACGAAAGGGTTGACTGATGGGTAAGGAACAAGAGAGCAGAGAGGGCCCAATAGATGGGGGTGGGGTGTGTGGGTGGGAGGTCAGGTGGTGTTAAGTGGGAAACAAGGTGGGAGACAAGATGACCAAGGGTGTCATGCTCTAAATGGGGAGGAAGAGGAAAGACAGTGTGAGGCTCCAGGGGTAGGTGCCAACACAGAGCAAGAAATTTCACAAATGATAATTCTAGGTCTCAATTTTCTCATTAGTAAAAAAAAATATATATATATATAGCTGGAGTAGAAAATCCCCGAGGTGCCCTCGATCTCTAATATTCCGTTACCTCTGTACTCTTTCTACGTTTCCTTCCCGGGGAGTGGAATTGATAAACAAAACCCTTTGTGAGCCTTATAAGAAAATCCTTATGCAAATTCAAAGTATTGCTCAAATTAATTCTAATGCGGTTCAAGGGGAAAAACAAGTAACAACCAAAACTCTTTAATAAAGTGTTCTGAAAAGAAAAAAAGAATTATCGCCCACTTCTGCACTTCCTGCTTTTGGCAGGGGCTAGAAGTGGAAATCTGAAAACACTGTGAGACAGTCTGTTCTCATGGTATTTCTAGCTGAGAACAGGAAGGAGGGGAAATCTCATATGAGTGAGAGAGCCTGTTTTTCAGTGATTAGCAGGCCAAAGAAGTTTCACTGGGCAATCAAGCTTGACAGCACCTCTAAAAGTTTTACCTTTATTTGGTCAGCAGAGTTGGTTACACCAACATCACCACTGTAGTCCCTGAGACACAAGGGTGACGCGGCGCCATTACGGGGGAAGTGGGGGGGGGGCTGTGCTCCCTGACGCGGGGCAGAAGGTGCTGGAGACCCAGACAAGAGCAGTGTGGCCCCTACCCTTCTGGAGCATATAACAAAGTTGGAAGGATGAGGCATCTATAAATGCAAAATAATTACAATTCTAAGCAGCATATGCTGTGTGCTAACTCAGCCAGGCAGACAATGCTGGGTGGGAGCCGTGCACACACTTCACGACATTCTTCATTAGTTTGCGTTGCTCTCAACCTCACCAGTGGGCTCTCATCGCTCATCCCTGGAGTATTCTGCACCTTTAGGCAAAAAAAAAAAAAAAATGTTTAATTCCTTAAACTCTCTTGCCCATCTCGAGACACAACAGACTGTCCTGTGTGTGATGCCAATGAGTCACTGAAGCTGAATCATGTTAACAATAAGCCCATAACGATGAATGCATATCGGTTAGCTGGGTATGCTGGAAAAGTCCCAGTCTGGACTAGTTGCATTGTCCCTAATGACCTGCCAAGAGTCATATGCACTAGTGTCCAAACCCACTGCGGACCTGCTGAGGAAGGCCCTTGGTCACTGGGAATTGAGTTGGATCTCATACATTTCCCAAGGCATGGGTTAGTGACATCCTTACAGTCAGGGGCACTCCAGGGCTCAGGCAGAGTAACGGGCGCTCCCTCCCGCCCCCCACCCCCCAGACCCCTGGTGTGGGAGCATTTAGCATTTCTCGCACTCCGGGTGGGGGACCGGTCCTGGAGAGAGATGAAAAAGATTTGATTCCTCTTTGAAATAATGTAGTGATTTTGGTCTGAACAACAGGCCAGTTCTCAGGGTTTTATTGAAATGGCCACCATTACCATGTTTAATCAACTATACACTTAAACCCAAGTGACATGCCTATAGACGAATAGTAAAATGCTTATGAAGGTATATGTAAATCAGGGAGACACAGGGGGAGCCCGTCACATTGTGTCTGCTGTGATGTTTTCACCTAAGTGATTGCCTTGGGGCCCCATACCGCAAGAGAGGATGCCGGCCATGTTCCATGGTGGTGTGGAATTCAGGGTTGTCCCTGGTCAATTTTGTCTGGATCTCTGAGAAAACCTAGGGTTGCTTTGTGAGTTTTCATTTATCTCCTGTTGGGAACATGACAATGAATTCGACACAAACTCCACCATCAAAAGAGCACACAATCGAGTGAGTAAGGGAAACGGACATCCCAACAACACCGAGTGGACAAGGAGGCCACTGGGTGGGGAAATGGCAGAATTTGAGCCAAGTGTGGAAGGTGATCTTCCACTTCACGAATGGAAACGCGGGAATCAGGTCATCCTTTTTTAAAATAATATTTTTTTGATTCCACTTTCATTGTAAGCAATTTATAAAATAGAGAAAGGAGCTAAGACAGAGGTAAAAACTCCTCTAACATTGCCCAGCGATAACTACTATGAAATGTTGTTGCAGATCATTCTGGTCAGTTTTCAATGCATCCCTAGGAGTTTTTAAAACAACCGGAGAATCACGCTGTATACTGTTTTGCAGACTTTACATTTAACAGTACGCTGTGGGGTGTACCATGGTTATTTTCCCCTCACGATTCCACGTCCTCCTACTCCCTGATTTTTAATGGTTTTATAATGTTTCATCCTATAGATACACTGCACTTTATGTATCTTCTCTCCTAGAGTAGTCCCTAACATTGTTTTTAGTATTTCACCAATATAATCAAGGCTGCAATGAGTATCCTTGCATATCTGTGCATCTTGCTGATTATTTCCTGGGGATAAATTCCCTAAATGTAGAACTGCCAGATTATAGGTATGAAAATCCAAACCCAGCTGCATGGCTGATCCTGTGATTGAAAAAGGCAAGCTGAGACATTGACCCCTGTATTTCACTGATGCTTGTGTTTTTGTTTGAGGATTCCTTTATATTGTATAAACATTGATCCTAGAGATAAAAATGGTCACTCTGGGCTCTGCCAGCAGAAAGCGCTTCTAGATTTTGGCTGTCGTTTGATCGACACTTGCAACTTGTCTCTGAATTTAGCTGACACGACTCGTTTTACCTGCCTTGAAAATGCATGAACAGACCCTCACATGCCTTACCGTGGCTGTCTTCCGATTCCTTACTGCATTATTACTGCAGAGGGTCAAAGAAATCACAATTCTGGCTGATAGGCAGTCAAACTCAAGAACAAACACTTGAGCTTGGTAATACATCGACAGTGTCAACACCAAAAAAGGTTGATCTCAGCTATATGCATGATGCGTTAATTTTTTTTAAAGATTTTATTTATTTATTTGACAGAGAGAGAGATCACAAGCAGACGGGGGGCGGGGGGGGCAGGGGGGGAGTGGAAGCAGGCTCCCTGCTGAGCAGAGAGCCCTATGCAGGCCTTGATCCCAGGACCCTGAGATCATGACCTAAGCCGAAGGCAGAGGCTTTAACTCACTGAGCCACCCAGGCATCAGGACACGTTAATTTAAAAAAGCTATTACAACTTCCACTAGAGCACTCATGTCAATGGTCATATGTAGGGTGAAAACATCACGTTGGACTCTGGCTAAGGGCGCTGATATTTTCGCAAACCTACTGGAAGATAACGCATCTGAAATGAGGTGGCCAAAGGCGCCTTACTCATACCTTCTCGGAGGTCTGCTTTCAGAATTTTCATAAGTCATTCTCTATTTCCACTTCAAGGTTTCAGGACTCATTAGTTCCTTTGTTCAGCCATTCACGTAGCTGCTTCAAGAGCTATTGTTGTCAGTGCCTGCTCTGAACTGGAACTTTGACACCCAGTCGCTGCCCTCACAAGCTGGCAGTCTCCAGCCAGAATGGGTAAGTAAAAAACTTTTATAATACAGTGTCATAATTATTAGGACAGGGATCAGTGTACCACTGGGTCCCTTTCCATCTTTGTCATCTTCTCCTTTTTTGCTCTATTCCCTTTGAGTCCTCTGTTCTGTGCCTCAGTCTCTCTAGGAAAGTCCTGGCCTGGGCTTGACACACAGAGCAAGATGGCGGCTGAAGGGTCCTGCAGGGCCGTCCACAGCCAGGGGACGAGGGAGCACATGTTGCCTGCAGCAGGCTCCCTGGTGCAGCCCTGCTCCCCCTGCCCACCCCCCCCCCACATTTGGGGAGCCTGGGGCCAGAGCACAGATGGAGGCCACTTTCCATCTGTGGCAGTATGTAAAAGTTGTAAATCAAGTTAATAAGCTCTTAACTAAAATATAGCTTCAGATGGACAAAGCTGAAAAAAATGTGCGTAAAGCTATGGTTTTATATGCTAGGAAGTTGGAAGGCTATAAAGCAGTTGGATTCGATTATTACTGTTCGTCTATGGATATTCTGTTGATGGGCTGACAATGTTTGGATCAGTAAGAAAGGAGATATAGGTTCCTGGGGACAGCAGTGGCTGTGTCTGGGGATTGGGACTGGTGGTGTGAAGAGGGACCTTTTACTTCTTGATTTAGGTAACTTTTAGAAGACCCGATGGGATTATGGGTAATTTGATTTTCTTTTTCTCCGCTTTTCTCTATTCTTCAAATTTCTAAAATAATCATATGTTGCTTATGTAATTGGGAAAAAAATTAAAAAGAAAGAAAAGTCAAGACTAGAAAACCATTCTAGGATAGGAAAGTGTCCCATTAAGTTGAATTTCTAGAAAAAGGTGTGTTCTTAGGCCCATGTGATTTAAACAATTAACTAAAATTAATTGTGGAAACCCCAGACAGTCTTCTTCAAGAGGTCATGGAGGAATTGGAGAGATGCCAAACTATCAAAAAAATGGCAGAGAATCTATATTAAAAAAAAAAAAACAAAACACAAAACCGTACAGCCATAGAACTTATTGTCTGACCTTTCTAAGCATATTATTATTATTATTATTATTATTATTATTATTATTTACAAACTATTTATTTTTCAATGACCTCAGACCTTTCAGAGTCTGGATTATTTTTATAATGAGATATTGCATTTACTCAGCAATTTCAAGTTTGCAAAGTGCTTCAACTCAATCCTCTCATTTTGGCCTTATGACAACCCCAGGAGGCTGGAAGATGTTACCCCTCCTTTCCAGGAAAGAAAATGAGGCTCAAAGAATTGAGATTCAGGGCAAACATCACGAGAGTTCCTGGTGGGACAAGGACAAAGCACAGTTCTCTTCAACCTGAGTGCAGTTCTCTTGACACTATTAATACACTTATACATTGTATTTCTAAATGCACACGCATTTCTCAGAAGTTTTTGTATATGTTCACACTGTTTGCTTGCTTCTTTTAAAATGGAATTTATCTCTAAATGGCAGCTAAAATTTCTCTGAGCTACTAAAGAATATTTAGCATCCTTTTAAGACGTGCCTGACTCCCTGTAATTGCACAAATATGGATCTTTATAGAAACTGCTAATTGGTGCTAAGTACCTTTAGAGATGACTTCTAGGCTAATGTCCAAAGATAAACTCTGTGTGTGTGTGTGTGTGTGTGTGTGTGTGTGTGTGTATGGGGGATGGGTGGGTTAAAATAATTTTCCCCTCAGGGACTCAGCTGATTTTCTGTGATGACCAGAGACCATATTATTTTACTCAGTGCTTAAAATATACATAAGGACTACCTTAGTATTATTGCAAGATAAACAATATTCCATTTACTGAATCTATTTCTTCAACTGGGATAATTTTGGAATAGCCGGCATTTTACCCATTTCCAGAAGCATTTTACCCATTTTATTCATTCTAAAATATACTTTTAAAAGATAGTTTAGAGTGAAATGGGTGAAGCCAAAAGGTATTAAGTTCCACTTATAAATCTTTATAACTGTGGATGAAATGTGCAGCATGGTGACTATCATTAATAATACCATATTACATATTTAAAAGTCCTTATCCCAAGGAAAAAATTTTTTCATAACTATGTATGGTGATGGATGTCAGCTGGACTTATTAGGGTGATCATTTTGCCACATAATATCAATTCATTATTGATTATCAATAATTATCAACGATTAAAATAAAATAAAAATAATTGATAATCAATAATCATCAATAATCAATAATAATTATCAATTATATCTGTGATATAATATCAAATACTAATCATTATGTTGCACTAAGATAGTATTATATGTCAATTATACCTCAATAAAAAATTTTTCACAGGGCGCCTGGGTGGCTCAGTGGGTTAAGCCTGTGCCTTCAGCTCAGGTCATGATCTCAGGGTCCTGGGATCGAGCCCCACATTAGGCTCTCTGCTCAGCAGGGAGCCTGCTTCCCCCCCTCTCTCCGCCTGCCTCTCTGCCTACTTGTGATCTCTCTCTCTGTCAAATAAATAAATAAATAAATAATCTTTAAAAAAAAAATTCTTCAGGTGGTTTGTAAGATTAATAAATATATGGTATTATAAAAAAGATAATTTGATTTTTGGAATATATGTTTTTGTAAATTAATTTTTTAAAATTTTAGAATATCTTGGCTCAAAACATTATAACTTATCCCTTATTTGTCATGCTTTTAGTGAGATGTATATGAGATGTATATAGAGTAAAAGTCAAAAGGACCCACTCCCACACCACATCACACAGACCAACAGCCATAGCTAACAGAGGGTCTTGGTCAGGACAATTGAAAAAAAAATTTTTTCACCAGAAAAAAAAATTACGTAACCAAAGGAAAATGTTCATACAGATTTATTTTATTTCAGAATCGTAAAGTAAACCCGGAACTTCATATAAAAGGCTATCACTCGGGGCACCTGGAGGCTCAGTCAGTTAAGCGTCTGACTCTTGATTTCAGCTCAGGTCATGATCTCAGCGTCGTGGGAATCAGCTTCACGTCAGGCTCCACACTCAGTGAGGATTCTGCTTGTCCCTCTCCCTCTGCTCTCCCCCACCCCGCCCCCACTCACACTTTCTCTCACTCAAAAATAAATAAATACCTAATGAAAATAAAAAAAAAATCAAGGCTATCACTCAGTCAAAACACAACAAAACCAACAAATAAAACTAAACCCTCTCTTTCCCGGACATGGAGAGAAATCATGCAGTCTCCACAAAATGGAACCAGAGTTCTGCCAGGAGAAGGCCTGTGGGTGATCCAACCAGTAGGTCCATTGCAGAACTACTTTATAGCTCATAAAACAGAACGATTTAGAGAAAAAAGAATGAAATTTCAGTCTTGTAAAGAAGTCTTGGAAGTCTTTAATAATTCCACAGACAAGCCTGGTTTTAAGGTTCAGAGACCCTTGGGTCATGGCAGAATCACGGGTCAGCAAGAACCATTTGCTGGCCATTCGCCCGGAGGCTTGGCTGCTTCAGGAGACGGTGATGCCTGCTTCCAGGAGGAGTGGAAAACCTAACTCCCCACGTCAAATCACGGTTCAGGTGCCTCTTGGACGCTCGAGTTCAACTTCCTGTCTGACCACCCCTTTAATCCCATGGTCTAAGGCTGCTGAGTCAGAAGGAAGAGGAAAGTCAGTCACAGAAGGACAAAGTGATTCCTTTGTCTGAGGTATCCAAAAGAGTCAAACTCAGAGAAGCAGAGAACAGAATTGTGGTTGCCGGGGCTATGGTGGAGTAAGATCCAGGGAGTTGACCATCAGTGGGTTATGAAGCCTCAGGAATGCAAGACGAATTAGTTCTGGAGATCTGCTCCACGGACCTTGTGCCCAATAATAGTTAACAAGTCAGGCTTGGACCCTTCAAAATCTGTTAAGGGGGAAGATCTCCCGTTGCGTATTCTTACCATGGTAAAAGAAAAATTAAAAAGAAAAAGAAAAGGGAGAGGAAAACAGTAGAAAGAACAAAAATGTCAGGAAGAGAAATAATTAAAGGGATAGAAAAAGAAGGTCCAAGGCAGGGAGCGCGCTCCCGGGGCATCGCCTGAACTTAGCGACTCCCTTCAGAGAGCCAGAGTCACTTGACCTAAGTCACCGTGGTGATGTACAGGATGGTGTACTCCTCCAGCAGGCCGACCTTCGCTTGCTTTTGTTGATAACACTCGGCAAGAGAAAGAGCATCCCCACTTACTACCTAGATACAGCCAACTTTACGATCTAGTCATCCTCTTCAGGTCCTGTGTGGCTGCCGCAGGATGGGACCTGAATCAGGCACATAGAGGAAGAGGAAGATAATAGAGAAGATCCGGAGAAGCCCGTCCTTTTAAAACCCTAGGAATGACCTTAACGCTCTCTCTTTGACCTTTCCTGCCAACATGGATACCCCCCCCACCCCCGATGGTGGAGATACTCAGCGATGTACATGATTTTTCTGCTCGTCTCTCTGAAGGCGAAGGGCATTTTCACTGTAACAATACGATCATTGCTTCTGACAGATTAGAGATAAAAAAATCACTAAACTTAAACACCAGACTTCTTTCCCCCCAGGGCAGAATCCAACAGTTACATAGGCAAAGACGTCTTATTCCCGTACATTCGTTTTATTCATATCCTCATCATAATTATGTTGACATGTTAATAGAATTCATCGATCCTATTGGAAGAATTAGCAGACGCCTCACGATCTTTGAAAAGGAGCGCCTGCTTCTGCCATTCTCCGATCTCACGTCGGCAGCAGGGACGTAATTATAGTAAAAAGCTCCCAGCAGATCTTAGCATTTCAGTGCAGGGTCATAATGAACTAAAACTGTTCAGAAATATGAGAAGATCAGCTTTCCACTGCAGTTAGCATTTGTGTAACACAGGGGGAAATATTAGTGCATCTGTTATTTTTAGTGGGCACCCCAACTGAGAAAGCTCGAGACAGCCTTATTTAAGCCTTTTTAAGTTTTCTTAGTGGTTGACTCAGGCTCTCACCTCCCAGTTGATGGCAACCTGACTTTTAGCCAAGCAAACAATAAACTAAGAGCATAAACAAAATGAGTCTCTCTCCTTTTTACCGCCGAGGTAGATACTTAACAAAATCTATGAATTTCTATGGACGTAAATTGCGGAGCACTACGTCTCAGCTGTTTAAAAATCTAGTAACGTCAGGAGTTACTCTTCTGAGCGGGCTGTAAACCTTTGCAGAGTTATTTTGGCATAACAGACACCGTTTGCAGGGAGATTTAAACATGATTATAGCTCATAACTGTCAACGAGGAGCACAAAGCCTCCTTCCCTTAATCAGAGAATCTGAACTTCAGGTGTTGAAATTTAGCGAGGAACGGCACCATCTGCCAGGATTGCCAACAGTCCAGAACACCCTGGGAGGATCAGCAGCCTTGCAAAATCTGTACGGAGGCCCAGCTCTCTCTGCTCCTGCCTTCTGGAATTTCCAGCCGGAGATTTCATCAGGGCGGGAGTCCCCAGGGGAGACACAGCGCGGTGGGGACCGGAGGATGGCTTGGTAGGAGGGGCTTCACCCTCCTTCCACACCACCCCAGGGGATACATAAACATCGAGATATCTCCTCCCGCCTTCACCAGATTGTCCCTCATTAGCCCCACCCCCAAAGGCATTTTGGGGTTCCTAGTGAAAACTGACTTGTGTGAAGTTATTGGCACAGGTCCCACACGTTGACCACCACCTAGAGTTTCCCAATGTCATAAGGTAATAGAAGAAGCCAATCAGAGCAGAATGGGTATGTATGTGTATTAGGCTAAATCTAATTTTAAATTACTAATCCATTTGAGCGATGCAGCTCATATTACAGAGGATGGAGGATTTAGTGTTGCATATGTAGAGACTCAAGAAAATTTGTTATGTAAATGAGCCATAAGCACATAGTGCTTACACAGTGGTGAATTCAATGCTCACTACACCCTCCCCCCCACCCCCCAACAGAGCTCCCAGGCTAGTGGGGAGGAGAAGAAAAGAGGCAAGTCTGGAGAATTCTTTGCAAGAAAACAAAAACAGAAATAAAAACCCTCCCCAAGGCGGTAAGATCAGATCCAGAGGGAAATCCAACTCAGGCATGCACAACTGGAAGACTTCTAGGAGGAAGTCCTACTCAAGTGAGCCCCTAAAGGCTCCCTGTGTAGTTGCTCCCTGCAGGGGTGGTTGAGGGGAAGGAAGCCTGTACTTGGAGGGAGGTGTCGGGGCAAGACCCCGTCAGTCATGAGGGCCTCCCGAAGTCCCCCTGGGAGGTTTGGGTTTTACATTAGGAACGGTGGGGGCTATAGAGGGTTCTAGTGGGAGAGTGATACGATCAGATCTGGATTTTAGAAAACTCGTTCTCCATTTGTAGCTTATTTCATATCGATATTCATATGGATACTCTCTTCTTAACATTTTGCAAATGATGATGACCATGGCCAAACACATTATTGTCTTTTTATAGTACAGGAGTATAATATTGGCATTATTATGTAATGCTTGCTGCTTTGTTTTAAATGAGCATGATACCCTGGGGCAAATAATACATTATATGTTAATAAAAAGTAATAAAAAAAAAAAAGAAAAAAATAAATGAGCATGATACATATAAAATAATAATTATTACGATAAATAATGTCACTAAATTACTGTTTAGACATATCTTTATTCACATGTAATTATTGATAGAATTATGTAAATATACATTTACATAATCTGTATTAATTATTTAGATATAAACAGTATTATTTATAATGATAATAATAAAAATTATCATTATAAATAACAATTATTACGAGCTCTTAGAATGCTAGGAACAGTGCTAAGCTTTTTTTTTTTTTTTTAATAAATTATCTAATTGAGGGGCGCCTGGGTGGCTCAGTCGTTAAGCGTCTGCCTTCGGCTCAGGTCATGATCCCAGGGTCCTGGGATCGAGCCCCACATCGGGCTCCCTGCTTGACGGGAAGCCTGCTTCTCCTGCTACCATTCCCTCTGCTTGTGTTCCCTCTCTCGCTGTGTTTCTCTCTGTCAAATAAATAAAATCTTTTAAAAATAAATAAATAAATAAATAAAATTATCTGATTGAATCCCTTTGCAAAGTAATTTTCACCAGAATGACTGAGTGAGTGAGTGAGTGCTCTAAAACTTTGTCCTTACCAAGAAGCCCCCGGAGACCAGACACATCAGGCAAGCATCGTGACCCAGTTTGTGTGTGCGAGGAAACTGGATACCAGTGCAGCCTCTTGCTGAAGGGATATTTGCCACATTCCAGTGCAGGGGTTTAAGGAGCTTTAAAATAAGTGCTGTCAGGGTCCCCACTTTACAGATGGGGGTGTTGAGGGTCCGATCGAAATCACCTGTGTAGGTCCTCCAAGAAGCAAATGGCAAGGTCAAAATTGCACGACTGGCCCTTAAAGGACCTTCAAACTCAACCCAGTTCGATAGACTTAGAAACGTGGTCTCGGTGACATTGGAATATCTTCATTGTAATGAAGAGCCTCGTGGAAAAGGCGAAGGTGAAGAAGGCGACAAGATTCGCTTTGTATCGAGGATGGAAGGTTGTGAGCCATGGGGTGAAAGAGTGGCTTTCCCAGCACCAGCGGACGGGGATCGGGATCTGGACAATTGTCCAGTGTCTATCTGCCTTATGTAATTCTGTCACACGCACACGTGGGATTTTATCCCAGTTAAACAATGCAAGTAGCTTCTTCCCCAGCATATCTTACCGGCCTTAATTATGTTTTACTAGTGCATGCCCCTCTCTGGGAAATTACACATCACCTCCTAATCACATGTGTGATGATCGCTTTAGCGGAAGATAACATTATGCTCTTGTTAATTGCCTGCTTATCTGGGCTGACATTTCTAAGCCCACACAGAAAGCCCATAACTTTCTGCTCAAGAATATTTTAGTAGCGCTAAATGAGCATATAATTGTTGACATACTAAATAAAAGGGTTGACTCACACGTTACCCTGGAACCGGGGCTGTATTCTTAGACGGTGTCACCTTACAGGGCTCCGGTGTCCTTAAAAAAGAATCTGCCTCCTTCTGGACTCTCATGAACTTCTCCATCCCGTCCCTCTGAAATCCAGAGCCACGCTAAATGGTCACAGTGGAAAAGGAGATGTTGTCATGTGGGAGAACGAAGCAGGATAGGCTAAAGAAAGCAGAGAACTTCCTCCAGAATAATTGGATTGAAAGTCGTATTCATAGAACAGACTCGAACTGGAGGGGAAGACAAAACTGATTTTTGCGTGGCTCCCTCCTCCCGCTCCTGCAGCCGGTGGTGTGGCTCACCAGGCCGGTGCCTGATAGCTCCGCTTCTCTTGTGACAGCCCCGTCTCCCCTCTTTAGCTCGGGTTGGAGCACAGGCCACAAATAAATTGCTAACATTTAAGTGCATCTGTTGCAAAGACAGAAGCACAGAGGACACTGGGGAAATTTCAAACCAAATTTCAGGACTGAGCTCATAAAAGCATGCACCATCTGTGGAATTCTGCTCATATGCATGGAGGGGGGCAATGGAGAAGGAAACGCGGAGAGAGAGGATTGTTGTAAAGGCATTGGAAACTCAGCCTCTCCCCTCAGATCAGTTCACAGGTGGCACTTGGCTCCAGGTGGGGCCTCCACGCCTTTCCTCACACTGAGCGCTCTGGCGCTTGGGGACTTCACTGCCCAAATAGGTAGGTGACCTCAAATTCCTTAGCCCCCCTCCCCACGCCTTTCCTGGCCCTGGGCAAATATTCAAGCCTTTCCCTCTTCCTGCCAGAGTGCTGGAGGCTGGGGCCCTCCGAGGCGAGGCGAGCTAGCACTTTCTCTCTTATCATCCCCGTGGCAAAACTGAAACAAAAACAAAAACAAAAAAACCCAGATCATTTTCTGATAAGCACTTTACATTTCTATAGCGCAGGAAAAGGGAAGTTCCTTTAGAATCCCTTTATAGACGATCGCTCTCATTGTCTAACAAGCTTTTCATTGTTTGTGATTTCCATTCCCCTGAGCAGTTCAGGGCACTTTGGAAAAAAATTTCTATTCAGCACTTTTCCACTCATAATTCAAGAAAAAAGAGTCATGCAGTATAATAAGGATAATTAGCTCCGACTGAAAATTATAAGCTTGGCTGCACAGAGCCCCTCCACTGTGCATAGTAGCCATTTATGCTCTGTGTACTCTCTGTCAAGGCTAATCGCTACTTCTGTAATTGCTAACCTGTTGAAAGAACAAAGGAAAATGCAATGCAGTACTTAAATAAATCACACTGTTTCTTCCAATACCATCTCAATAAAACTCTTTTAGAACAGAATCTGTCTTCGCCATCTCCCAGTTAAAAACTGCTGTGTCTGTCCTCAAAAGTATGATCAGCTATTATAAGAATGATTTTTCAGCCTGTACGTATGGAAGTGGTGCTTGAATTTCTTTCATTTAGATTCTGGGAAAATAAAGATAGCTCGGAGTGATGAGCTCATGCTTAATAAGGTTCGACACGTATGCGGCACGCTCCCTTTTTATTAATTTGTTAACCTTGGCCCAGGGTGGGACCGAGCACTGTGTTAATGACCACATGCTTCCCCTGTTAATGCGTCTTAATCCAGACCGGCAGACACTTGTCTTCTCTCTTGCAGAAGAGATATTGCTGATTATGCCAAACTCAAGTGGGGAAATACGGAGGCAAATATAGTTCTGTCTGTTTTCTAGGGGGGCTGCGCTTTGGGAAGCTTTAAACACAGGTTCTAATTTTCATTCATTTCATCCCTCATTTACTGGTCCATCTCTCTTGATTTTGCTCAGGACTGTTTCCCTTCTAAGCCTGCTGCGGACCCAGCCTACCGGGAAATAATGCGTGCTTTTTTGGACCCAGCACGAACAAAGAGAGTTGTGGATTCTGGCTTTTCGAGATGGTAGAGGCTCTTGTCTCAACTCACCAGCCTCTCTCTAAAGATAATTCTGGGACCTCAGAAATTTACAAATTTATGTTTACATAGAAAGAAGTGCCAACACCACACACACACACACACCTGCATTTATTCTTCAATCCAAATGGTGTTTCTTCCCTGCGTCCCTTATCAAAAGATAAAAATGAGAACTGTTGTTAAAGAGATTGCATTAATCTGGGAGGAGTTAAAGAGAACAAAGAATGTTCAAAAACGGAGAAGCCACTCTGCTTTCCAGAAAAAGAATGAAAGTGAATTCTGATCAAGATGCTGAAATGGTTTACTTCCAGAAGAAGCAGTGATCACCAGGAACTAGCAAGGGTTCACTAAGAACAAATCATGTCAAAGAAAATTGATTTCTCCCATGGATAATGTATTAGGCTTGCAGATAAGGAAATAAGCTAGACTTTTGGGACTTCATGCTTAGTCTATATTTGGACCTTCATTAAAAATCTCACAAAATAGGGGCGCCTGAGTGGCTCAGTCCTTAAATGTCTGCCTTGGGCTCAGGTCATGATCCCAGGGTCCTGGGATCGAGCCCTGCATCGGGCTCCCTGCTCAGTGGGAAGCCTGCTTCTCTTGCTACCACTCCCTCTGCTTGTGTTCCCTCTCTCCCTGTGTTTCTCTCTGTCAAATAAATAAAACCTTTAAAAAAAAAATCTCACAAAATCATTCATCATAATCTTATTGAGGAGTTGGCAGGTTATTAGCTGAATATTAACACTAGCCATTATTATTAGTATTACAATCAAGCTACGAAAACTGGAGGGTTTTTTGGGATTTGGGGGATTTTTTTGGAGTGCTTAAGAGAGAAGAAAACAAGACAATACAGAATTAGACAATATATCTATGAGAAATGATAGGAAAAAAACAGATTTTTTTTGGCAGGAAAGAAAATGTCTTTAAATATGTACATAATTATTATGCAAAATGGTGATTAGGCTTCTGTATGGCAGCAATGAGTAGCACTGGGCTCACACTGGGACCCACATTCCAGTTCAATCATTGGAGCTTTCTTTTAATGATGGAATAGGTTGTCTCCGAAGGTTCAGTGAATACCTCATTATTGCACAAGCCATAAAGACCACGTGAATAATCCATGAAAATGACCTTGGCCGTGGCTACTTTACAATAGAACATAGACTTATACCGTCTACAGCATCTTCACATATCAACTGGTCTTAAATCCCTTCCAGGCAAGCCAAAGCCTAAGGCCATGTCCCTGTCAGAGTTTTAGGACAAGGGGTTGAGCACGTGTTGAACTGGTCCTAGTCTAGGACTCCTGGGTGTGGATCAGAAAGGATCTGGACACTACATTTTGGATGAAGGCCATCTTGGGAAGTTTCAAAGTACTTGGGAAAAGATTATGTGGGAAGGGGAAGGGCAGGAGCAGAAAGACCTGATCAGGAGCAGAGTCTGTGACCAGGGTTGGCTAGCACATTGCTACGGGAATGCAGCGATACATGGAAGTCTACAACAAGCTCTGTGAACAGAAGGGGGGAGACTTGAGGGCGGTCTCCCCTAGACATATCTTGTCTTGAGGCAGACACAGAGCTCTTAAGGACACCAAGATAGTTCCCAAATTATCACACATTATCCTCATGGTGGACATCCCTCTTTGGATGGACAGCAAACACACTTGTGTCCTCATTTTTCAGAATAGGAACCTCAGAATGGGGCTCAGAGAGATGATGTAAAGTTTCCCAAGCCACACAGCGAGGATAAGGCAAAGCGAAGGCGTACAACATTGGTCTTCTGACTCCAGTGGACGGTATTGGGCCTGATGAGAACACAGAGAGCAGACCAATAATTAGAGATAAATGTATCTTACCTCCGGGGCCTCCTCTTGTCCTAACTTCTCTAATTATTGATTATTATCAATCAATAATATTATCAATAATCAATCAATTATTATCAATCAACAATAGTTATGGATTATTAATTAACCAGAAAACCATATAGGTCTCCCTTTGGGTCCACCCACCAGCCTTGCTCTCTGATATATTTTTGAGGTGGAATCTATTATGCCACCAGTCCTTTATGGGGATTCTTTCTCAATGTCCTACTACATGGACAATCATTTGCCCCTGTTTATAATTACGGATGAAAGGAAGCTGCCCCAGCCCCTGAGGAGCTGGACATTGGCAACAACTCATTTGCAATTAGACAGCTTACAGCTATCAGTCTGATAGCAAGTTGATGAGTCCTTTATGAGTTCTGCAGCCGGATCCCCAAGTGGAGGCGAGGCCCAGGTGTTTAGGAGTGTCTTGGCTCACTAAATTGCCTGGGCACAATTGTAATTATTTTGGAAGGAAACCTCTTCCTTCACATCTACATTTATATCTTTAGAAGCAAACAATTTGCTGAATCATTTATTGAGGTTAATCAAATATTACCATGAAGAATCCAGTGCTTATCCTTCTAAAAAAATTTTTATTTAAAACTGGTAAAGACATACCTACATATAATAGATTAATACAAAGATATGAATATGTAAAGAGGGCAAACTAATTACTCTAAGGCAGAAATTACTTCAAAGAAAAAACAAATTACTGTTTGTGGTAATGAGAAGAGCCTTTCTGACTTTACAACTGTTGTAAGTAGGGCACCGTGGTCTTTGGAGCAGAAGTCTTAGCTTCCCAAAGTCTGTGGAAGCTCACGTTGAGTTGGGGAGATGAGGAAGGGATTTTGGGCAGAGTTTTCTTCTCAGCTTTGTTGAGCATTTCATGAGCTGTCAGAGGGATAAGGAGGCTCTAAGTCTTAATTCCTGGGACTTTTAGAAAGGATTTATTTATTTATTTGAGAGGGAGAGAGAGAGAGAGAGTGGGGGGAGGGGGAGGGCAGAGAGAGAAACAAACTCCCCACTGAGCTTGGAGCCTGAGGCGGAGTTCCATCCCATGGTCCTGAGATCCTGAGATCATGACCTGAGCCAAAATCAAGAGGTGGATACTCAACAGACTGAGCCAACCAGGTGCTCCTCCTGGGATCTTTGCTGTGCTTGTTATATGGGAACGTTAGGAATTCTTGGAAGACTCTCGTCTAATTTGTCTAGTGTAGGTAATTATGTACACAGGAAGATAATAGTGAAAACCCTGTGGAACAAGGAAAATGACAGGGTTCAGTTTAAACCAGACTCTTGGGAACAGATGGTTGAGCTTCCCTCTTATCTTCCTCACTCTACCTCTAAATGCCTTCTTCTTCCTTTTCTATCGATCCCACTCAACACACATATTCTACCTCAGTTTCCCGTTCACTCAAATAGATACCTCGTTGTCCCATATCACACTAGTTGATGAAGTTATGGGAACATCTCATGGTTATTTTATACAACATATTGTGGGAGATAGAAAAACTTTTTAGATATACTCCTCATCTTGTTAGGAAGATGGTACTGTGTGAAAAGAGAGTCAAAGAAACCACTGGATAATTCAATGCCAAAGGTATGGTAAGGTAATTCAATGGCAAGTTCCTGGTAGTAGGCGCAAACTATAAGAGCTAGATAATTTTAAAAAAAGAGACTCTGGGCTCAGTCAGGGAAGGCTTCCTGAAGATGAGCATTGAGTTGAGCAATCCATGATGGCTCAAGTTCACATACAAGGCAAGTTCATGAAACTATACCCAAGAGGCTTGCACAAGTGTTACTCAAATGTGGCCATTTAATTGCAAAATGACTCAGCCCAACTGCTCCGTCCTTAGTTTATTTGTATGTACTCGACATTCTTTGTACTCTGCCTGTGGCCCCAGCACCCCTAAATGGACCCATGGATAAAGTATTATGCTATAACTGTAGTTGGATTCAGGATGAAAAGCCAGATCTAGGTGAACTAGGGGGAGATAGAAAGAATTGTGGGAGGCCAATTCTCTGAAAATAGTTGACCTGTCAGGAGCACAACAAAGTTAGAAATCAAAACAAAGGCACAAGAAGAGAACTCAGCAAAGAAACTGGAACTAGGTGGATCAGGGGGCCAACAATCATGGAAACATGAGGTGCTAGCTCTATGGGCACCTCAAAACTAAGTCTGTCTTCCACAGACTGCCTTATGGACTTCACGCTGGAGTAAAACCGAGGCAAGAATTAAGTAGTCTAGATTTGGTGGAAAAAGGAGTGATTACTCAGAAGAGGAGGTAACTGGTGTAGTGAATGAAGTAGTTGGGGCAAAACATGGAGGCTGACCTCCATGTCAACTGTGCTTTCGGGGGTCTCAATTCTAGATGGTAGAGCAAGAAAATATGTGTTATATTTAAAATCTGGTTGTGGCAAAAAGAGGTCATGTTGGTCCTGAAATCTGCTCGCTGGAGCTCTCAGAGTGCTGAGGTTCAATCCAGTCAGCCTCCCCCAACCCAACCCTCCCCCTCCCCGCTACCTCCGGATGTTCCAGTGCCCCCTGGAACCGCCGGGATGGGCTCACTGCAGTATTCGTGTTCTCAATGTAGGCAAACCTTAGGATGTTCAATGAAAGTGCTCATGTAAGACCTTTAAAACCAAGACCTGCGTGTTCTTCATGAAAATGTAAGAGTCCATGACATTTAGGGTAACAGAAGGAGTTGCTCTGATATTCTTTGCTAAATTTACAAGATTTGGCTAAAACTCCAAGCGTCTGTATTAGTCACTCTTTAGGAGATTTAACGTACTGTATTCTTCAGTGCGAGTGTAGTAAATGCCATGAACTATGGGACTGGTGGGCAGATAATCCACTGCTCAGATTCAAGCTCAAGCCACAGTTTTAAATTTATTTTTTATTTTTATTTTTTTTTACTATTGGCTATATGAAGTCATGTAGCTTAACTGAGCTGAGACCAAGCGTTCAAATCCTCTGCGAGACGAAGAGCAGAATCACCAAAGGGAACCGCAGAGTATCCATCATAGTTACAACTGCCCATTAAAGATTGTCTAGCGTGGCATTCCCGAAACGTTTTCTCACGAGTTCTGAAGGTGGCAACCCAGGATCCAAAGAAAGTTTCTGAGAGCCAGTGCTTTGTGGGACATCGAGTTAAGCAAAGCTGAACAAGTTTCTTTGCTGGAGGGCTTCTCAGAACATTTCACACCTTACGAATCAAGAGGGTCACAAGCTTATTTCCCTGACACTTTTTTTTTTTTTTTCAGTTTATGGACATGGTGTTCTGAGAAATGCTGATTTATTTTCTTTTCTGAAAAGAGAACAAGAAAGATATGAGCCTCGGTGGCTCAGTCTGTGAGCATCCAACTCTGGATTTCAGCTCAGGTCATGAGATGCAGCCCCGCGTCAGGATCTGCACTCAGCGGGGAGTCGGCTTGACAGTCTCTCCTTCTCCCTCTGCCCTTCCCCCTGCTTGCTCTCTGTCTCTCTAAAATCAATCCATCAATCAAATCTTGAAGAAGAAAAGAAGAAGAAGAAGAAGAAGAAGAAGAAGAAGAAGAAGAAGAAGAAGAAAGAAAAGAAGAGAAGAGAAGAGAAAAGAAGAGAAAAGAGAAGAGAAAAGAAAAGAAAAGAAGAGAAGAGAAGAGAAGAGAAGAGAAAAGAAAAGAAAAGAAAAGAAAAGAAAAGAAAAGAAAAGAAAAGAAAAGAAAAGAAAAGAAAAGAAAAGAAAAGAAAAGAAGAAAAAAGACCCAGAACCGTCCAGGGCTTTGTTTAATGTTACAAAACTATAACTACATGCACATGATTCTAGAACCATTTACTTGAATGTAGACCAGCATGATGGTGTAACATTGCATGGAAAACAGAAGACAAAAGGATGGTGGAAGCAATTAATGGCCATGGATTTGAGGTTTTAACATACATTTAGAAAGAAGCAGGAGACAGAGGAAGCAGCCCTATGCCAGCCAGACTGGATCGGTGGGTATGATCTATTGGGCCACACGGAGCCCTTAGGTGAGGCAGCTCCCCGAACCAGAAGAGCTCACCCTCAGCTATCTTCATATTGACCATGACTTGCGTGGATATTTTGGCCCCAATAATAAGACCAGATGGATTATCGGTGGGGAGTTGCAGACCTTCAGTGAAAAGAGAGCATTACAATCTATTAACGAACATTTGCGGTGACTTATAAATCTTCTGGGAAATAGATAAAACAGTGTATATTAGTAATACATTTTCGTTTGTTTTGAATTTTGCACTGGAATATATTTCCAAGCATGTCTGAAAAAATACTATAGAGAGGGAGTTCACTTTTCATTAATAATTTTAGGAGGAAAAGTTTCGAGGAGGATCTCTGACCCACAGATCCCAAAGTGTTACATAAATAACACAGGAAACTGCAAAATGATCTTATGGGAAGTCACTCCACAAGATGTATGTTTAATTAGCACCTACTAATAAAACAGATGCATGTGAAATTATTTAGGGTGACATGTACTATTCTGAACAATACGATATCAGCACAGGATGCCAAGGGCATGCAACATAACCTGTTTTTAATTGAGCATTTTATCACCAAACAGAATAAGAGACAGCTTGTGTTTTATATATTTCTGTAGTACATCATTATCCAACAATCAATGTAAAAATAAATTACAAAAAAAACAAACTTTAAGCAGGAAAAAATTTAAAGGCACAGATTTTCATTTTACTTTTTTTTTGGATGTCGCTGTTCAAGGATTTTATGTGAAGACTGAGGAGGGACTCCACACCATACTAGTTATTTTATTTTATTTTTTTTTCATACTAGTTATTTTAAAAGCAAAACTTTAGTACTTTCCTTTTAACTGGACCACATTATTTCATATATATATATATATATATATATATAAAATTAATTTATTTGACAGAGAGAAAGAGATCACAAGTAGGCAGAGAGGCAGGCAGAGAGAGAGGGAAGCAGGCTCCCTGCCAAGCAGAGAGCCCGATGCAGGGCTCGATCCCAGGACCCTGAGATCACGACCTGAGCCGAAGGCAGAGGCCTTAACCCACTGAGCCACCCAGGCGCCCCTATTTCCAATATATTTTAAGAACTATCTTGGACGAATAGCCCAGAGCATTCTTAAAGATATGACTCCAATTCAGAATTTATTTTGACTTTGCAAAAACTTAAAAAGGAAGCTTTCTTTTGGTTGAAATGGCTTATTTTTCCTCTAAGCGTGTGCGTACACACACATGCACACACACATACACACACAGTCAAAGAAATGACTGGCAAATCTAGATGGTAAAAAATAGCTAAAAGAGAATACATATCAGGACTGACCTCAGGAGATTTTTGTTTCCAGGACTATCCTGGAAACCTCTGAGTTAGGGCTTTTTAATCACTCTTCGGCAACAACTCTGACATTTATGATTAGAATGAATATCAAAGGCAGTCCTGAAGAGGGAAAAACCCCACAGAGTATGGCTTCTTGAGATATAAAAATGGAAAGGTCAAGGGCAGTTCCTCCCCCTTGCCTTGAGACCATTCATGGCAGTGACTTCGGTTTCTTGTTCATATCTGACCCTCTTATCTTTTTTATGTCAAACCAGCTGTGTCACCTCTTTCTTACCCAGCAAGGCCTCTTCCTCTTGCTCCATCTCCCTGCCCTTTCGACCTGTTCCTGCCCTTATAGGGCACTGCTGAGCTCCTGGCCGTCAGTCCTGCAACATCAGAGCAGGAGCCCAAAATTAATCTACTGCTGGGCTGAAATGTGTGCATGAATGTGAACCTTACTTCCTCTGACCTGTAAAAACCATGGATGGGGAAATCGGTAAGAAATGAGTTCTCTCCTTTCCCCATGCGAAAGTCAGGATATATTTTAGGCTCCTACTGTATTCACAGTGTTGAGTGGGGTGCTATGAGATGGATAGGCCTGTTCTCAAGGACGTTACAACCTGGTAAACATTATGATGGGACTTCTTTAGAGGATGAGGGACGAGTTAGGATGAGAACTTGTAGGGGTGTGATTTCCTCCTGCAGTTGATTGGAGACTGGCATCTGGGCGTTATTGGAAAGGCATATGCTGGTGGTGGTGGTGGTTGCTTACCATGCATTTTTTTTTTTAAGATTTTATTTATTTATTTGAGAGAGAGAGAACACAAGTGGTGCGAGGGACAGTGGGAGAGGGAGAAGGTGACTCCCCTCTGAGCTGGGAGCCTGACTCAGGGCTCAATCCCAGGACCCCAGGATCATGACCTGAGTTGAAGTCAGACACTTTACTGACTGATCCACCCAGGCACCCAGCATTCATGTTTTCGATGAAATATCTCTAAGGCATTTGTCAGTACCATACCCTGCATAGTTTGCGCACTTACATCCTTTGCAATAGAAATGACTTACTTATGTCTGTCATAGCAGAAAGGATTCAAAATGCCATATATAGATAAACCGAGCCTTATCTACAACAACACGAATGTATTTGAAATGCAAAAGCATCACTAAATAGGAATATACAGGCACACCAGAGATATTGTGGGTTCAGTTCCACACCACTGCAATGAAGCAAATATCCCAATAAAGCAGAGTCAAATGAGTTCTTTGGTTTCTCAGTGCGTATAAAAGTTACGTTCATACTATACTGTAGTCTGTTAAGTGTGCAGTAGTATCTTCTCTAAGAAACGTACATACCTTAATTAAAAATACTTATTGCTAAAAAAAATGCTAAATGTCATTTGAGCTTTCAGCAAGTCCTAATCTTTCCGCTGGGAGAGTCTTGCCTTGGTGAGGATGACTGTGACCAATCAGGCGGTGGTTGCTGAAGGTGGGTGTGTCTATGGCCATTTCTTGAGTGCCACACTGATCGACTCTTCCTTTTATGAGTGGTTTCTGCATCTGATGCTGTTTACTAACATTTTACCCACCGTAGAACTTCTTTCAGAACTGGAGTCAATCCCTTCAAACCCTGGTGTAGCTTGATCACCCAAGTTTATGTAATATTCTAAATCCTTCGTTGCTTTCCAGAAGGTTTTCGATTTGCTTTGTCCAGATCCATCAGAGGAATGGCTGTCTCTGGCAGCGGTGGCCTTACGAGATGTTATTTCTTAAGTAGTAAGACTTGAAAGCTGAAGTGACTCTTGATCCGTGGGCTGCAGAGTGGGTGTTGTGTTAGCAGGTGTGAGAACAACGTATCTTGTCGTCCGTCTCCACCAGCTCCTGGGGGGCCGGGTGCATTGTGAGTGTGCCACCATATTTTTGAAAGGAATCTTTTTTCCTGAGCGGTAGGTCTCAGCAGTGGGCTGAAAATATTCAGCAAACCATGTAAACAGATGCGCCGTCATCCAGGCTTTGTTGTTCCATTTCTAGAGCGCAAGCAGAGTAAACTTAGCCTCATTCTTAAGGGCTCTGGGATTTTTGCTCTGCTAAATGAGTGTTGGCTTCAGCCTCAAGTCACCAGCTGATTAGTCCCTAATGAGAGAGTCCCTTTGTGCTTTGAGGCATTGACATCTCTTCGGCCATGGAAGTTCTGGATGGCATCTTCTTCCAATAGAAGGCTGTTTTGTCCACACTGAAAATCTGTTGTTTAGTGTTGTCACCTCCATTAATAATCTCGGCTAGACTTTCCGGAGAACGTGCGGCAGCTTCTCCCTCGGCACCTGCTGCTTCACCTTGCACGTGGTCTCTTTCCTTAAACTTCATGAACCCCCCTCTGCCGGCTTCAGACTTTCCTTCTGTAGCCTCCTCACTTCTCTCAGCTTCCACAAAACTGAAGAGAGTCAGGGCCTGGCTGCAGATTAGGTTTTGGTTTAAGGGAATGTCGTGGCTGGCTTGATCTTGTGTCGAGATTGCTCAAACTTTCTCCATATCAGCTTTCTTACCTTCTGTGTGTTCACTGGAGTAGCAGTTTTAATTTTCATCAAGAACTTCTTTGCATGCATAACTTGGCTGACTGCTTGGCCCATCTTGGCTTTCGACGTGCCTTCCTCACTGAGCTTAATCATTTCTAGCTTTTGATTTAAAGTGAGGGACGTGTGAGTCTTTCTTTTACTTGAACGCTTAGAGGCCACTGTAAAATTATTAACGGGCCTCATTCCAGTATTGTTGTGTCTCAGAGAGGCTCCAGGAGAGGGAGAGAGAAGGGGGAACGGTTGGCCTGTGAAGCGGTCCGAATACACACATGACATTTATTAAGCTTGCCATCTTATATGGGTGTGGTTCACGGTGCCCCAAAACAATTACAACAGTAACATCAAAGATCACTGATCACCGATGACCTTAACACATACAACAATAATGAGTTTGGAATCTTGTGAGAATTGCCCAGATGTGACACAGAGACACAAAGTGAGCAAATCCTGTTGGAAAATGGCACGGAAAGACTTGCTTGATGCGGTATTGCCATAAATGTTTAATTCGTTAAAATAATAATAATAATAATAATACAGTATCTGGTTAATAAGAGGAGATATGCCTGTAGTGATGAATTCTTTGGTCAACTATTAGCTTCCTAAGTTCTCTGGCTTTTAGTCTGGATTTGCGTGTGCTCGGTTCTGTAAAAGTAAAGCATACTGTTGCAGAACTTGGACTGGGTCCCGGCGGAAGAACCCAGAGGTGCTGGGAGACATCGGAGGTTTGGAGGTTTATTTAATACTGGTGGGCTTAGAGCCCCTTCTCAGAGGTCTGAGCCCCAAGCACCACCAGGGAGGGTAATTTATACCCTCCTACTTCTGCATATTTGGTATCTTGGCACATGCGGGAAACAGGATAGGAAAGAAGAACCCAGAAGGGCTTTGAGACAGGGACCGGAATGCCCTTGTGGTTTGGTCGGCCATCTTAGAGGACAGTTTTCTCCTTGCCAATACCTATGCATATTTTTTGGGTGAAAAATTCTGGCGTTGACTTAAAACTTTGCATCTCAAATGCCACACAATTTTTATATACTGTCCTCCTTTTCCTTCGGCTTTAGTTTTCTCACTTACCTCCCCTGTTTTACTTTTCTTCTCCATATCCTGTGAGTCTCTGTGTAAGGTGCCTTAAATCCTTCCTATGACTAGATGAGATACTAATAAATAAAATATAACCATATATCTTCCTTCTCCTTATGATACAGCATATTCTTTTTTTTTTTTTAAGGTTTTATTTATTTATGTGAGAGGGACATAAGAGAGAGAGGGACAGAGAGAGAAGGCACAAGTGGGGGGAGGGGCAGAGGGAAAGGGAGATGCCAACACCTTGCTGATCAGGGAGCCCCAGATGGGGCTCGATCCTGGGACCCTGAGATCATGACTCGATCTAAAGGCAGATGCTTAACCCACCAACCCACCCAGGCGTCCTGATACAATATATTCTTATGCTGCTATGCCAGACCTGACTCAGAGGTGGGGAGAGCTCTATTTGATTCAATGGTACCGTTAAAAACAGCCACTAATCAGGCCCCGTTTGGTTTATAACTTATTTTATTTTAAAATATTTTATTTATTTATTTGACAGAGAGATAGAGAGAGAGCACAAGTAGGCAGAGAGGCAGACAGAGCAAGGGGGAGAAGCAGGCCCTCTGCTGAGCAGGGAGCCTGATGTGGGGCTGGATCCCAGGACTCTGGGATCATGACCTGAGCTAAAGGCAGATGCTTAACCCACTGAGCCCCTCAGGTGCCCCTGGTTTATAACTTATTAACAGTCACTTTCTGTTAAAGCCCAGCGCCTTTTGTGGCCCAAGAAAGCAGGGCACACGTTTTTGCTCTTGGAGAGATGATGAACTTGTTATGTCGGAAGGGGGTTTCCCATATAGCTTTTGCATACGAATCAGGAAAAAAAAAAAAATCCAGCTAGCTGCCAGCTAGCCTCCTTGAACAGCAGAGGCCGAGAAAACAACATTTTCAAACCTTTTATGTATCAACAGAATAAAATATTTTGAAGACACAAAAGTCACATATGGCTATCCCAGAATATCACAATCCATGAATATGGGTGTTATTGTTTTTTGTTCTGCGAGAAAGCTTCACACGCTCTTTCCCAGATATGCCCAGTATAGCTTGATTCATAATAGATTCATAATAGATGCTGAGAGATAAATACACGAACTGACTGTAAAGTAGTTATCCGTGTTTTAGTTGCTGTTGACACAGCGAGCAGCATTTTCTTTGCCTTGCAGTGGGACTAGAGAGATTTAACTGTTAGCCTGAAAAGCAAAGGAGACAAATGTTTGAAACCGAATGGAGCTATGAGACAAGGTGTCTTCACTATTCTTTACCTCAGTGAGTCCTTTGGGAAGCTCTCTCTTTTTTTTTTAATAATAATTTCTCCCTACTGGAATATGAATGGAAAGGGAAAATCTGCAAAATCTTCTAATATGAAAGCCATTATTTTATATATATATAAAAATATAAATATTTATATTTGATGAGGAAGACAATTTCACTCTTTCTGACTAGGATATGTCTTAAGAAATGATTGGCTAATGAATAGACTGATCATATCAGGAATGGGTCATGACACTCATAATATTGATATTGCTGATATGGGTTAACAGGAACTAGCCCTGGGCCTCCGTATGGGGCTAGAAATTGAAGTTCAGTATCAAGGCAAGTAATGGGGAGAGGGGAATCCAAAATGGCGGCAAAGCATCCCAGGTATTGGCCAACTCTGTGTGAAAAATTCAGGGTGGGGGATGCAAACCAGCAGGACAGAGCAGACAGGAGTTTTTGAGCTGGTTCTGGCTTCTGAATTCTTCCTCCTCCCCTCCCCCAGCCACCCCCTTCCCTTGCTACCTCTCACTTTAGAATCTGCACTTCTCAAGAGCAATAGCCGCTAGGGTAGAGTCTTAAATTTTCTGACAAAGAGCTGAGAGTTTAGCATCACATCACATTTGCTTCCACTTGAATTTTGCATTTGTTTCTCTTTTTACACCCAGGCTAAATCCTCTGATCTTTGTTCTTGACTTCCTGTTGCGATAAGCTCTCTAGGATTCTCCTTGTCTCAGGACCTCGACTCTTTGCATCTTCCCTCCCCAGAGGCTATAACCATGGCCAGGAACTCCCTCTCAGAAACTGCAAGCCTTTTTTTTTTTATTTGGTGACCTTCTTCCATGTCTGTTTGTCCTAAATGTGGTGGATTAGAGTTTTCCAGAAAAATCGAACCAATTTATTCTGTAGTACACATACACACACACACACACACACACACACACGGGGGTGGGGTAGAGATTGAGAGAGATTATAGGAATTGGCAAACTGGAGATCCAGGAGAGCTAGTGGTGTAATTCAGTCCAAGCCCAAAGAGAACCAGGAAAGCCAATGTTGGAGGGCAGGAGAAAATGGCTGTCCCAGCTCAGGTGGAGACCGCAAATTTGCCCTTTTTAATTTTTTTAAAATTTCATTTCTTCATTTTGAGATAGTGCAGCATGCACAGTTGTGGGGAGGGAGGGGGAGAGGAGGGAGAATCTCAAGCAGACTCCTCCATGAGTGCAGCCCCATGAGGGGCTCAATCCCATAACCCTGAGATCATGACCTGAGCCAAAACCAGGAGTAGGACACTTAATCACTGAGCCACCCAGGTGCCCCCAAATTTGCCCTTCTTTCACCTTTTTGTTCTGTCTGGACCCTCGGTGGATCAGATGATGCCCATCCCCATGGATGAAGGAGATGCTCTTCACTCAATCTACCGGTTCAAATGCTAATGTCTTCTAGAAACACTCGCCCCGACAAACTCAGAACTAACATTCTCCCAGATATCTGGGCATCCTTTAGCCCATTCAAGCTGACAATAAGTTAGGCATCACACACAGTAAGAGGAAGTTGATTAGGGGCTTCAGGTCAGTTTCCCTGACCCCAGCAGAGAAACACGGGAAGAGAGGACCTTCCTCTGATCTTGTAGAGTGCAGACAGGAGGACTCGGACTGTCATAACCATTTCACTGCCTGCTTGAGAATTAGCAGCAGGGAGCAGGGCAGGGTCATGGGATCACAAGAAGACAGGGTAGGAGCTACCGCAAGTCGTATGTAAGACCTGACTTACCTTGGGACTTCCAATTAAGTGAGCCAATAAAATTTTTCATTCAGCCCGTTAGCTCGGATTTTCTGTCGCTAGCAGCCAAAAGCATTTTCTCTAATGCAGTGCTTGAAATGGGGGCCATTTAATCATTTGCAAGCGAGTCTACAAATCACAACTGATCCCACAGGATGCTAAAAGCAGAACCAAGTTATTAGAAGAGAGTCAGTTTGAAACTGTGGAGCCTGCCTTAATTTTGAGGCTGTGTGGCAGAGGGTGGTGGACCAGTCATGGCTTCGAGCGGTGACTCTGCCTCTCGCTACCTGCATATCCACGGATAATCCATCTGGTTCTTCTGCTTCTCTTCTGTATAATGAGGGGTTTGAGTACCATCCTCTGTAGATTCTTTCCAGCTCTCCAATTTCTTTTTAAAAATACATTGAATTCAACAGTACTGGTAAAAGCACTTCTGTTTCAGGCATTTTCTTGGGCACCAGGAATAGAATATTGACACATGGCTCCCATGCCATGGAGCTCAGAGTCTGTGGTGGTTCCACTCTGCCCAGGGCCACTAACCTGACCGATGGTTAAGAGAACGGGGACTAGCGGATGTTCTTGATCTTTCTGTGTAAGGCAGACTAAGACCATCAGGACTGTTTTGGTCTGAACAGATGAAGTCAGGGAGAAATGAGATTTACATGA
Organism: Procyon lotor; assembly: GCA_028646535.1. NCBI lineage: Eukaryota > Metazoa > Chordata > Mammalia > Carnivora > Procyonidae > Procyon > Procyon lotor. Next base: position 116,821,209 of record CM053608.1, read on the forward strand.
GGAAAGTAAATGCAGACCAATTGCTTTTTCCCCCCCCTAAAAACAATTCTTGAAGCTCAAAATAAGAAAACTCAGGACAAATAAACAGAAAAGAAATTAAACTTTCTCCAGAAGCTGAGAATCTGAGAGCGAGGGCACTTCAGAGAACCTTGCAATTTGCTCTCGCTTAAAATCAGGGAGGAGAAATTCTTAACCTCTGGAGGAGAAATTCTTAACCTCTTTGCACCTTCTCTGCAAAAAGAGTCTGTGGTCACTGATCGCTTACCCCACCATCCCTGATGGGTATAGTGTGGTGGGAGGTCTCTGAGAACATCCCTAGCCAGTTCTGAGCAGGGATCCAAGGGTCCGTGGGGGGGACCCTGCACGTCTGCCCACAGCAATGTCCAACAGGGAGGACTCTCTACAGTGTCCCTCTCAGCGATGGTTCTGACCAAGGGCTTGAGTTCTTTACAGTTCTTGCTGCTGCCAACTACCCCCACCTGTGGACAAAGCCAAGTGAGGTAGAGAGTACAAATCTTGGAACCAAGACTGGAGTTTGAATTCCCGGTCATGACTTCTACATTATGTGAACTTGAGCAAGTAATTGCACCTCTCTGAGCCTCAATTTCTACACCTGTAAATTGGGAACAATATCCTATGCTGCGGTGAAGGCTGCCCTGAGAGCACAGCAAAATATCCAGTCGGGGGCCTGGCAAAGGAGGTGTTCATGAGATGCTGCCTCGCTTTTCCTTCCGGGAATCCCTCATTAGCTGGTCAACCAGAAATTACTGGCCACCACTGGGAGTCAGGAAGGAAAGCTAACAGCAGGATACCTAGGGGCTACCTTGGTAGTTGCTTTGGGGCCACTCACTTCTTTTAAGAAATGCGTCTTTGGGAGAAGCCATAAAACATCCTGCGAGCTGCAGTTGGAAAGCAAACCCGGGAGACATCTCAGGGTGTCCTGTCACTTCTGCGTCCTCTTCTTTTTTTCTGATCCTAATATATTGAGTAACTCCCTCCAAGTCTTCTCTATAGTGCCTTGTCCCCAGAGGAGACATGGACACACCTATAGATCACCTATATGAGGGGCGGCCATGATTGCCTCTCAGGGGCGACCATCATTCCCAAGACAGGAATAAACTCACAGCACTTGAATGGTGGACGACCCTGGCTTAGGTTACATTTGCATAAGAAATACTACAAATAGGGTAACAGTTTTATTCAAGAGAAAATGCAGGATAAACTATGATTTTAAAAGATTTAGCTGGGGCGGGGCATGGTGCCTGGGTGGTTCAGTGGGTTAAGCGTCTGCCTTCCACTGAGGTCATGATCCCCAGGTCTTGGGATCCAGCTGCCTGTTGGGCTCCCTGCTCAACGGGGAGACTACTTCTCCCTCTCCTTCTGCCCCTCCCCACCCCACCGCTCTCTCTCTAAGAAATAAAACCTTTTAAAATTTTTTTAAAAAAGATTTAGCTGGGTTAACTGAAGACAAAACTTAATAGGTTACTCAAAGAATGCTTTGAGCAACTTCTTCGACCTTGGAAGTTACAAATACAATAGTAACTTTTCCTCACCATTTCCTCAGAATGTTACCTCTGTGATACTGCCTTATCTCTGTGATTATATGACAAAGCTACTGGTTTCCTGTACTGACTGATTTTTATTCTTACATTCATCAAAACTATATTACATGATAGTGTGGTCAGACTCGCCACCTTTTGCTATGAAGACATAAGGGTGGATCAGAAATGGACACTCCTGTTAAGAAATTTCAAGGCAAATGGTTTTAAGACATTGAGGGTGCTGTCAGACATTTTGGAGACCTTTCTAATGGAAAAGATATATTTTTTAAATGTTTTATTTATTTATTTGACAGAGAGAGAGAGAGAGAGAGAGAGATCACAAGTAGGCAGAGAGGCAGGCAGAGAGAGAGGGAGAGGCAGGCTCCCTGCTGAGTAGAGATCCTAATGCGGGGCTTGATCCCAGGACCCTGAGATCATGACCTGAGCTGAAAGCAGAGGCTTTAACCCACTGAGCCACCCAGGTACCTGTGGAAAAGATATTCTCATGGAAAAGTAATTGTCTTCTTTAACTTGCTAGAAGTCTATAAGTCATAGGGATGTCAGTCTTTCTGTATATAAAAGGGAAAACAAAGTAGAGAGCTGTCGACTGGTGGTTCTCAGGGTAAAATTGATGTGATACTACTGAGAAAGAAAAAAGCATCCTTGCTGTTATTTAATAACAGAGGTGTGTGTTTCTTGGGAAGGAACATCTTCAGCACCTGTCATCAGATGAAACATAGAAGGAGCTCTCCCTCCTGTTTCGTAGAAAAGAAAAAAAAAAATCACTGAACTTGGGGCTGAGTCCATAAGTTGGTAAGTCTTTGAGTACAAATATTGGAAGAAAAATCAATGCAAAAGAAATATGGAAATTATAAAATATTTGTCTATAGCGTGGAGTCCTACTGTGCCGTAAGATTTGTGTTTCATCGATGCACTGACAAGACAGGAAAAATATTTACGGAATAACATTTCTTTTGCAATGAAAAGGACAATTTGCTAGAGCAACAGAAAAAACAAAATCACATTTTAGTTGGAAAAAAATACATATATCTGAAGTTACAATTATCGGGTGCTCTGCCACACCCAGAAATTTCAGGTGAGGTAGGAGTAACTAGTCATGTCCCATTCTGGAGTCCTGACAAGGAGTAAATGAATTAGGCAGTAGAATAGAAGAGATGAATGAGGCTCACAAGAAACCGAAGTCCAGTCAACTAGGAGCTTGTCTTGAACAACCTCTGCCAACCTTTCTGTGCCCCATGCTCATGCCTTAATTATCTGCCCATGGATCAGAAGGAAATAAGCAATGACACCTGTTGTAAATCCATGCTTAGCTATCAGTGGCCATAAAGAGTGGTGTGAGGGTAAATTCTATCCTATCTCCAACATCTTCCCTAATGGATTTCTGAAAATGCCCAACTGAAACGTCGTTAAAGTAGGGGTGGTGGAGAATCTGCTCTCCCACCATCTCATTGAAACTTGAAGGTAACTTCAATGCCCTATGCCTGGTTATCTGTAATTTGCAAGGATGAATGTCCTGGGAACAAGCCTCTAAAATAGGGTTATACGGGGGCACCCACGTGGTGTAGTTGGCTGAGCCTCAGACTCTTGGTTTTAGCTCAGGTCATAATCTCAGGGTGGCGAGATTGAGCCTTGCCTTGAGCTCTGTGCTCAATGTGGAGTCTGCTTGAGATTCTCTCTCCCTCTTCCTCTACCCCTTCCTCACTCTCTCACTCTCTCTCTCTCAAATAAATAAATACATCTTAAAAAAATACTATAAAATAAAATGGGAAGTATATTCAAGGGGGTAATGATGGGCTTGGGAGATTCAAGCATCTGAAGGCACAGTATAAACTTCACGGTGTTTGTCTTGCCAATTTACTCAAAGATTTGAAGGGCAGAACATTTTAATTTTGATACAAACATCGAGGGGAGTGTGTGTGTGTGTGTGTGAGCGTGAGCATCCATGTGTGTGTGTCTGATAAAAATCTTGCAGCAATTTTGAAGATAAAAGAAGAAACTTAAAAAAATTTTCAGACTTGTCTGTGTCTGTTTCAAGCTCTGACCTCAGATCCCAATATGTATTCTTTCACTTTTCTTGGCCATTAGGAGATCATTCGGTAGAAATATTTAAAAACCACTTCCTGAAAGGATATAATTTCTTTTTCCTCACCACACCAGTCCTCTGTTATACCCTCAAACCCTTGGCCCACCCCAATATTAATAAGTGGAGAGTTGTTGCTGAGTTGCTTTGAGAGCCACAGGTGAAAATGAGTTTTCTAAGGTGTATGGAGGTGGGGAGGGGAGGTGGGGAAAGAAGGCGAAATAATGGAGGGAAGCATGCCCTCTTAGCAGTGAGAATAAAAACTGACCTTCTCACATCATTACAGTGAATAAAATTACATCTCCACTTCTCTGGGAAGAACTTTTGAGGAAGGGGATGGCATTTTCCAATTCTAGAGAATTAAATTAGCTCCTCAAGTCTGAAACTTCATAGAAACCACTGTGGTGAGTAGAGAAGATGGAAGGGGACAATGGGGAGACTTTTATTCCCTTGATTTATCTGTTCTTTGTTTTGGTTCCTAACTGGGTCATTGTATTGGCAGGGGGCCTTCAGCTTCAAACTGAGTCTTTTCACTGTTTCCAGTCATTTTCATTGAAGGGGAAACCTTCCTCTTTAATGAAGGCTCCCAACAACCTGTTATCTCGAAGAAATCTTAGTTAGAAATGGGTCATCCTTAGAAAGAATCCGAAGGAAGGGTGAGTGGGAGGAGGGAAGGACTTCGTGAAAGGAGGTCAGATCACACTGGTAAAACTAGCAGTGTGTATGGAGATGAGTTGTCTCAGAATCTTTCTTTGCTCCCTAGGGCCACTCTCATCACGCCAGTCCCAGTAAATGGCCTGCGGAGAGCTGCGAGGCCACTATCTGTTTAATCCATTCATACCAGAAATATTTATTGAACGCCTATACATGTTGGCATGCGTACTGGAGACAAACAGATGAATAGATTATTTTTTCAAAAAAACCCCTCATTATCTAGAGGGTAACCAACACATAAACAGGTTATAAGGGGATAAAAGGGTGGTGAAAGAGGCAGACTCATGGTTACTGTGGGAGCCCCAAAACTGGTTACCCAGCTGAGCTGGTAGGGATCATGGTGCATGTTTAAGATGGCGGCTTCCACGAAGCCATGAAGGCTAACAATGATCTGGCTCCTGTTCACTGCTTGGGCTCACTTAATTCCATTCTTTCCCTATTTACTACACTGCGGCTGTACTGGCTTCTTTCCTTGTTCTTCGACTATGTTAGGCTCCTTTACTATTGCTCTTCCCTCTGCCAGGTGTGTTCCTGCCCTTGGCTTGGCTGTTCTCTTCTCCTTCTTTTTCACGTCCAGCACCAGACCCTTCGACAGGCATTCCCTGGGCACCGTAGCTAAAGCATTCTGCGTTTGCTCAGATTGATTAGGCTACGGTCACAAATAAACTCCAATGTGTTGGCAATGAATTTTGTCACTTCTGCAGTAGTCCCCGGTGGGCATTTCTAGTTGCCGAGTAGTTCTCTTGATGCAAGGATTCAACCAAAGATCCATCTTGTGGCTGTGCCATCTCCTTGGGCCTCATTGTTGCTTATATCCAGCTGGCAGAATGGAGGGGACAGAGCCGTATCTTAAAAACTTTGACCCAGAAATGACATATATCAGCTCCACTTATATTCCATTGGCTAGAATGGCCATATCTTCATGCAAAAAGAGGTTGGGAAAGGTAGTCTGGTTTTGTGCCTAAAAAGAAGAGGAAAAAGACAAGTGAAGACCTGGTAGTGTATCTGGGTGAATGCTACCATGTGCCCCCATTAGTCTACCTCACATCAGCCCCCCGTTCCCTTTGTGGCACTTACTACAGACCTGCAATCATCTTGTTTATTGATTTCTTCTCTTGTTACTTTGGTTCCCTCTATAAGAATGTGTTTTGTGAAGGTAGGGATCTTACCTTCTTAGTTTAATGCTGTATCACCACTCTTAGCAGAGATTTCATGCCCAGTAGATACTGAGTGAAAAACTCTTAGCTGAATTAACAATGGGCCAAGACTGGACAGATAAGTAGGAGAGGAAAGTTGGGGAACTTTGTGTGTGTTTGGGGGGGTGGGGAAGAAGGGCGTTTCAGAGAGAGGGGTTAGATTTAGCAATATCATGGAGTCAAGAAATAGCACGATGTGTACAGAAAATTACCTGCATTGGTTAATAATACCTGAGTTAAGGAGTGGTTGTTGATGGTGCTAGAGACACAGGGAGGAGACTATCTTCTGCTCCTCTCCTTCTTCAAGGACCTTTAATACTTGACTTCAGTTCTATAATTTCCCTATGTCACAAGCCTCAAGGTTCCACTTTTCTGTAATAAGCTCCAAAGTTTGCCTTCTGTTATTGATTTCTTCTTTTCATTTCTAGTTCCATTCCATTGTGGTTGGAATAGATACTTTGTGCTCTTTGTCAGTTATTTATTTATTTATTTATTTATTTATTTATTTATTTATTAAAAGATTTTATTTATTTGACAGAGAGAGACACAGTGAGAGAGGGAGCACAAGCACGGGGAGTGGGAGAGGGAGAAGAAGGCTTCCCACTGAGCAGAGAGCCTGATGCAGGGCTCGATCCCAGGATCCTGGGATCATGACCTGAGCTGAAGGCAGATGCTTAACAACTGAGCCACCCAGGGTCCCCTTTTGTCAGTCTTTTAAAATGTATTAAGACTAGCTTTATGGCCTCAGATATGGTCTGTACTGTAGAATGTTCCATGGGTGCTTGAGAAAAGTGTGTATTCTCTTGCTCGGGGACAGAGAGTTCTATAAATGTCTGTTAACTCGAGTTGGTTTATACTGTTATTGGTGTCTGTTATCTCTTTATTGACCTTCTACTTGGTTGTTCTATCCATTATTGAAAGCAATGTATTGAAGTTTTCAATTATTACTGTAGAATTGTGTATCTCTCTGTTCAAGTCAGTCAATGTTGGCTTCACTTATTTGTAGGCTCTCTTGTGATGTACTGGTGTGTTCATAGTTGTTATATCTTCTTGATGGATTGAACTTTTTACCAATATATAATATCTTTTTTTGGCTCTTGTAACAGTTTTTCCCAAAAAATTAAAGCCCGTTTTGTCTGATATTAGTATAGCCATCCCAGGTCTTTTTTGGTTACTATTTTTATGGATTATCTTTTTCTATCCCTCATTTTCAGTCTATTCATCTTTTTTTTTTTTTTAATATTATTTATTTATTTTAGAGACAGAGAGAGTGAGAGAAGGAGGGAGCATGAGTCAAGGAGGGGCAAAAGGAGAGAATCTCCAAGCAGATTCCCTGCTGAGCACAGAGCCGGACTCGGGGCTCAATCTCATGACCCTGCAATCATGACCTGAGCCAATTCCAGGAGTCAGAAGCCTAACGGACTGAGCCACCAGACACACCTATTTGTATCTTTGAATTTAAACTGCATTTCCTGTAAATTGTATATAGTTGTATCTTGTATTTTCAGCCAGACAATCTCTGCCTTTGGATTACATCATTTAATTCATTCGCATTGAATATTATTGTCATCTGCCCTTTTACTCTTTATTTACTATGTTTCTTGTATCTCTGTCACTTTTTGTTCCTCTGTTTCTCCTTTCCTGCTTTCTTTTGTATTAAGCAATCATTTTCTAATGTACCATTTAATTCCTATAATGATTTTTTTCACTAAAGTTTTTGAGTTATTTCCTTGTGATTTAGGATAACTTAACTCTATGCATCTTAACTTATCAGAATCAGTTTCAGATTTATACTAAATTCTGGTAAGATATACAAATCTTACTCTTATATAGCTCCTCTCCCTTCCCCACTTTTGTGGTATTATTATTATGCATATTATATGTATCAATGTTATGAACCCCAAAATACACTCATGACCTGCGCTGAAGGCAGATGCTTAACCAATGGAGCCACTGAGATACCCTTAATTTTATATCTTTAGGAAAAAAAAACCTAAAGGAGAGCAAATTACATAGTTATAGCTTTTAAAAATATTAGCCTTCTTATTTATTACTTCTGATTCTCTTCATTTGTTCTTGTGAATTCAAATTACCATCTGGACTCACTTCCTTAGTTCAACACAGCTTTGTTTCCACCCACTTCCTTTGTGCTTTTATTGGCAAAGATATTACATTTCTATGTGTTATAAGGCCAACACTACATTATATACGTATTATGTATAAACCAAAAAATTACTTTTAAAATCAGTACAGAGAAGAAAGAAGACATTTGCAGACACTGGAAAGGAGAAGACTGTCTTATACACTTACATAACGATATTTACTGGTATTCTTTGTTTATTTGTGTGGATTCAAATTACCATCTGGGGTTACTTGCTTTCAGCCTGAAGAATTTGTTTTAGTTTAGTTGGTTTTTTTTTTTTTTTGGTATTAACGAAATACTCAATTTTCCTTCATAGTTTTATCTTCTGCAAAAATTTCTGTTTTTGTTTATCTGGGAATTTCTTCTATTTCACATTCATTTTTGAAAGATAGCTTTGCTAGATATTGGATTCTTAGTTGACAATTTTTTTCTTTGAGCACTTTGCATATATTATTTCATTAACTTTTAACCTCTGTTATTTCTGATGAGAGGTTATTTATAAATCTTATTGAGTTTCCCTTGAAAGTGACAAGAGATTTTCTCTTGCTGCTTTCAAGATTTTGTCCTTGGTCTTGGGTTTTCAGCATTTTTACTATAAGATAATGTGTCTGTCTGTGATTCTCTTTCCATTTGACCTACTTGGAGTTCATTGAACTTCCTGGATGTATAGATTAATGTTTTTCAATAAATTTGGGAAGTTTGGGTCATTATTTCTCCAGACAGTCTTTCTTCTCCTTTCTTTTCCTTCTATCTTTCTTTTTTCTTTTTTAAAAGATTTTATTTATTTATTTGACAGAGATCACAAGTAGGCAGAGAGGCAGGCAGAGAGAAAGGGGGAAGCAGGCTCCCCGCTGAGCAGAAAGCCCGATGCGGGACTCGATCCCAGGACCCTGAGATCATGACCTGAGCCGAAGGCAGAGGCTTAACCCACTGAGCCACCCAGGCGCCCCTCCTTCTGTCTTTCTCTAGTACTCCTTTTACAGGTATGTTGGTGCACTTCATGGTGTCCCACATTTCTCAGAGGCTCTGTTCCTGTTTCTTCATTTTTAACTCTCTGTTCTTTGACTTGCCTGCTCTTTATTGATCTATTTTCAAGTTAGCTAATTCTTTCTTCTGCCAGTTCAAATCTACTGTTGAGTCCCTCTAGTGAAATTTTCACTTTGGTCACTTGTACTATTCAACTTCCATCATTTTTGTTTGGTTCCTTTTTGTAATTTCTGTCTTTCTACTAATATCCTCTATTTGATGTGACATTATCCTCAGGCCTTCTTTTGCTTCTTTAACTTTGGTTTCCTTTAGTTCTTTGAACACATTTATAATGGTTACTTTGAGGCCTTTGTTAAATCCAACATCTGGTTGCTCTTTCCAGCAGCTTCTGTTGCCTGGTTGTTTCCCCAGGGCATAGTTTATACTTTCTTGTTTTTCTACAGGTCTCAAAATCTTTTGTTAGAAACTGGACATTTTAGGTAATATATTATTGACAACTCTGGATATTGCATTCTTCATCCCCCAGGCTTATTAGTTCTTGTCTGTTTATTTAGTAACTGCTGGATTATTTTGGTGAAGCCTGTTTTCCTCTCTCCCCAAAGTTAAGCCTCTAATGTTATTCTTCACAGGATGTAGCTTTGGCTGAGCCTACAGTCACTTTGAAATAATAGCAGTTTTGGCAGAGTGGCAGGGCTTTCTGTAACTATCTCTTTGCTTAACCATACCGGGCTTTTAAACTCCACCAATTTCCAGGATTCTTTCCCCGGTTCTCTTCAGCCAACTAACTGGTCTGGAGTTAACTATCTCTAAGGAAAGTACCAATCTCCTCTCAACTACTTTCGCCACCAATCCATTGTATTTGAGAGTGTCCTTAGGCTTAAATTTCTCCACACTCTGTTGCAAATAAGGTCAGCTCCTTTAGGAAGTGATTTGGAGCTCTTTGCTTTGTGGTCTGCTTCTCCATCTGGTTAAAGTCTCTGAGGCTTTATGGGAAGCCTCATTCCCTTCCATGGGAAGAATGGTGTGCTTCTTTTGAGTAATATCTCAGTCATTTTTGGAGTTGAGTGCTTGGCAAAGCACTTCTGCCCCCTTGGTTGGGGTCGAAGCCTTAGGTCTTTTCAGCTTGTCTTTCTTGGCACAGATCTATCACCTTATGAGTTGTTACAAGGGTTGTCAGGGATGCAGTATACTCACTGACACTGTATCCAAGGTGGAGGCTCTGCCCGCAAGTGTAGGCTGGCTGGAAGAGAGAATCCCCCCTACACCTTGGCTACATTCACCTCTTAGCCTCAGCAACAGGTAGTTGCGGACAGGATGAGTTGATGACATCACCCTCTTACTGGGAGCTGGGGAGAGAAAGATCCTTGTGTTCTTGACTGCACCTGTCTACAGCATGGTTTTCATCTCACTGAGCTGGGCAGAAGGCAGGAGGGCGTGGTGTCGGTTCAGATACCAGACTGTCTCTGTTCTCACTGAGTTTAGTAGATTTTCCCGTATAAATGTTTCTTGATTTGTTGAACATCCTGAGAACTCTTTCCAGAGACTTTATTATTTCTTTTTTAAATTTTTTTTTAAGATTTTGTTCATTTATTTGACAGAGAGAGAGATCACAAGTAGGCAGAGAGGCAGACAGAGAGAAAGTGGGAAGCAGGCTCCCTGCTGAGCAGAGACACCGAAGCAGGGCTCCATCCCAGGACCCTGAGATCATGACCCGAGCTGAAGGCAGAGGCTTTAACCCACTGAGCCACCCAGGTGCCCCTTCAGAGACTTTAAAGGGTTCTTTTGTTTTTGTTTTGTGGTTTAAAATAACTTTGAACTGTTTCACCAGGGAGCAGGTTCATATAGCTCTGTGTGCTCTCATGCCAAAAACGGATCCCACCTTATTTCTTTTCGTGTCCTTAGTCCCTAGCCCTGAATTTGGCATATAGTACGTGCTTACACTGTATACTGAACAAATGGATGGGTGGATAGATGGATGGGTAGATGAGTGATGGTAAGCAGGAAATATGATAGTTAATTTTACGTGTCAACCTGATTGAGCCATGGGGAGCCCAGATATTTGGTTAAACATTATTCTTTGTATGTCTGTGAGTGTGTTTCTGGATGAGATTAACATTTGAGTCAGTCAACTGAGTAAAGCAGATTGCTCTAGCCCATGTGGGTGGGTCTTACGGAGTCAGTTGAAGTCCTGAATAGAACAAAAAAAGGACCTTCTCTTGAGCAAGACGGTATTCTCTCTGTCTGTCTGTCATTGAACTGGGACATTGTTTTGTCCTTCCTTCAAACTTGAACTAAAACATTGGTTCTTCCTGGGTCTTGAGCCTACCGGTCTTCAGGCTAGAACTATACCTTCGGCTATCCTGGTCTTCAGGCCTTTAGATTCAAACTGTTGATGGTGATTGGCTTTTCTGGATCTCCAGCTTGCTAATTTCAAATCTTAGTTCTAGTGGTCCAACATAACTGCATGAGCCAATTCTTTTTAATAAACTTATCTGCCTATCTATTACCTATCTGACTATCTATCTACCTATCTATCTCCTATTGATCTGCATCTCTGGAGAACCCTGACTAATTCAGGAAGAAACATGCTAAGAACTAACATTTTTGACATATTTGGATATGCCAAGATTAACTTTCTTGGCATTTATGGGATTTCATGACACAGTCTTTTCTGGTTATCATTGTACTAAAAGTAGCATCTTCCCTCTATGCATTATTTCTTTTGGATCATTAAGTTAGGATATTTAATTATATTTCCCTTAAAAAAAAAAGACCGCCTTGACTACCCAAATGAAATCAGTGATAATCATATCCATATCCGCTATTGTTTATTTCAAAGGTTACCTTCAAGGCATATACAATTTAAAATATAAATAGTGTAGACAAGTATCTGTGAGAAACACATACTAAGTTTTGTTTTCCAACCTGACTTCTTGAGAGTTAGACTGGTTTTGTTTTAAAAATAATCTTCCCCAACGCTTTTGAGAAATCACAATAAAATGGCAGTTGAGAGAGTGGCGTTTTTATATTATGTGCCTCAGTAAATGAAAGTCTCAGCTGAATAATTTCTAATCTGCATTAGCATGCGCCTCTCTCTCTCTTTTGTATTACATTCACACAGATCCTATTATCTGATCCTGCAGAGATCTTGTTTAGAGTACACAAAACTTCCCTGGAGGATTTTCCATTTGAAGCAAAAGCACCAGATCAACAGAGCTCTAGTGCAATGCCCCAGAAAGATGCAAAGCCTACAATTGATTTCCATTGTGGGAAATTGTATGGCATTTTTCTGCTCACCAGCCTTAGTTCAAACTCGGCACTAAGGCTACGCCAAGAACTGAGAACTGGCTTCTGAGAACATCAGGGAAACAACAGCCTTTGCTCAACCGTCTATTTTTTGCCCAGTTTTAGCACTGAGGGGCTTAGGAAGAGAACTGACAACGTTTTCAATGTGAAGCTTATTCAATGTTTCTGTGTTGCCACAATTAAGCATTTCAGAAGCATATGTGGTGCCTTTCGGTTCAGACCCAGTCGTCCGCTCTGACAGGTCACAGACAAAAACCAGGATAATGAAAATCTATCTTGATCACAGGATCCAGACACACCAGTCTGGTGTAGATCAGAAAAGAAAACAACCACCCAAATGCTGATTTAATTTCCTTTTCCTCAAATATTGAGTTCATATTGAAACTGAGCATACCAAGTGTGAATTTTGCTAAGAATAGTCCTCTTCGTGTTATATGAAATCTGCAGAAATTTCTCCAGGTAATTATGAAGTCCTAACACATTATGGCCCGTGTTCATTTCTTTTTCTATGCATTCAGATCCCAGCTTGTACATTATCCTATCTATCTAGACAAAACCAAGGGGATAGTTGAGATTATCTAGGTAATGTAGCTATTTAAGGGAAAATGACTTTCAAAGATACAGAAAATGGAGGGGGGGGGGTGAGGTAAATTATTCCAAACCCACAATCTCTATTTAGTTTGACCAGCTCCTTGTTCTCTGTTTCCTTTTTGTGTTGTTACCATTAAAATTATCATTCAACTAGTTGGCATAGTTTCATTCAAGATAGAGTGAGCCCAAGTGATTTTCCCTGGAGCTACGGTTTGAAAGAGAATCTTGCTTTCTCAAGCACAGCGGTATAATAATTTCTTCCCATTGCCCAGATTTGGCAACTTTCCTGAGATAGAACCTCGGAGAAAACATAATAATTGCATGCCCATTTTCAATTTCTGGCCAGCTTTTCTGCCCTGAAGCCCGAACATCAAACGGTCGTGTGCAAAATAAAACCTTTGAAGCACCCTGAGGTGGCCCAGATAGCAGTCCCAAAAGCTGTCCATTCTGTAAACCAGGGAGCCTGTGACTATGTGACCTTCCATGGCAAGAGGGACTTCACAGATGCGATTCAGTTAAAGATTTTGAAATGAGGAGATTATCTTGGATTATCCCGGTAGGTCTACTAAAATCCCAGGGTCTTTATAAGAGGTGGTATGGGGGGTTAGAGTCAGAGAAGGAGCTAGAATGATAAAAGATGAAGTAGGAGTGAAGCGTGGCTGTGAATCAAGGGATTCTAGCAGGCTCTAAAAGCTGGAATAGGCAATGATATAGATCCTCCTCTAGAGCCTCCAGAAGGAACACGCCCTGCTGAGCCATTTTAGGCTTCTGATCTCCAGATAATTAATTTGTGTTGTTTTAAGGCACCAAATTTGTAAAAATTTGTTCTGGCAGCAATAAGGAAGGAGTAGCGACTCCTTCCCCATGTTGGCCCGATAGAAAGAATCGGCCTGATAAATCATCACTCCTTGCTCTTTTCTCCTTGATTCTTCAGAGTGGAGCTCTTAAACTGGGTTAGAAGTGGCAATCAGCCTTCTAAAATTGTATTCCCAATTCGTGTCACATGTATGTGTCTGGGAAAGGAATCCATAGATTTCATCAGATTTAGCAAAGCGATGTGTGAGCTCAAAATTTCAAACGTTACTCTTGATTGGGCATTCCGACCTTCACCTCGTAACCCCCAGCAGTCTGTGGGTGGAGTAAAAGAAAAACCTGAGAAGGAGAACTTGAGAACTTTTAAAATATCTTTCCTTCCTAATTGGTCCTTCCTCCACTTTAGGGGATGAGGCTGGGTGGGGCTTTTCTCTGGGATGGTGCTCTTGTGTGTCCTTTATATGTTGCTCCTGTTTCATATACATGCCAGACTCTAACCCTCATAAGGAAACCCCAGCTATGGATGATGTCACTGAGCGTGAGGCTGGGTGATTCTGCAGGGTCCCTCAGTGCCCTGCTCAGCACGGTGGCAATGGGTGGGCATAATGAAAATCTATCTCGATCACAGGATCAAGATAGATTGGACCCCACCAGTGGACTGGTGGTGTGGGCAGTGGTATCAGTAGAACCATAGCCTCACTCAATGATTCTGCGTGCTCTTTTGATTATGTCTCGGCCGTCACATAGAATCTAAGGGCATCTCTGTGATGTGTAGCCCTTTTCCATGCCTATAAGGATGTGGCCAGAGAGCAGAAGAAAAGGTTTCTCCTCTTCAGACTTCAAATGATGTATTACTAATATAATCTCAGGCACCAAGTGGGAGAAACAAATAATGCTGAAATAGAGACAAAGCGTTATCTGAAAAGGATTCTATTTACTGTCCTTGTAAAGCAAAGCAGCGATGAAGTTTCCACTCTTCCTTGTGTAGCAGTTGTTACTTGGGCTATAATGAGTGTAACTATTTTATCGTTATTCACTGGTGCCTGCCAGGACGCTCAGGCTGTGCTCACTGTACATCCGCTACACCTTTAAGTAGTGACATGTGGGGGAAATTGCTGCCTCGTTTGTGTCAGACAGCCATTTGCCCCGAAAATACGCACTGTTATTCCAAATTTAATAAATGCCCACTGGGTATTGGGCCATGTCCAAGACATACTGACGGTCCCTGCCCACACACATGCGTGTGCCAAAGCCAGTTGGCAATCGGTGCTGCGATAGGCCTCTCTGACCATTGTGGATGGCATTCTTCTGAAACAAAGAGTGTCAACAGCAACTCAGCTGTAGATTTCTTCCAAGAAAGCTGTAAAAGGGATTGAATGCATTTTGTTTGCTTAGCATCAGATTATGAAAGAACCCATAACAATGACTTGACAGTACACGCAAAAACATTACGGTTGCCAAGGACTTTTACACTGAGTCTTGTGTCTTAACTCTTGCCATTTTTTGGGAGGTACCCATGGTGGACCTTATCATCTTCCCCAGGATCTGGATCTTTCAGAGGTTCAGGGACTCGTCCAAGGAGAATATGTCAGCAAATGGCAGAGCCGGGACCCAAACCCACTCAGCTCTTTTGACTCTGATCTCAGCAATTCCCCACCCTTAGCCCAGGTATCACAACATCTCTGGTCCCCGAAGAAGCGTCAGAGTAGAAATGACAAGATCTTGTATTTTAATGCTGCTGCCTTTCCTGCACTGGAAGAGCCCAAGGAAGAGTCACTTATATCATCTCCTTTCATCAGTAAAAAGTTGATTCCACACCCCCTTTATGTGTACATCAGTAACTGCTGAAGTTTTGGGACACATAAGGCAACTAGATAAATACTCAGTTAAATAGAATTAAAATTCTCTTTGGCTGTGCATATCTTGGAAAATGGCAGTATTTTGAAAAATAGAGTTTTGCTGGTAGGCATTAATTTGATTTCAACATGTAGAATCACCTTTAGTTGTACAGTACGTGTGTGTGTGTGTGTGTGTGTGTGTGTGTGTGTGTGTGTAAAAATCACTGAGTTCCCTAGAGCTGCACAGAACATGAATAAACATATGGACTGTTCTCTTACACCTACCCCACAAGTCTGAGTATTGAGGATTTATATAGTTAGAGACTATGTGGTGTAAATATGTATAAATTTATATTGTGTTAATTTATGGCATGCGGTACAGAAGGCTGTTTGCAAGTTGCAGTGTACTTCTTCCCACGTTTCTGCTGAAATATTCATCTCTGGGTTCCTTCCCCATGTTTTCTTTTGTCTCCCCACAGATGTTTAGGCAGCTTGTTTTCAGGGGAGCGAATATGTCTTGAATGCAATTCAGGTGAGGAATATACTAGCTCTATCAGGTTTTGGCCGAAGGATGCTCACTTTCCCTTCAATCCTGCTCACTCCTGTTCTGAAGGCCATTACTCCAGGGAAGCCACACTCTGGATGAATCTTGTTCCCTGGCCTGATGTCCTCCAGTGTCCAAAGAGCCCTCAGGAGCTGAGTAGCATTTCATTGTATGTAAAAGGAAAAAAGGAAACAAAAAACCCATACCTGCTAAACCCCCCAACCATCTCAATACTTCGTGGCTCTTTGCCAAAGAAGCTGAATTTCTATCACAGGTTCCAGGAGAGCCCACCTCTAGCGATCTGTGGTTATGTTAAGAGGAAAGAATGGTCATAGAAACCACATCTTATTTGACCTGCTCCTTCACCAGCTTAACCTGTTAAAAAGTATGCATATTGACTTACTGGAGTTAATCAATGGTTTCTTTCCTGGTCCTCCCATGAGGAGGTGCGCTAATGGGTAGGGGAGGCTTGAGAAGGAAGCAGTGGGCAAGAAGAGGAAGAAAAACAAAGCCCCAAATTGAGTGGACGGTCCCTCAATGATCAAAAGCTGACTGTAAATGGAAGGAGGCTTGAATCTCCCCTGAATGCTCTGAGGCAAGGCAGCTGCCTGAGCAGATAATATCTGTTTCTCTAAGTTTAGGAAAAATTAGTATTTTTAGATTGTTGAACTGCCTTTCCTCTGCCCTTAAAATGGCACTGCTCACAGAATTTGAGGATGGATCTCTTGAGGGAATGATGGAATTATCCACCCCAGGGATTATAGGAAGATTTGTTGATCCAAAGAACTTCTCTGTGGGTGTCTATCAAGCATTTAGAATTCTCCAGTCCTCAAAATGGCCCGTTAATGGCAAACCAACATCTGTATAATCCTTTACCATTTGGAAACTCTTTCTTCCTTCCTCTCTCTCTCTCTCTCTCTCTCTCTTTCTTTCTTCCTTTCTTCTTTCTTTCTCCCTCCCTCCCTCCCTTCCTCCCCTCCTTCCTTCCTTCCTTCCTTCCTTCCTTCCTTCCTTCCTTCCTTCCTTCCTTCCTTCTTTCCTTCCTTCCTTCCTTCCTTTTTTCTTTTTTTCCTAACATACATTACGTCATCCGCTCCTCCCAACAATCTGGTAAGGTTCAAACTTTTAACAGGGAAAGAAAGGAAATCTGAGGAAATTAAAATAAGCTTCCTAAGGCCACACACTTGGAAAATATCAGCGCCTAGAAATTAAACCCTGGTCATTTTTGCCAAGTTAGGGACACTGAGTTGCTGCACTCTCCCATTCCCATTTGGGTGAAAAAAGGATCTATGTCTAAAATGTTTATTTAAATCTAAGTTTTGCCAGCTCATCTGGTGTTTCTGTCACGTTTCCTCAATGTTCTGAATTTCTCCAAACTTGATTATTCCACATCAGGCAACTGAGTGAGAACTTGCTTGGAAAGAAGATTCATATCTCGGAGTAATAGAGAGTAAAAACAATAAAAAGGTGTTTGGTTGGATTTGGGTTTTAGAGTTGTTTAAATGCCAAGGTAGAGTTTGAACTTTAGGTAATGAGAAGCCATATAAAGATTCTGAGAAATAATGAATACCCACTAAGACTTGATGATTCACAAAGCTCTTCAAATACAGTCTCTCAGCGAATGCTCCTAACAACCCTTCGGTGACCAAGAACCCTTCAGTTATTATCCTGCTGTTACATCTCAGGAAGGGGAAGCTCAGAGATGAGGTGATGCTACTAGATAGGGTAGCCCAACAGGGACGAAACGGAGTCTCCAGGCTAAAGAGTGAATGGTACATTTAACAATTTGTACAAAGAGTAGCTTATAGAACGTAGACTATGTTAAAAGGAAGGAAACATTCAGAAGCCTCTGCAGAGACTCAGGCAGTAACCATGTAGGCAAAGGGGTGGTCTCCAGATCTAAAAGCAGGTTTTACTCATCCATGTGTCTTTCTCTTCATCTGACAGAGATAGGAGTAATTGACTTCATTTACCAAACAGTCTGAGCAACGTAAAATCATGCTACTCATCTGAGCTGAAAAATATTCTCTATTTTCCAGAAAAGTCTCTGAACACCATGTGTGAGGGAACACGACAGAATAGAAACTGATTATGCAAAATGTGCGAGAGAGAAACGCAGGGCTTGGTGACATGTGGCAGCTTCGCTGGGAAGGCAGAGCCGTGGAGCACAGTGCTGTCTCAAACCGACTGCTGTGTGTCAGAAGCTGAATGGCAGGAAAGGGTTAAAATACGAGTTTGTGGGCGCTTGGCTCCTAGCCCTCTGAGGCATTCACATGCTACACATATATGCAGGAAGAGATCCCGAGAGACTACACTCAGCTGCCACATTCACACAGAGGTAAAGGGGAAATGTTATTAATTTTGGTTTTTTGTTTGTTTAATGCAATGTTCCAGGGTCTTTATTCTGGCTTTTGTAGATCTAAAGATATGAATATTCATTAGAGTCTCTCCACTCAATGTAAAAATTGCAAAAGCTCTTAAGAGGATTGCATTAGTTTATGTTCGCCAGAGAAAGAGAATGAATAGCCTATCTATCTATCTATCTATCTATCTATCTATCTATCTATCTATCTATCTATTTATCTATCTATCTACCATCCATGTAACCATCACCTATCATTTACCTATTTACTTATCTATCTATGGTTTCATTATAAGGAATTGCCTCATGGAGTCATAGAGACAGAGTCCCAAAATCTATAGTCAGCAAGCTGGAGACCCAGGAGAGAAAATGACATAAGTTCTAGTCCAAAAGCTGGAAGGCTCATGACCCAAGAGGAGCCAATGTTTCAATTTGAGTCTGAAGGCAGGGGAAAAAACTGATGTCCCAGCAGAAGGCAGTTCATCAGTCCCTCTGATTCAGTCTTTTTTTCTTACTCAGGTCCCCAACTGACTGAATGAGGTTCACCCACATTGCAGAGGGCAATCTGCTTTACTCAGCATATTGATTCAAATGTTAATTTCACCCAGAAACATCCTCACAGAAACACTCGGAATAATGCTCGCCTATGCAGCTGGGCACTCTGTGGCCTGGTCAAGGTGACACATAAAATCAACCGTCACAAGAATGAAAACCATTAAAAGGCTAAGCATATGCAGAGTGGGAAAATGAAGGTATAAAAGGTTTTTACAAACTTGAGAATTTCAGATAATCAAAATGGCGTTCTTTAAGTCTCAGTTTGCCCAGCAAAACTGTCCTACTCTGGGAGCTATCCAGGGTACTGGGCTTTCCCCTCTGCTTCTCCCTGACCTGGAGGCCAGAGTCTTCTGCTTTGAACCTTACATCAAGCCTCTACTTTGGACTTAGCTTTAGCTCTAATTCCAGCTTCCTCCCTCATCTGTGTTTTGCTGGATTTCACCAATCCCAGTAGCAACTACTTGCAAGCATCAAACTTAGTCTGGTTTCGATAACCAACGGTACCCAATGCTACCTTCACTGCAGTTTTAACAAGTGACGGTCTGTTCTTAGGATGGTTTGATGGTTTTTAACAATAGGAGACACACACATACATCATCATCATCATCATCATCATCAACATCATCATCAGACTATGTAGCCACAAGGTTCATACTTCTAGATGGGTTCCTGCATAAACACATTTGAGCTAACGTACAATATGTCAGATCTTGCCTTATGGTGATCTAACAAATGGACAGAGTTGTATCTACAGATTTTTAAAGATTTGTTTATTTATTTTAGAGGGAGAGAGCATGAGCAAGGGAGGGGCAAAGGGAAAGAGAGAGAGAGAGAGAGAGAATATTGAGCAGACTCCCCATTGAATGAGAGCTTGACAGGGTGCTCAATCTCATGACTCTGAGATCATGACCTGAGCAGAAACCAAGAGTGGGACGTTTAACTGACTGAGCCACTCAGGCACTGCTTCTTCAGATTTCTTTAATTTATAAATAATATAGGGGCGCCTGGGTGGCTCAGTGGGTTAAAGCCTCTGCCTTCGGCTCGGGTCATGATCTCAGGGTCCTGGGATTGAGCCCCGCATTGGGCTCTCTGCTTAGCAGGGAGCCTGCTTCCCCCTCTCCCTCTGCCTGCCTCTTTGCCTACTTGTGATCTCTTTCTCTCTGCCAAATAAATAAATAAAATCTTTTTAAAAATTTATAAATAATATAAATATAAAATATATATATAAACTTGTAGCAATTGGTATACAAAAAGTATGTCATTAGGAAAGATTTGAAAAAATATAAAACAAATTCAGTAGTTTGATGTCTGATCCCTATCCTGGCTATAGGGAAATGTACAATGAGAAAATAATGGTAGTTTTTAGGACTAGCTGGGGATTTGATCTAGGAATCTTATTCCCCGCATCTTAATCTTGTTGGAAATAAGCAGTTGAATGTCCGGAAATATGTCTCAAATTGAAGGGCTCTCAATGGTATGGTCTGGGGAAATCTAAACACAGAAATAATTGTATAGTACTGGAATGTAAATCATAGAAAAAATAAGAAATCATGCATTTATACTGATAATAATAGATAAATAATTCAGGGATAAGAGAGGGCTCTTGCTTAAAGTTGAATGCCAGAGACCAACTAGTAAAATTTCAAAAATAATTTTGCAAGCATCAAGGTAAAAATTGAATTGGGCAAGAAGCATTACTGAGTGATAAATTTCACAGGAAAACTTGAAAAGCAGGATATTTCTGAGGTTTTAAAGTAGTGTGTGTGTGTGTGTGTGTGTGTGTGTGTGTGTGTGTGTGTGTGTGTGTGAAAGGGAGAAAGAGAGGGAAAGAAAGAGAGAAAGAGAGAGGAAGATCCAGATATGTGCATAGAGATCCTCTCAATTTTTTGGCAGAAAAAGTTTGAGAAAGAGCCATCAGAGAGAATGCTGAAAAATTCCCAAGATCACATAAGACTGGGAATATGTTACTTTCCCACCATTTAGAAGGGAAAAACCTTGTAATAAATGGGCTTTGAGTGCTGAGCTCAGAGAGTGCTATCCCTAGAAGTGGAGCTAAATTAGCCCTAGACTAACAATTGCTCTGCCTTTGCCCTAGCAAAGGTTAATAGCAAGCCTTAAATGGATCAGACTGACCTGAAAGGATGGAACTGCATGCCAGAACAAAGTTCCACACTAAGTGAAAACAACACAATCCAGCACTCAATAATGTAAAGTTCACAATGTCCAGCATCCAATGAAAAGATGAACCGTCATTCAAAGTGGGGAAATAGGACTTGTAACAAAAAAATTAATCAATAGAACCAACCCAGAAATAATAGACATGATGGAATTAGCAGACAAGGACATCAAAGCAGCTATTATAAATCTTATAAATATGGTTAAGGATATTAAGGAAAACATGCACACGATGAGGTGAGAAAGAAAAGACCTCCCCCCGCAAAAGAATGAAATGAATATTTTCAAAATGAAAAACACTATACTTGAAATGAAAACTTTGGTGAGTAGGATTAACAGCAGATTGGATATTGCAGTGAACTTGGAAACACAGCAATAGAAACTCCTAAAATAAAACAGAAGGTTTTTTCGAAGCCTAGAAAAAGTGAAAAGAAAATTGGTGCCCTGTGAGAAATATCGAGACATTTGACAAACGCGTAAGTGGAATCCCAAAAGAAAGGAAAGAAAGAAGAATAGGAAAATACTTGAAGAAATATTTCCTAAGTATTTTTTAAACTTGATGAAAAGTACAAACTTACAGATCCAAGCAGTCTATTGAACCCAAGCATGAAGAAACTGTACAAGAGCACATTATAAAAAAAATTGTTTAAAACCAGTAATAAAAAGAAAATGCTGAAAGCAGCAGAGGTGAGAGGCATGGAAGACCTATTTTGTGCAGAAGAACAAAATCAGAATGACACACCAGACTTTCTGTCAGGAACGATGCAAGTCAGGCAAGAGTGGAGCAACATCTTTAAAGTACTGAGAAAACCTGTTAATCTAGAATTCTATACTCAGAAAAATATCTTTAAAAAAATAAAGGCAAAATAAAGACTTTTCAGACAAATAAAAGCGGAGAGACTGTTTTGCCAATAGAATTGCACCACAAGAATTTTAAAGAACATTCTTTAGCTAGAGGACATTAGTTAGATGGAAAGTTAGATCTATATACAAAAATGAAGGAATGCAGAGCGAAAGAAATGAAAAATATATAGGCAATTATAAAAGACAATGTCATATTATTTTAAAGTGTCTTTAAGAGATGATTGCTTTTTTTAAAAAAAGATTTTATTTATTTATTTATTTATTTGAGAGAGAGAATGTGCACATGTGAGAGCATGAACAGGGGGAGGAGCGGAGGGATTGGGAGAAACAGACTCCCTGTTGAGCAGGGAGCCTGACTCAGGGCTTGATTACAGGACCTTGGGATCATGACCTGGGCTGAAGGCAGACACTTAACCAACCGAGTCACCCAGGTGCTCTAAAAGATGATTTATTTTTAAGGCAAAATTAATAGAAATACATTTTGGGGTGTATAACGTGTATCAAAGTCAAATGTTTGACAACAGTATTACAAAAGACAGGAGAGCAGAAATATAAGTATACTATTTTGTGGCTCTTATGTTATACAGGAAGTGATATAATACCACTTGAAGATGGACTATAGCAAGTTAAAGATATATATTATAAACCTTGGGGCAAGCACTGAAAAATAAAACAAAGGAGGTTAGCAATAGTGGTGATGAAATGGAATCCTGAAAACTATTCAAGGAATATAAAAAAAGGCAGGAAAAGGAAAAAGATAACTGAGAATATACAAATCAAATACAAAATAACTAACAAGGTGATAGATTTAATCCCAATAAAATAAAAAATTATATCAAATATAAATGATCTACACACTCCAATTAAAAGGAGAGATTGTCAGACTGGATCACAAAAGAAGATCTGCTATGTGCTATGTATAAAAACTAATTTTCTTTTTTTTCCTTTTTTTTAAACTAATTTTCAATATAAAAATGCACATAGGTTAAAAGTGAAAGCATGGGACAAATAGATCATGCAAATACCAATTAAAGAAAGCTACACTGAAAAGATATATTGATATCCAGATTAGACTTTGGAATAAGGAATATTATGAAGAGTAAAGAGAAATATTTCATAATGGCAAATGGATCATTTCATGGAGGAAGATGTAAGAATCCTAAATATATATGCACTTCATAACACAGAAAAACACACAAAGTGAAAACTGATGGAACCGAAAGAGGAAATAAGCAAATTCACAATTATAGTCGGGGCTTCCAATACCTCTGTTTCAATAACTGATAGAACAAGTAAGCAGAAAATCTGTTAGAGTTTAAAAAACTTGAACAACCTTATTAACCAGCTTGACCTAACTGACATTTATAGAACATGCCATCCTATACCAGCAGAATGAACATTCCTTTCAAGTGCACAGGGAACATTCGTGAAGATACACCATAGCTTGCGCTATCACACAACTCTTATTAAATCTTAAAAGGATTGGAATAGGGGCACCTGGGTGGCTCAGTTGTTAAGCGTCTGCCTTCGGCTCAGGTCATGGTCCCAGGGTCCTGGGATGGAGCCCCGCCTCAGGCTCTCTGCTCAGCAGGGACCCTGCTTCTCCCACTACCATTCCCTCTGCTTGTGTTCCCTCTCTAGCTGTGTTTCTCTCTGTTAAATAAAATTTAAAAAAAAATTAAAAAAAAAAAGGATTGGAATAATACAAAATATGTTCTTTGACTACAAAATAGGTTTTTGGAATTCACTGAAATAAAATTTAACCTTTATATACTGACATATTTTCTAATATAACCAGAAGTGCTCATTTAGTTGTCAAAAGAATCAGAAACACAATTCAAAGTAACTGAAGCAAAAAAGGAATGAATTGGCTTATGCAGCTGAAGAGAAGTTTGGGGTGGCTCATAAAGTTGAAGAGAAATCTATAGGACAGGAACATAGGGATTAACATGTAAGACTCCATGCCATAGGTCTTTGTCCCATTCCTTTGCTTATGTATACTAGGCTCTGCTGAGAGACAGTCTCAACCAGTCGCAACCAATATGGTGGGAAGACACCCCAGATCGGTATTGTCTCTTTCAGCAATTCCAATGTCTGTGTATCAGTCCCAGTGAGGACTTGGATTAGCTAAGCTTTGTTCACATGCCTACCCTTGTAGTAGACAGGCAGGCTCTGAGAAGAAGAGAATGAGGGAGGAAATCTTCTCGGGAAGTTAGAAACCAATAACTACCATTGTCTACTGCAAAAGAAGTGTCTGAAAAAGAAACTATAGTTGATCTCAGTGTATTCTTTCTTTCTTTCTTTTTTTAAGTCTCAATTTGCAAAGCTTGGATGCTCAGAGGCCAAAAAATTCCAATTGGTCAGCCAAAAGTTATGAAAGATAGGAATCCTCTCTTCTCCAGGCATGAGCAACTAACAAAAAACTGGAGTCAAGAAGTGGATTTTTTGGGTGCCTGGGTAGCTCAGTTGGTTAAGCAACTGCCTTCAGCCCAGGTCATGATCCTGGAGTCCCGGAATCGAGTCCCGCATCGGGCTCCCAGCTCCTCGGGGTCTGCTTCTCCCTCTGACCTCCACTCCTCTCATGCTCTCACTTTCTCTCTCTCTCAAATAAAAAAGAAGTGGATTTTTTTCATGAAAGAGAGAAAGACAGGCCTAGTAACCTCTATGTGCTCTGCAAAAATGGTTAAAGAACTTAAGGGGGGAACTTTGTTTACTCTAGATGGTTGATATACCTGGTTAAGAGGTCATGTCTCTCTTTAAACCCACTTGTCTATAAAGAAGGAATGACCTCTGTAAGAACTACTTTTCCTGACTCAGTGTTTTTGGAATTGCAGATAAAGACCTACTCTTATCTTCCTGCATAAGCCACCCCTCCAACCTGTTTCTGAAAGACCCATTTGGTGAGGGGGCTTCCCCACCTTCCTCCATAAACTGCCAGGAAAAGTAGGGTTCATTCTTTCATACCTTTGTTGAGCTCCTTCTGAAATGACATTCAAGGAAGTATTTCCCAGCTAATAGTTTCCTATTGGTGCTACAAAAAAATCACCACAGATTTAGTTGCTTAAAACAACATAAATTTAATCTCTTCTATTTCTCAAGGTCGGAAGTCTGAAATGGGTCTTATGTCCTATCTCTTATACTTTGATTTTTTTTTTTTTTTTTTTTGGCCTCTTAAGCCTTTGGTAATTATATCAGGCTCACCCACGTAATCCAGAATAATCTCCGAGTCTCAAGATCCTTAATTTAATCACATCTGCAAAGTCCCTTTTGCCATACAAAGTAACATTCACAGGTTTGAGGATTAAGATGTATACATCCTTGAGGGCCATTTCTTTGTTTGCTACACTAGCAATGTATACATAGTCATGAAGAACATTCTAGGCTTTTTAGTCTCTGGCCCTCAAGAACACTTTTCAGGGCACCTATTATTTCACTTTATCTGGTTTTCCACACCATCCAAAGAAAGCTCACAGGATTTGGTATATGGCTTACAATTGACACTATGCTTGATTTGGCCTTTTTCTGTGCCATCCCTGGAATGTTCTTCAGATTTGGGTATAGAATGGGTCCTATTTCTGGGGTGTGGTAATAAATTCCATGGATGGGGTTTACTTTACAATTATTCTCCATTATTGTCATTAGGGAGATAAAGCTCTGCAACCAAGTAGAAAAGAATTTTAGGGACTAACTGACTACAGTGAACTAAACTCATTCATGATAGGGCTAACTCAAAAGGATATCTTTTGGAAAGACACTTTTGGAAGCTGCTAACCTGAGAGAACCAGGAACTGATGTTAAGACTCAATATTCCTCTTAGTCTTTCTGTTTCTCTGTGGCACTTCAGATCAACTTTCTTATTTTTTTTAAAGATTTTATTTATTTTTTTGAAAGAGAGAGAGAAAGAGCATAAGAAGGGGAAGGGGCAGAGGGAGAGGAAGAGGGACAAGCCTACTCTCTGCTGAGCAGGGACCGCTCCCCCTGCAACCCTGGGGCTGAATCCCAGGACCCTGGGATCATGGTCTCAGCCGAAGTTCAACTCAATTGATTGAGCCCCCCAGAGGCTCCCCAGATGGACTTTCTGAGCAGCTTTAATGCAGACTGAACCAGAAATGGCCAATACCAGCTTTTTTTTTCACCTGGGAGTTTAACACAGACCAACTAAGTATCTTCGAATCCCAAATCCCAGTTTCTGGGAGATGGTACCTGATTGGCTTGGCTTGGGTTGGTGTGTAATCCTGTTCTAGTCAACTGTGACCCAGCATGAAGGGAAAAAAGACGTGGGATCCATTGCTCTCAGGGGGGTTTCTACGGTGAGACCAATAGAGCAAAGGGGAGATTGTTCTCTAAGAAGGACGTTTGGGTGGAGGGAGGAAATGACTGCTATCTCCAGTATATGCCTTCCATATCTTGGGGGGTGCGACTTCTGGACTTCCCACTCAAACGAGAGAGAACAACACCAACACCAGGCCTTGGGGTGTAGACTAAAAGAACAATGTGCTGAAGATGTCTCCCATATTCCTAGTTTCAGATTCAGCCCCTGCCTCATCCCTCAGTCTACGGGAATTCTGTTGGGGATCTGGTCCCCTGGGCTCCCTGCTTCCTGTGGCAGAGTCTGCCTGTGGCCCACGGAGATACCTGTGTTCTCTTCCCTCAGTGGGTGTTGGGACTGGGAAGGAGCTGCTCAGCTGGGGCCCAAGCTTTTCAGCTTCGTTGGGTTGAGCTGGAGCCACATGGCCGAGCTCTCCATAAGGGAATGTGAACGAACTCTTGTGGGACACTCTCCATCCTGTTCTCCAGTTGGCTTTTGGTTTCCAAGGACTCAGGCCCTACTGCATGGAAGAGCTTTGATATGGAAGGAGCCTGGGTCCCTGCATCTCTGCCGGAGGAAATCTGCCCACCTACCAGGAACCCTTCATTGGATTGTCTTTTCAATGAGTATCAATTCACTCCTGTTGTGGCAAGCCACTGATGTTTTATAATTCACTTATGGCTACTAATGCTTCAGAGGTCTTCCAATTCAACAAGGAACAGCTTCAGAGAATTGCTAGAATTCCCTGTGTCTTCACCTAAGACCGAGCAAACATCCATTTCTGCTGACCTCTATTAGCCAAAGGAGTGGCAAGTGATTGTGTATAGATTGTTCCGTTTACTGAGGGTTAATTACTCTGACACTTGTACCTGGGAAAAACACAAAAATCAGGAAGGAAGTTGCCTCCATTCTCTCCCTTCAAAAAATGGGGGGAGATCTATATATATATATTTTTTTGCAGGAGGAACCCCGCATTGCAAGGAGTAACGAAGACCATTTTGAAAATTTGTTCTGGAGTTTAAAACTTTTAGGTTTACCACTGAGTCACCAAATCACTATGTAACAAATCATCAGAATGAGAGAAAAAAAACGAACAAACAACTCAGACTTCTCTGTGGTTACAGAAACTGTTAATTCTCCTGGGTCGACATGCAAGTTTGGAGAGTAGAGGGGATGCATTGTGAATCGTGGGCTTGTAGGTAAAGATTTGAAAACTGCAAACTTTTATTTATATTGGTAAAAGGCAGCCTGCAAGCCACAGGAAGGGAAAGACCAGCTTGCCTTGGAATTTTGGGGCAATTTCACAGGCTGCTAATCAATTCAAAGGATTGCAACATACAATAGATAAAAAGTAGTCTGGAAAGACTGGGGGGGCTGGGGGACCAGGACCATTTATAGGAAGGAGAGAGGAGTCCTTTGTGCCGCAGGGAGGACATTGGTTAGTTTCAGTAGTTTGCAATTTACAAATGAGTTACATTTCAAGGTGCATTGCTATTTATTCATTCCTTCCCTTTAATGAATGTTTAGAGTGCCTTGTTTACTAGCATGGTTATAGCTTTGGAGATAAAACGATAAATAAGATAAGAGTCTTGCTTTGAGAACAGGTATATTACTCTGGATATATAAACAAACAATTGTGAGACAAGAGAAATCTCATAACAAAAGTATGAAAGTCAGTTGTTTAGAACGAAGAACATGTTTTCTTTAATAAATAAAACTATTAAAAATGCCTGGAGTATAAAACCAATGGACCCAAATCTGATCCATCATGTATCTAAAACACAGTGAAAAGGGATTATTTCAGCTACATCTTACCGTCTTTCATCTTACGGTCGTAGTTTCACAAAAGATTCAGACAAAGTAGGCAGTCCTAAGCATGAGTAACCTGTTATCATTCTATATTTAAATACAACAAAATCTTTACACATCAGTTGCTTCTCCCACACTCCCATATTGGAGAACTCCCTTGGAATACATGAGCTCTACAGATTCTTCATTTTCTAGGTGACGCCAGGCCTTCACTTGAGTGAGGGAGATTGGCCATTGCTGAGCAAACCTAGATCCGTGAGTGGGAGTGTTTGGAGGCTGGCAGTTTTGGAAGTGGGTGTTAAGGTACCTCTGAGCTCAGGGGATGTGAACTCCAGTGTCATCCCAGCTGGTATAGTAAACAAGAAGATGGTTCTGGGAAACTGCTTCAGGCAGCCTTCTGGTAGGAGACAGATGGCAGCCGCAACTGGGATTCTGAGAAACTTTATAGCAGGGACTATTTACAGAGGTGTGAGCAGGACTGAAGGAACCAACAAGCAATGTTGAGGCACTCAGAGGCTGACAGTAGTGGGAAGCTGTTACATCTCTGGGTCTGAAAGGGAGTATTAGTTAGGGCTCTCCAGAGGAAAAGAACCGATAAGATACGTACATACGTATGCGTGCATGTGTATGTTTATATGTACGTACATATAATATGCTCATTAGTTCATGAGCTAATTAGGAATTAGTTCATGCAGTTACAGAGGCCGAGAAGTCCCCAGAGCTGCCGTTGGCTACTCTGAGACCCAGAAGAGCCAATGGGTTTGAGCCACAGCCTGAAACTGAAGGCTCCCAGAGCAAGAGGGCTGACGGTACTGTTCCAGTCCTTGTCTGAGTTCAAAAGCAGAAGGCTGATGTTCCAGCTCAGAGACAGTCAGGTAGAGAGCATTTTTTTTTTTTATTCAGCCTTTTATTTTACTCAGGCCTTCAACAGATTGGATGAGACCCACCCTCACTGGGGTGACCGATCTCCTTTACACGGTCCACTGAGTCAAATGCTGATCTCATCCATAAACAGCCTCACGGACACACTCAGAAATAACATTAATCAAATGTTAGGGCACCCCATGGTCCAGTCACCTTGGCATGTGAAATTAACCATCACGGGGAGGGAAAAGTGCGGAGTGTTACTGGTGGGAGCTGGAGTAACAGGTCTCGAGAAAGGATCGGTCATCGAGAGAGATCCAGCAGTTCTCAGAACAGCTCCCAGGCAGAGAGGTGAATAAACACTCCAGTCTTTCTCTCTGTACCCCTCGTCTCCTGTCACCACCTCCCAATGGCCCAACGGAACCAAAAGTCAGTGGACTATGGAGTCTGAGTGATGTGGTCAGTGGTATGGAGAGAGGTCAGCCTCCTGGGCCTCCGAGCAGGCTGACAAAAGAGAACAGCTTGGGGAAGAGACCACCACACTCTGCAACTCCACAGTTGTTTTTAGAAGTAGAGGTTCCCCCCAACCCCCATCTGAAAGTAGAAGGCTCCTTTGAAACTTTTCATAAGCCAAAACGGCACAACGTGAAGAAGCAATTACCATTCATTTGTATGTAAACATTTTTGAGCTTTACCAGACCCTGCCCAAATAATGTCTCTTATCCTTTTCTGATACCTTAGGACACATCTGGTTAATAGATGCACAAAATAAATCGATGTAAAGCACAGATGTTCCCAGACACGGTTCACAGCTATGGAGGCTCAGTGCTGAGAGGCTAAGTGTGGTGGGAGAAGGAGCGTTGGGGGTCAACTCTTGCTGTCAGAGTGCCTGCTGCCTCTACCTCGGCTCCTGGCAAAGCACGCTGAAGGCTATTTTCACTTGTTGCCTCTTTTCCTTTAAGTGAAATGGTCTCGAGATTTCTTTCAGTGAGTGAAAGCAGATACCAGTGTAGGCCTCTCCTAAAAGCAAAGTGGTGTAATGCAAGCTTTCGAAAACTGGGGAGTACTTGTACCTAGTAAGGAAAACCCAGAAAATAAGACTCTTACTTGTGGCCGGGGATGGCTCAGGCTTATTCAGTCTCAACATTCGACAACTTGAAGCATTCAACAAGAAGGGGACTTATTTTGTATCCCATATGCAATATTTGAGGCATCCCAATTGCATGTGGCTGCATTTATTAGTTAGGAAATTAATTCTGGGGGCGCCTGGGTGGCTCAGTGGGTTAAAGCCTCTGCCTTCTGCTCAGATCGTGATCCCAGGCCCCTAGGACAGATGGGAGAGCACTGGGCTCTCTGCTCAGTGGGGAGCCGGCTTCCCTCTCTCTCTCTGCCTGCCTCTCTGCCTACTTGTGATCTCTCTCTGTGTCAAATAAATAAAAAAATCTTTGAAAAAAAAGAAAATTAATTCTGAAAGTAATTATTAATTATTATAATTAATTATTAATTAATTACTAATTAATTATTATAAAGAAAATAATTCTTAATTCTGAGAATGCATTTCCATATACATATCTTACTTCTTCTTTGAGGCTTTAAGCTGTTGTAGGGAGAACATTGCCTTCGAATTTTATTTCCCCAATAGTGCCTTGAACATGGTAGGTGTTCCATAAATATATGCTGAAGTACTATTCAACTTTTTTCTTTGAACCTCATAGAAACGAAATATAAAAAAACAAGAAAGGTCTCCTAAGTGTCATACAGAATCAGCCAAGGAGATTTTTAGCACAGCAGGTAGCAAGAAGAGAACTAAATTGCTTAGTCTAAGACTTCTTAGAGCTCATTCATCCAACAAATAATTATGGAGCACTCATGCTGTGTCCAGACACCGTGTTAGGCTCTTGAGATACAAAGATACCATTTTCCATGAAGAAATCTACTAAGCACATGAACCATTTGGTTTCTTATGGCATGTAACCAGCCAATGGACACTATTCAAAAGAAAACCACAGGTGCAAAATGGCGTGACTTGGGCCAAGTCACCAAACTGAGGCTTCAAACCTAACCTAACTGTGCTTCCAACCTCCCCAGTCAATAATTTTCTGGTTAGTACCAATAATGTGATCAGTCATGTGGGCTTTCTTCATTCCCCAAAGGAAAGGAGGTAATCCACTGACTAAGACCCTTCTGTCCCCAAATGAAGGTGACCTCACCTGAAATAATCCCTTTTTCTGTTGATGACTTCCTGCCTTTAAAAACCTTTCCTTTGCTATAGCACTTTGGATCTCCACCTACTTGCAAGTTGTGAGTCTGCCTGATTCGTGAATCATTTCATAAAGCCAACTAGATCTTCAAATTGAATTTTTTTAAACACTACACAGTGGATTGGATCAGCCTTATAGAGGTCTGAATCAGTTAAGTCAATGAAATGGGTTGTTATGACCTATTTATTTCAGGCACGCAAGAACACCGTACGTTTTGTGGTCCCCGACCCTACTGTGGGTTTATTCCTCAACAGAACTTGGTTTCCTATAACAGACATGATGCTAAAGATCACGACCGAACCATTTAATAAAGTTATGTGCCATATCACTTAACAGCTACTCCCTAAACTTGGGCCTGGTGATGATGGTCCTTGAAATTGAAGCGCCCAAGTAGAAATAATAGTCACAGAACAGTTAGGTTTTCTTTAGCATTGTCAAATGCTAGCACATCCCTTGGGGAAGCATCTTTCATATCTGCAGACAAAACAATGTCCCCATCTACCAATTTCAGCTGGCTTTTGCTTCTGGAC
Source organism: Procyon lotor (assembly GCA_028646535.1). Lineage (NCBI taxonomy): Eukaryota > Metazoa > Chordata > Mammalia > Carnivora > Procyonidae > Procyon > Procyon lotor. The sequence goes on from CM053608.1 coordinate 116,852,712, forward strand.
CCCAGGGCATGAAAAGCTGTTATTTTAGGAGCCAAGAATATTCAGTGGGGGAAAGGACAGGCTCTTCAATAAATGGTGTTGGGAAAACAGGATAACAGATGCAGAAAAATGAAATTAGACTCTTATCTTACACCATTCATGAAAATTAACTTCAAGTGTATTGAAGATATTGTGACTTACAATGAAGAATAACTATTTGGTCTTTGCCCTTTTTTTGGCATAGAACTCCAAAACCCTTGGAAATTCCTAAGAGATGAGAGACATAAAAAGGTGTCTACTGTTATGTAAACGGTGACTTTTGGAAAACCCCTTAGCTAGCCTAAGGATCTAGGCTGATTGCCAAGGGGCCCAACCACACGGTTAGAGGGTTGGAATTTTCAGTCCCACACCGTGATCTGGGATGGGGTGCCGGGGCCTTAGACCGAATTCAGTCTTGAATAGCTGGTGATTTAATCAATTATGCTCTGTAACAAATCCTCCATGAAAACCTAAAAAGAGAAGATTCAGAGAACTTCCAGGTCGGTGAACGTGTGGAAGGGCTCAGAGAATGTCACGTCTGGAGACAGCCGGCAGCTCTGAGCCATATCTTGCCCCAAGCATTTCTTCCATATGGCCGTTCCTGAGTTCTATCTGTTTATAATAAACCAGTAGTCTCGTAAGTAATATATTTCTTTGAGTTCTGGGAGCTGCTCTAGCAAATTAAGTTAACCCAAGGAGTGGTTTGCCGGAAACTGATCTATAGCCAGGGGGTCAGAAGCTCAGGGAACTTCCTGGATTTGGGACTGGCACCTGAAGTGTGTGGCGGGGGGAGGGGCAGTGCTGGAGGGCTGAGCCCCTAACCTGTGAGGTATCGCCAGGTACTCTGGGTAAATAGTGTCTGAATTAAATTGAATTAAATTGTAGGACACTCAGCTGGTATCAATCAAACTAAAAAGCACGCGCACAGCCAAAGAAACAATCAATAAAATGAAAAGGCAGTCTACAGAATGGGAAAAAATGGCTGCAAATCATATCTCTGATAAGGGGTTAATGCCCCCAATACAAAAAGAACTCACACAACTTAATAGCAAAAAACCCCAGATAATCCGATTTAAAAATGGGCAAAAGACCTGAATAGACATTTTTCCAGAGAAGATATTTAAATGTTCAACATACATATGAAAAGGTGCTCAACATCACTCACCATCAGAGAAATGCAAATCCGAACCACAGTGAACTATCACCTCACACCTGTTACAATGGCTATCATCAAAAAGACAAGAGAAGACAAGTGCTGGCAAGGATGTGGATAAAAGGGAACCCTTATGCAAACTGATGCAGCCACAGTGGAAAACACTATGGAGGTTGCTCAAATAGTTAAAAATAGACCTACCATATGATCCAGCAATCCTACTTCTGCATATGTATCCAAAGGAAATGAAGACAGGATATTGAAGAGATATCTGCATTCCCATGCTCATTGCAGCGCTATTCACAATGGCCAAGATAGGGAAACAACCCAAGTGTCCATCAGTGGGTGATTGGATAAAGAAGATATATACATTATTTTATATATTATATATAATTACATATATGTTATATATATATATATTTGAATATTATTTAGCCACGAGAAAGAAGGAAATCTTGCCATTTGTGACAACATGGATAGGATGCGATGTCATTATGTTAAATGAAATAAGTCCGAGACAGGCAAATAGTGTATAACTTACATATGGTATCTAATAAGCTGAACTCATTGAACCGGAGAGCAGAATGGTGGTGACCAGGGACTGGGGAGGGGTGGGGGAAATAGGGAGATGTTGGTCAGTGAATATTAACTTCTAGTTATAAGATGAATAAGTTCTAGGAGTCTAATGTACAGCATGGTGATTATAGTTAATAATACCGCATTATGTACTTGAAAGTTATTAAGAGAGTAAATCTTAAATGTTCTCACCACAAAAAAGAAATGGTAATTATGTGACAGGATGGGGATGTTAGCTACGCTATGGTGGTAATCCTTTTGCAATATCTAAGTGTATTGAATCAACACACTGTGCACCTTAAACTTACACAATGTTATATGTCAATTATATCTCAATAAAGCTGGGAGTAGGGTGAAGAAAGGCTACTGTTTATTTGAGTGGGTTCACTCAAGGCAATACAGCTCTGACTTCTAACTTCCTTTTCTAGAACCCTGTCTTGCTTCCATAATGCTGGGCAAGTGGATGGGAGTCCCCTGCTGTTTGTGTCAAATACCAATTCTTTTATGTTGCTCTATTATAAATGCTGCTCAGACATTTTGAGGCAAAACTGTGAAATATCCCATCTTGCCTTCCCATTATCCATTCTATTACTAGATTTAAGACATGTGAATAATCCCATATGTGACCTTGGTTAGAGGATTCTTTTTTTAACCAGGACAAAAACCAATTGAGTGATCTCTTCATGTAGGGTGTGCCAGTAGTTGAATATCCTACATACTTTTAAAGAGTTTTATTATTTGATCTCAAAATATTCTGTAACAGGATGGGATAGGTTTTCTTCAGAATTTAACTTTATGTTCATTATATATATCATGGGCTATGATACATATATTAGAATTACTGAACTGATGTCAATCAGTGTTTTATCTTGAGTATTGTCCATCTGAAAGGAAAATTGGCCAGGTTTCTCAATGTGATCACTAGTAATATATTTTAATTAACTTGATGTACTCATTAGTTGCAGTTTTGATTTAGAAATGAGAACAATACTGGTGACATTTCTTCCTTCCTTACTTCATATTTGTTGAATCAAATTAATGCAGCTTTTATTTTACAGATACTTGTGTACATCTTTATAGATTATAGCTCTTTGAATTGAGAGATATTTTTATTTTTGTTTTTCCCCCCCAACAACCAGCCCCAAATACAGTAACTCATAATAAGAGATACTCCATAAATGTTAGTGGAATTGAATCAACATGACTTTTTGGAAACTGTAACATGGAATAACAGAAATTAAACATAAGGCTTAGAAGGTAAATTTGAGGAAATCTCTCAAAAGTATAATAAGGGGATATTGATATGGAAAACAGAAGAGAAAAGTAAATTATGGGATCTAAATAGATTAATAAAAGTTCTAGTAAATCAAAAAAATAGAGAAATGAAGGGAAGATATTATCAAGTAAATTACACAAGAAAAATTTCAAGAACTGAAAATGTATTTATAGATTTAAAGGGTCCATTGAGGGCTGAAATGAATGAAGAAAAAAAGTTCATCAACTCATATAATAGTGGAATTTTAGAACCTGGAATAAGAAGTAAGTTTAAAGACTGTTAAAGGGAAAAGAAGATCAAGACCAATGATTAGTAATCATTTGGAGCTAGATTTTTGAACTGTAAAATCAGTAGCTATCACATAACAAAATGGTACTTTGAAAACTCTGAGGGAAAAATCAGTCCAACCTAGAATTATACACAACAAAGCTATTATTAATCAAGTATCAGAAAGAAATAAAATGTGTTGTGGCACACAAAATCTCAAAAGTCTACTTTCCATATATCCTGTCTCATGAAGTGACAGGAGGATGTGTTCTACCCAAGCAAGAGAGTAAACCAATAAAGAGGAAGACAGTAATAGATCCAAGCAACAGGAGCTCAAAACAGGATCAAAGGGACTTCCTAGTGTTGTGATGAAAAAAAGATCCAGGATGCAAGCTATGTTTGAGGCTCAAGGGTCGAGTTTACATTATAGGTGGTTAGAGAGTTCCTCAAGAGATATTGATGAGAAAAAAATAAAATAATTACAATTCCTTATGGTTTGCCCATGCTAAGATAATTTATTTTACATCTATGCGTGGAGTTCAGTTTTAAGTAATTAATTCTAACCTTAAGTTAGTGTAGGTTACTGTTCCTCCATGACAGGCTTCATTTTAAGCCAGAAAAAGACAGGCCTAGGCTACGGGCATGAAACTATTCCTGGAATTTAGATTCTTCCCCTTCCCTGTGTGATGCCTAGCCCCTGAGTTGTTCAAGTGCACCAATGAAATGCGTAGATTTAGGTAATTGCCATATAAAGAATAAGGAGCTCGCCTACGTGTGTAGTGACCTATGTGCTTGTTCACTCGAGTGCATAAAAATGCTGTGAGGGGGAGAGGCGGGGCTTCTCGCCTTAGCACTGTGCTGTGTCACATGTGCCGGTGGGAGCCCCAGCTAGCTGGAAATAAATCCTCTTGCTGTTGCATCCAGCCTGCCTTTTGTGAGTTGTTTTGGGGAGGGTCTCGATCCGGACACAACACATGTAGGAATGCTTAAGAGGAAAAAGTCATGGTATTATAGAAAAACACTAAGGCAATTATAAACTTTAGGAAAACAAAAATTTGTATGAGACAGTAAATATATCACATTCTGTATCTCATTTTGAAGAATTTAAACATAATAATAATGATTACTGGGAACTTGAAGGAAAAGAAAGTATGTATGTGTACATGTATAAGAAAGAAAGTATAAGAGAGTTAAATTTTTATCTCCATAAAAGAAAGATAAGAATTAGTAGCTAAATGTAAAAATCATAAAATAGTGTAAGCCTATTGTTTAAAAATATTATGGTACATATAAAAAGAAACAGAAGAGTTGAAAGTTATTATCTCCACAAGTGAGCAGAATTCATAGGTGGGGAATAGTAGAGCTGAGGAAAACTAAAAATTAAGTTAAAAACTACATCATGATTTCCCCCAAATTCATGCAACTATATACATATTACATATATATGTATTACATATTACATACATATTACATATATATGTATTTCATATATGTGTATATATATAAACTATATAATTACATATAACTATAAAATAGATATAACTATATAACTATATATTTAGTTTAAAAGAACTGCTAAATTGTAATCCTTAATAACAGAAATAATTGAAAATAATAACTACACATTGGATTGCGTGTGTACACATATATATACTCACCTAGATATGTACTGTTTAATATTAGTCACATGGGCTCTTGAGCACTGGAAATGTACTGGTCCAAACTGAGATGTGCTGTAAATATAAAATATACACCAGATTTTGAAGTCCTGGTACAAGGAAAAAGAGGTAAAATATCTCAATACTAGTATTTTCCATTTTTAAAAATTTTGATAAGGGGGCGCCTGGGTGGCTCAGTCATTAAGCGTCTGCCTTCAGCTCAGGTCATGATCCCGGGGTCCTGGGATGGAGCCCCACATAGGGCTCCCTGCTCG
>CM053608.1:116858434-116889328 GCA_028646535.1 Procyon lotor
GAGAAGCAGACCTTGAGATCATGACCTGAGCTGAAGGCAGACCCTTAACTGACTGAGCCACCCAGGTGCCCCTTTTTGCCTCAGAAATTTAAAGTGAATCTTTAAATTTTAAAGTGAATCTTTAAATTTCTGTACCATCCACCCTGGTCTCTCTCCCCAGTCTCTCCAAACCCCTAGTTCCCATAGGTTGGTTGTTGGTTGCCTCTTATTTATTAGTAGCTTTATACACTACTTTAGTTACTCTTAACAGAAAAAAACAAATTCCCTAACTGCCCAAGAAATGCTGGTGGACCCATGAAAACGCTTGAGAAGTGTTACATTGGAATATCTCTCTTTGCTAGTTATTTGCTCATTTCCTGCCTAGTGGCAGAAATTAGTAAGGATTGCTCATAAAAATGTGAATAATTTGGAAAGATAGAGCAAATGAAAAGCAGATCAGAAATTGAGGCAAAGGAATAATAAAGATAGAAAGTTCAGAAGCACCAGGAAAGCGTCATGTTTTAAACTTGGCGAAATTGGCTCCTCTGCTCATTTTGGCTGATGAGATCTATTCAAAGAAGAGACTTTGGCTGAGGTAGCAGGGGGGAGATCATCTTCTTTGGAGAAAAGATTTCTCGTTCATTGTTCTATCATCGAAGTAAGCAAAGGACAGTCATCTCTGCTGAGAGCAGGCTTTTCCAGCACAAAAGGAGAAATTAGGGGCACGAAGGAATGATGTCAAGGGGTAGAATCAGAAAACAATAAAGAACTTGAACTCTTCTGATGTCTAGAATTTGCCTGACGTATTACATACTAGATCTCATTTTATCTAAATCAGGATTTCTCAACCTCAGCACTATTGACATTTTGGGCTGGATGATTCTTTGTTGTAGGGGAATGGCCTGTGCACTGTAGGATGTTTAGCAGTAACCTTGCCCCCCTACCCACTGGATACCAGGAGTCCCCTCCAGTTGTGACAAGTAAAAATGTCTCTGGGCATAGCCAAATATCCCCCAGGTGGCAAAATAGCCCCTTGTTGAAACCTACTGATCTAAATGGATTCAAATCGACCAGGCATCCTGATGAATTGGAGAGATTCACTTTCTTCCTTCAGGGAGCTCAAAATCTTTATTTGCAAAATTAAATGCATGAATTTGAACATTAAATGAATGAAGGAAAGACTACATTGTTAAACCCAGTAAGCCTGTTTCTTCTTCTGAAAATCCTTTAAAAAATCTTTATTGAGCCCTCGCTTGGTGTCCAGTGGCATGCCTAGTAACTTTCTTTAGTCACTGTGAAGATCATATGAGAAGACATGTGATTTATTATTTATTATTATTATTTATCATTGCCTTGGTTATTTTTGGTATTTATTTAAAGCCTCATAGTTTTCAGAGTTATTTGTTTTAAAGATTTCATTTATTCATTTGAGAGAGAGAAAGACAGAGATACTGAGAGAGAGCACGAGTGTGGTGGAGAGGAAGAAGCAGGATCCCCACTGATCAGGGAACCTGCTGCGGAACTCCATCCCAGGACTCTGGGATCATGACCGGAGCTGAAGGCAGATGTCTAACCGGCTGAGCCACCCAGGCACCTCAGAGTTATTTTTAACAGTGTTCCCTCTTACTTGTCTAAAGAACTTAGTGGGATGTTGTTGTTTTGGCTTCTGTTTTATAGATGGGGAAAGTAAGGCTCACAGAAGAGATGTATCCCATTGATAAATAGTGGGTCCAAGATTTAACTGTTAAGTACAACTTGTCCTACCTCCTCCATGTTGTCTGCTAAAATGAGAAGAACTGGCTGGACAAAGGCACAGAGTGGGACATCCATGGGGGTATGGTTGGGATCATCTGTGGACATCTGTCTTTTCCTTCTCAGACACAACTACTCCTAAACACCCCATGTTATCAGGCTAGAAAACGAGAATTAAAAACCCAACTGGACACATTTGTGTTTTTTCTAAAATGAGCTAGTTTTCCAAAAACCTGTGCACCCCATTCCAACTTTTGTTCAAAGAGGCTTCATTAGCAGAAATGTTATGTCTTAAAAGCCATCTGGGCTTTAGTAGGGGCAATTCAGGCCAAGGGTTTCCTATCCTCCTTCAAAACCACTCAACTTTTTCCAAGAAAATCTTTGGCTCTCTACAACCATGTAATGGACCATTTCTAAGGTTCCTCACTCAAGGCATTGTCATCTGTGCTCATGCCAGTTTCTGCACACAAAAGAGAGAGATTCACTGGGCCTTATTGCCGACAAGTCCTGGCTCCCACATAATATGACTTCAGCAAAATGCAGTTGGTAATGTGAGACCCTTCTCTGCCAGAGCTGCGTCCTCAAGACTGAGAGTCAGCAGGGACGGCCGGCCAATAAGCCAATGGTGCCATGAGAAGGTTGAGGAAGAGAACTCACAAAGTAAAGAACTTGTCCTTGTTCCATGAAGAAGTGATAGAAGTTAGATTTGTTCTGAATGTCAAATCTGGATTTGGGAGAATATTGACCTTTCTCGTCAGAGAATCAACAGACTCCTTTCCCCTATTCACTTAGCAACTCTTCCTGGGCCCCCTTCCTTCATCTTCATCACTCCAACTGCCTCCGCCTACGCATGTGGACCAAGAAAACATTTACAGCTTGTGAATATTTCAGCAGTGTGGTTTTAAAAGGTACATTAAATGTATTCTAGATGTTGTGCTTCTGATGTAATGTTACATGATGGAATACAGATCTCCAAAGAGCTATTCCTATTAATAAATTGGCAGCTAAAATGTTAAGAGTGAGCCTCCATTCTTGATTCTCAAAAAGGGAATCATATTATCATGATAGAACTTCTCCTAGGAGAGTACCAGGATCTCTTCATCTCTTCTGCCTAGAAACACACACACACACACACACACACACACACACACACACCACATATTTTTTTTCTGTTTTAAGAATTATAGGAAAGGAAGAACTAGAAAGAAAAATAAAAATGAAACTTGCATTTTGAGAAGCAAATACATTAAAATACCATTTGAAGTCTTTAATTAGAAAACCCGGGAGACAATCCTTGTTAATTTAAAATTCACTAGATAATAAAAAGCTCTACATTAATTGCAAATATTGTATCATACCATATTCTATACACACACATATGAATTGTACAACTAGCAATCATTTGCTTGATGCTTCGGAACACAATCCTAAATTCATATGCATTGTATCCAAGAGATTTCAAAAGTAAAAATCATTGTTTCCTGGGCTCAGAGTGGCAGAAGGAGAAATTACCGGTCTGGGACTTCCTTGTCTTCTATCACTGTGTAAAATCTTAAGCACTTGCAAATGTGGAAAATATCGTCACTGAAGGTTTCTAGGAAAAAAAATGCTTTCCATTCATGACATTGCCCACATGCTATCATAATTTGGACTTCCTAGAAGCTACAGCCTCCTTTTTTTTTTAAAGATTTTATTTATTTATTTGACAGAGAGAGAGATCACAAGTAGGCAGAGAGGCAGGCAGAGAGAGAGGGGGAAGCAGGCTCCCCACTGAGCAGAGAGCCCGATGCGGGGCTCGATCCCAGGACCCTGAAATCATGACCTGAGCCGAAGGCAGAGGCTTTAACTCACTGAGCCACCCAGGTGCCCCAAAGTACAGCCTCCTTAATTGTCACCTATGAGCATTTCATTTTTAATTTTATTTATTTATTTATTTATAAAACTTTTTCTTTAAATGCAATTTGGGTAACATATTACTATATTATTATTATATTATTAACATATTATTAGTTTCAGGAGTAGAACTTAGTGATTCATCAGTTGCTCATTCCGTCAAGTGATCTCCTGAATCCCCATGAATGTTTTAGATGAACTGGACAAACTTCTTCTTCAAAAGCAAAACTGTATCTGAACCTTTTTAATCACCACAGAGGGCCCCCCTGTCACATGTTTCGGGCTCTGGTTGATTTAACTTGAAAAGCACTAGAAGTAAACTTGAGGTAAGTCCCTGAGTTTCAAATCTGTTACCTGTAAAATGTGAGTGGTACTAATAGCTAATGTTTATTGAACATTTGCTATATTCCAGGCATGTGCTGGGTGCTTTATAGTGTTTATTTCATTGAATCCTTCCAGTAATCTTTTAACGCAAGTTTCATTATTGTCCCCGTTTCCCAGATGCAAAACTGAGGCTTAGTGGTTAAGCAAATTGAAGACGATCATACAACCAGTGAGCATCCTCGTAGGAATTCGAGACCGGGTACAACTCAGTATGAACTCTTAACCATATTCTATAAAGTTAAATAACCCTTAAAATATCCAGGAGAGTGTCTGGCAAAGATAGTCATAAAACACTGCTGTGAATTTGAAAATAAAATCTGCCCTGAGGTTTCTTTGTTTATGACAGAGGTTCTCAACTTTGGAGCATATTCAAATCACAAGGGCTATCTTAAAAAATAATAAAACTTTAGCTCATAACCCCATCCCATAAAAATCGAATCAGAATCTCGGGATGGAGACTCAGGGGTCTTTTTTATTTTTTATTTTTAAAGCTTCTGGAGTTCTGATTCCCAGTAAGACAGAGAAAAACAGGCCACTCCATTGCTCTCACTGAATGCAGTTACAAAACTTGAACAGATTGCATGGAGCAACTATTTGGAGGCTCTGAAAAGTAAAAAGTAGTAAGGAAAAAAGAAAGCAGGTGGATTGGAGAAGAACACCAAAATTCTCAGTCCCACTAATTAATGAGTTTACCTTTTTTTTTTTTGGCAGTGGGGATTTGGACTCAAAAGCATCCTAAAACTCAGAAGTGACCATTGGCACAGATAGAAAGATACCCAGGAGAAGAAAAAGTATCCCAGTATACAAGGAGAGCGGGAGAAATCCTTGTTTTTATAATTTTTTTCCTTTATTTCTATGCTCTTGTTCCCCCCTCCCTCTCCCACCCCTATTAGTGGCCAACAGATATTTAAAACTCTGAGGGAGGGGACCTTCCTCTCAGTTGGGAGGAACTGTGGTCCCAGGAGGGCAACGGGAACTCTGCTACTTATTTTTCTTGTATGTCTACCCACTTGTCTGCCCTACAAATGGACACACTGTAGAAAGTACTTGGCAGAGTGAACAAATAAAGCCCCAGTTCTCTGCCAGAAGACTAAAGAGGGGAGCCTCAAGGAACTAGAATGCATCGTGGAGATAGCAGAGTGAGAAGCTTAAGAAGGTGACTCTGTGAAAGTGTTTATGGACTTCTGGTCCCATGAGCTGTACAAATATAGATTTGATGCTAACCAGCATCTCACAGGCTTTGAGAGCCGAACTATGGGATAAATTACTGCCCAGGTCCCAGAATGACCGCTGGATGGTGCAAATGTAAGACTGATCCAAATAGTAATGCAAGGCTTTGGAAATGGGATAGACATCAAAACTACAGAAGGCTGTTTGGAGCTTGTGGACTGAATCCAACTAGGTTGTTGGGCTGATAAAACAAATACTTCAAAAGTCTCCATCAATTTAAATAAAACCCAGAGTCTCATAAAATAATTTAAAATGCCCAGGATAAAACCCGAAATCGCTCAGCATAAAACCCCAAGAAGAACCAGTTAAAACAAAACAAAACAAAAGAACCAGCTAAACTTCGCCTTGAATGGAAAAAGGCAATCAACAAATGTCAACCCTGAGGTGACAGAGATGTTGGAGTTTTTTGACAAAGACTTTAAAGCAGCTATTACACATGTGCTCCAAGAAGAGCAAACCCTCTTGAAAGGCTAGGAAGATAGAATGTAGATTTCTTTTTAAAGAAATGAAAGCTCCAGGGCGCCTGGGTGGCTTACCTGGTAAAGCATCTTTCTTCAGCTCAGGTCATGATCTCAGGGTCCTGGGATTGAGCTCCAAGTTGGGCTCCCTGCTCAGTAGGGAAACTGCTTCTCCCTCTCCCTCTGCCCCACCTCCATTCATGGTCTCCTCTCTCTCTCAAATAAATAAAATCTTAAAAAAAAATAAATGAATGAAAGTTACAAAAAAGAACTAAATAAAAAATTTAGACCTAAAAAATAGAATAACCAAAATCAAAACTCAGTAGATGCAGTCAAGAGCAGAATGGAAAGGAGATAGAAAAGAGTCAGCAAATTGAAGATGTATCAATACAAATGATCAAATCTTAACTGAGTGAAATTACTGAAAAAACATAAAGAGAGCCTTACAGACCTATGTGACCATATCCAAATATCTAATATTCATGTTATTGGAGGCCCAGGTAGAGAGGAGAAAGTGGAGTGCAGAAAAAAATATTTGAAAAGAAAATTGCCAAAAATCTGAATTTTGTGAAAGACATAAACCAACAGATTCAAGAAGCTCAGCTAACTCCAAATGGGGGCGGGGGGTGTAGGGAACCCTGCAGAGAAATCCATACCAAGACACATTATATTCAAACTGCTAAAAACTCAAGACAAAGAAAAGGTATTAAAGCAGTCAAAGCAAAAATGGCACATTTTTTAGAGGGAAGAGTTTTTCAATGACTATGGATCTCTCAGAACAAATCATGAAAGTAGAAGGAAATGGCATGACATTTCTTTAGAAAGGACTATGAATCCAGGATTCTGTATTCAGCAAAAATAATTTTAAAGAATGAAGGGAAATTAAAGATATTCTCAGAAGAAAAAGGAAACCTAAGAATTCTTAAGCAGCAGACCTACCAAAACAAAAACAAAAACACCTTCTAAAAGGAAGTTCAGACAGAAGGGAAATGATATCAGATGGAAATTTGTAATGTCAAGAATGAAGGAAGAGCCACAAAAATATTATATATATATATATATAGGTAAATATAGTAGACTCCTCTTTAGTTCTTTAACATATGTAAGATGAAAAAATTATAACAGTACCTGGTTGGGTTTTAGAAATATATAGATGTAATACATAAGAATCTTAGAACATTAATGGAAGAAGGCAAAAGAATCTATATAGCGGTAAGTTTTCTGCACTCCACTCCAAGTGGTAAAATATTGACCTTAAGAAGACTATAAAACGTTAAGTATAGTCATTGTAATCTCTAGGGAAACCACTAAAAAAAAAAAACAAACAAAAACCAAAACTATTCAAAGAATTATAGCCAAATACACAACAGAAAAATGAAAAGAGAATACTAAAAAAAAAATTAAAAAATTTAAAAAAGCAAATAAACCCAAAGAAGACAGGGATGGGGAATAAAAACAGAGTCCAAACACAGTGATAGTTGCCTTAAATGTAAATAGTCTAAGCACACCAATTATATGTTGCCCATCTGTATGCCGTCTCCAAGAAATGCACTTCAAATATAATGATAAAGGTAGGTTAAGAGTAAAAAAATGAGAAAAGATAAATCACATAAGGTCTAATCAAAAGAACTCTCAGTAGCTCTATTAATTATCAGGCAAAGTACACTTCATAAAAAGGAAAATTGTTAGGGGCAAAAAGGACATTACATAGTGATAAAAACATCAATTCACCAAGAAGATGTAACAATCCTAAATTTGTATGCACCTTAAAACAGGTTTCAAAATACATAAAGCAAACAGTGGAAGACTTGAAAGAAGAAATAGACCCATCCATAGACCGAGTTGGAGATGTCAATGTATGTATCAGTCACTGACAGAATATATAGGCAAAACAGAAAAAATCACCCGGGGGAAGTTGGAGAAAAGGCAACAGAGCAACATTAAAATGAGTGATGGAGGAAGAAGGATGTTTGAAATATTGCAGACAAATATCACGTACCTCACAGTTTGTTTTATATACCTCAGTTATCAAAACAAAAATCCATATAGTACTTTCACGAGAGAACATTTTCTACAAAACCAGAGGCATCCTTCTAAAAGCATTTCAATTTGTTTCCCTAAAATATGATTGACCTTAGGCAAGTCATTTCTCCCTTCTCAACTTCTTTGTCCTCGTGGGCAACATGAGGGGGTGGGGGTTCCCCCCACTCACTCCACCCTCCCTCCCACCTGATTAGATTTTATCCAAGGTTCCCCTTAGCTCTGTGATTTTTTTCCTCTGCTTTTATTTTCTGGTGAATTTTTCCCTAGGCTGGTGTTTTCAGATTGTTCTGTACTCATGGAGCCAAAATATCTTTTCATCTTCCTATTGTTTAATTTGCAAAGAAAGTATTAAAGATAAGACAGGGTGGGGACCTGAGTCACTGTCATTCAACCAAAGGGCTGTGGTCTGGAAATCTCCCCTCAGACAAAAACATTTTGAAACAAAGGTAGAAACCAATATGGAAAAAAAACAAAAGTAGAACAAGTTCCAACCAAACATATTGCTTTATTTTCTGCTGAAATCTCTTTTTCCCCCGTCATGGAGACACAGCTTAGGCAATATTTAACCAAATATTACTTACGTGTAATGAGAAACATGGTTATATTGCAGTTTGGAAAGTTTAAGTTACAAACAAAACCTGACAACTGTTCCAAGTTTGATAATATGAGAAGAAACAGAATAAATTAAAAGGTAAACCATATTCTTCTCAGCTTCCTGATGGGTTTTGTCCAAACAGCTTGAACAATTGCAAAATACTATTCAGGTAATTTCCAGGCATTCTGCTATGACCATGGGTATTTGAGCGAAGTTTATTGAGTATTTGTAGTATTGCTCTAGTTTTAGAGCCTTCAGAAGACATAGGGATGTAGAAGATACGGTCTCTACTATTTTCTAGTTATTGTGAAGACTCCTCACTGGGCTCTTAAATTCCAGGAGGGCAGAAAGTGTGGTTGTTTTGCTTATCATTGTGTAACCAGTTGCTGGGACAGTGCGGCAGAGAGGATGTGCTCAATACTAGCTATACTATATTAGAGGAAATTGACCGCCGAGTTAATCTCAGCTAGCTCCTTGCTAGAAGGATGCCTCTTCATGCAAATATGGATTGTACATATATACCCTTAGGCATAAAATACATACATACCATGATTGATTCGTTGTATGTACATATGTAACACATGACAGATTTTGCTGTTTGTTTTTACCTATAGAGACTCCCCCCCCACCCCGTGCAAGCAACAACACTGATGAAAATTTTGTTTCCCTGCTGGTTTTCTGACTGCCCAAGAGCTTCTAAAAACCAATCACCTGGGGATCTTGTTAAAATGCAGACTCTGATACAGTGTGTCTGGCGCAGGACCTGAGATCTGCATTTCTTGCAAAAAGGTTGGCTGTGGTCCACAGACTACACCTTTTGTCACAAGACAAAGCAGGCATTGCCAAAAAGAAACGGTGTTCGGGTCCACGTGGAGGAAGTTATCATGGTTACCATGTGCATCCTTGATGGGGTAATGAACACAGAATTTTAAACTGGAAAATGACCTTGCAGCTTATTTTGGAATCATGAACCTTTAGGCATAAAGAGGTTAAAAGTGGTCTTCCTAAGGCCCTACGGCCAGCTGTGGTTTTGTTCCCACTGAGACTGGGCTTGGGGACTCCAGATTTTAAACCTGTTCTTTGCACAAGTTGATGCGTGTCATTGATTAAAAAAGGATTTTAAGAGCAGCCACCCAAGGTATCCTGGATAGAGGAAGGGCATCTCAGTGGAAGTAAAAGGTGTGTTCTAGGCTGGAAGACAAATGTAAATGAGTCTTGGGTCTTGTTTAGCATAGCTGAGGTGCCTTCTTTCCCCAGATCACTGGCCTGGTGGCCTAAGTCTGGTAGGGATGAGGCGGCGTGCTCAGAGCACCCCAGAAAATATTTTCCGTAGCCTGAATTAGGACATCTGCCTCACCGGAGCAGACTAGTTCAAGTCCCTGCTGCTGGGCCCCGAGACTGAATTCCTAGGGTCATCTCAGCAGTCTGGTTTCCCTAGCCCTGCCTTGGAAACTGTCTGACTGCCCATTCTGATTTCACAACACTGGGGAATGTTACTTCCTAAATAAACCTGAGACACTATTTTTACCTTGTTTTGTCTTCATCACACTGGAGAGGGTGCCCACTGATAACGTAAATAAAACCCACATTTTCCAAGTTGCCCGGAAATCACCAGCATTCTTCATAAAGCATTCCTTGGGAGGTTGTTTTCAAGGGGAAATTTTCGTGCTAACCAACTCTCGAGACACCTACAAAATCTTCTGTTTGTAACGCGTCCGTCGTCGTCGTCGTCGTCGTCGTCGTCGTCAGATGGGTTATGTCATTGGGGGAGGGTATGCACAGGCAGGAAACACAGGTAACAATTTGGGCTTTTGAGCTCAAGGAAGGTACTGGTCAGGCATCAGGAGTCTCTAAATCCCTGGAATCCTCGTAGCGGGGACAAGTCACCAGCTTACTCCTGAGTGAATGAAAATCTTGTGATAAATTAGTAGGAACCTATTTAAACATCCCCTTCTGAGAAACTGAGTCCTTTTCAGGGACTTTCTCTCTGGAAACTCTTCCTTTCTGCCTCCCACTCCATCACTTTCAAGTGTTGAGCTGAAAGGGACAAAGCCAAGTCAGCAAGAGGAGCATGAATCTTCTCAATGGGACAGAAAGCCTAGGGAGTGAACACACACACATGTCTGAGGGTGGGCTGGGTCTGTAACCAGCTACGTGACCTTTTGCAAGTTGCTTAACTTCCCCCCTGTTTCAATTACTGGTTATAAAATAAGGAAATTGGACTAGAGGGTTTGAAGATACTTTTTTTGTTTGATTTAGTCTGAAATATCTAGGTGCCTACAGCTTA
This sequence comes from Procyon lotor, assembly GCA_028646535.1. Lineage (NCBI taxonomy): Eukaryota > Metazoa > Chordata > Mammalia > Carnivora > Procyonidae > Procyon > Procyon lotor. Next base: position 116,869,056 of record CM053608.1, read on the forward strand.
GTTTCTTTCTAGAGCTCATAAGCCCATCCGTGGGATTCTGACTTAGGAGACAAAAGCTCATTAATGAGAACAGTGTCCTATTTAGTTTGACATTGGAATTCACTTTTAAAAAGTCAAGATTACCTGGGTGATTGAAACATGTATTAAATCCCCACCAAAGTCAGGAGGAGACCATCACTCAGCACATTATTAATTTTAAACTAATCAACATGGGGGCTTGAGGTTGATGGTCCATTTCATGTTGTTATTTTTTTCTTTTTCTTTTTTTTTTAAATTCTTTGAAGTGTTCTTCTCCCTTTCTCTGTCCTCAGCTTCATCTGAGACTACTTTAACTGACGCACTCCGGTGAATTCTCCATCAGTACCCTACCCCAGCCGGGGGTAAGGGGGGTTTCTGCCATAGAAACACAAAACCCCATCGTTTAACAACAAAACACTGACTCTCACAGGAACCAGGTCTTGCTTTGGTTTAATAAAAACAGCCTTAGAGCACATACCCATGCACAAACCACGCATGGAAAAAGTGTGTCATTTGTACCTTTGGCTGGAGGAAAATGTTGATATTGTACCGTGGTGAATAGAAGTTGAATCAACGTCGAATCTCTAAATGACTATTCCCCCCTGCAAGTGGGAGAGGCAGGGTTCAGTACCCAGGAGAGAAAGGCAGAGGGAACTTGATCTGAAGTGACTTGGCATTTTGGTTCACGAAGAACGGGGTGCTGGGAGTCAGATTTCAGCCTACGGAAGGGAGGAATCCGAACTACAGGGAAACGATGACAAGGAAGATAATGGACAATTACAGCAGAACTCACTCCAACCCGCCGTGAGCCTCTGTCACTCTTCGTTAGTAATGGTGGAGTCTGGTGGAAAATGAAATAGATGAGCGAGAGGTCTTCACGGAGTGTTGCTTCAGCGGACGCGCTGCCAAGCTCACATGTGGCATGCTGTAACTTTACTACTCAGAATCATAAAAGAGCTGGGCATGATTCCCAGAACATTGCTAACTTTTCTTCTCTCTTCTGCGGTCCACATATTATAATTGTATGATTTCTTTTTTCCAGGGCCATTTTCAACTCTAGAAATGGAGAGAGTACGCAATGCACATGTTACCTAAGTTTAGATCCGTTCCCTCCCCACGAGTTTGGCCCCAACGTTTAGCTCCCATGGGAACAGTGGTGATTTAGAGGGCGTGAGAAAGACGACCCGCCTCAGTCAGACATGAAACAATACTAGCACAGCAACCGGATTCAAAGTCCTGGAGACATCGTGAGGTTTGGATTCACCCAGTCCCCCTCGCTCCTGGCAGGTGATCTCGGCAGGATGTAAGAAGTCAGTCAATTCATCTCAACTGATTGCTTTTTATTCACCCCCACAGTTCTGGGGATCATCTCCCGTCCTTGCTTTTCTTCCTCCATCTCTGAGAAGGAAGCGTCCCTCGTCCCTGCCAAGCCACACTCGCCGTGTATGTCCTGAAGCCATCTCCTCTCTCTGGACTCCGTGGTCTGACCCAGGCAGGCACTGGTGTGGGATCATCAACACAACTACGGATTCCCTTTCCTCAGCTCACTCCTTTCTGCACCCTGGCCCCCTTGACCTGGGACCCCTTCTCCTAGCTCTTCAGTTCAGAAAGGTGGAAATATTGTCTGAGTCTTAACAGCCTGCATCCCGACCCTCTCTCCCAGCTCTGTGCTTGAGTCTGTTTGGAGCCGTGGAAAAGGAAAATGAAAAGAAAGCTGAGAAATTCATTTCCTCGCAGGCCATGTCTCCGACTTCTAGCTCCCTTCGCCCCCATCCGCCTGCACGTCCCCAACTTTCAGAGTCCTTTTAGCATCGTTTCATCTTTGACAAAGGCAGCTCATCCTGATAATTTTACCTCTCCTCTGGGTCTCTGCTCGTGGCCTCCAAGCAAGCCCTGTCTTTCTAAAACATCCTTCTCTCCACCCTGCCTCCTGCCCCATCCCCTCCTGCTCTCTGTTCTCTCCAAGCTCCTTGAAGATGTACTTTTCCACACAAATAGACTCCACCTCCGGCATAGCGGGGCACCACGGTTTACCTCTCCTACACACTGCATCTAAAAACTCTGGACAAAATATAAGAAGCCACTACCTGAAGAGAAAAATCAAGCCAAAGCAGGCAGATTGGAGATAGAAACTGAAGCTTGGAGAAGTGACCTCCAAGGGAATGAATTTGTCAGATCTCTCTATCTCTCTTTTTCCCTTTTCCCATAGCTTTGCCCTGAGAGCCGCCCCAAGCACAGAGCCGGGAAGAGGTCAGCACTGAAGGCTGCTAAAACTGAGATAATATTTCCAATTTTCTGCACTGTGAGCTGAAAGAAGGGGGCCTTGTGGGCCAGAGTATGGAGAGGATAGAGTTACCGAAGGGGTCCCACAGTTCTGTTGATGACCCCACACAAGGGCATGCTTGGTCAGACCCAAAATAACACAGCAAGGCTTTGAGAACTGAGCTGATACCCAATGTGCAGCCCACTTCTGATGAAGCTCTGAGCAGCGCATGCGTGGAACACACTCAGAGAAGCATAACAAGGGCTTTAAAAGATGAACTGAAATTAGAAACACCGCCCACAGAAGGCAAAACAGAACTTTCAGCCGGAACTTGACTAAGTTGATTGTCTGATGAATCAAACAAACAAATAAAAAAAAAAAAATTTAAAAAAACCCTAACACTTTCCAGAGAATTATAATAAAAATCTACATAACCATATTCATGAGGGCCAAGATAAAATCCAAAATTGCTCAAAAATACTTTAAGCTAAGAAAATGTGACCGATTCTCAAGGGAAAAGACAGGCAATATATGTCAGCACTGAGATGACCCACATGTTGACATTCTCAAGCAGAGACTTTTAAAGCAGCCATTGAAACTATGGTCCACAAAATGAAGGTAAAAATACTTATGGTGAACAGAAAGAAACAAGTCCTCAGCAGAAAAATAGAAAGTATAAAAAGGAATTATTCAGAAACTATACAATTGAAAAATAAAAGCTCTCAAAATTGTAAGATTCATTGGATAAAATGAACAGCAGAATGGAGATTATCATCTCAAAAAGAAAGAATCTGTGAGTTGTAAGATAGATCAATAAGAATTATCCAATCTAAAGAACAGGGAGAGAAAAAAAAAATGAAAATAGAGCCTCAGGGACCTATAGAACCATATCAAAAGGTCAAATATATATGTCATGGGAATTCCAGAAAGAGATGAAAAGAAATTAGAGCTGAAAATGTCCCAAATTAGAAAAGGACATAAAGTTATAGATTAGAGCAGCTCAGTAAACCCCAAGCATGATTCACTCAAAGTAAACCACACCTGACATATCACAATCAAACTACTGAAAACCAAAGACGAAAAAGAAAATCTTGAAAGCTGTGAGGGGAAAAGGACACATAACATGTTGGAGAACAATGGTTCAAAGGACTGTGAACATCTCAGAAACCAGAGAGGCCAGAAGACAGTGGATCAATGTCTTCAAAGTGCTGAAAGACCAAGAACGAGACTAGGCTTAGATCTAAGAGAGAGGCTGGAATGCAGGCTGATTACTGACTGTGGGTTCAGATCCAAGAAATGGGACAAAAATCTAGAGATTCGTGTGGTGGTGGGACTCAAACAAGAAAAGGGCTGCTTGACAGTCATCGTTTGCCCGGCAACCTGAATGTCAGATCTGATACACACACACACACACACACACACACACACACACACACACGTGTGTGTGTGTGTGTGTGTGTGTACAGAGTCTAAGAACTCATCAACAACCCAAGAACAGGAGCTACAAGAAAGCTCACAGGGATGTCAGATCTGGCTAGACATTAGCTGTCTTCCACAAGTGTCCAAAATGTCTCACCTTTGTCCACACGATTCCATCTGCCTCATTCCCCTCCTTGCTCATCTCAATATGACTAATTTCTACTCATTCTCAATGGCCTAGTTCACATGCAACCTCATTCATTCCATAGCAAAATTTTCCTGAATACTTCCTATGTACTAGGAGATGAACCTCTCCATAAATTCTTTCCAGATCCTCCTACTGATAGCAATATCCCCCTCTCCTGAATTTTCATATCGATTCGTCATACTCTCATTTTATACTTTGTGTTCGAGCTAGCCATATGAGAGCTAACATGTGCACTGTGTATTACCTGAGGCTCGAGGCTGGGTGTCGCTTGGCTTTGTGTTACCAGCAGGGTCTATCATGGGAACTGAAAGGTACTCTTCGTTCAGTACTTTTCGTGAACGAAGTGAGTGGATACCTTTTTATTCCCTAAGCTAATTAAAAAACTACCAGTCATTACAAGTAGCATGAATCATTTCTATTTTTAAAAATTCGCTTAATAAAATAATTATTTACTCTAATTAGCAGATGATTTAAAAAAAGGTGGAAGACCAAAAGAACACTGCTATGTCTTAGAATTATCTCTCCTAATTCTTTGGCATTTACCCACCTTCGAAAGACTCATAGAAGGTACACAGGACTGGAAAAGAACTGAAGTGTGAAAGACCAAACCTTTATTTTACAAAGTAGAAAACTGAGAGGTCAAGAGTCTGCTTCAACTCTCATAGTAATTGAACCAGACTAGGACCTAGATCTTTCCAGCATTCCCTCTGAATTCATGCTTCCTCTAATTCACAGCTTGGAGATACAGATTTACTGAGATAATAGAAGACCAGAGATTGGTTGGCAGCTCTGCTCTGATCTTCAGTGTCGCTACTTGTGAAGAAAGGTCGTTGAAAATACCAGTGATTCCGGACACGGAAATGGAATGCGTTATCAGCTGGCCACCAAATTAAACAGATTTCAGATGCAAATAGAAACAAAAAGCTGGAGAAGTAGGAAGAGTTTTAGGTGTAAAAGGAAGAAAAAAAAAACCCTAAAAAGATAATCCCTTTAAGACGTTGAGTGTGTGTGTGTGTGTGTGTGTGTGATTCCCAAAGTAAGAGGGCCAGGGTAATACTGTCAATGCTTAACTCCAAAATAGATAAAAGGTTAAAAAAAAAAAAAGCCTTCTCTATTGAGAAAAAAAGTCCTGAAATAACCTATCACTGGTGTTCAGAAGTCACAAGGTCATCATTCATCTTTATAAAAAGGGACTGTGAACAAAGACAAACAAGGTAAAGGATTTACTTTTACATAACATCAGGACAGGTGAAAGAAACAGTGATCATTCCGTAGGCCTCCGAGCATGACAGAGAAATTTAAAGCTTTAAGAAAGATCCTATGAAATGCTGTACTTCTGGTTTCGACAAATGCTTGGAGACATCATGAAAGTCCTTTTGAAATGGACAGAAAATTTTGTTCGGCGCTTCTTTCAAATAAGTAAAAATATATTTATTTTTTCAAAATCTGTCTACTCCCTCTCTGGACCTAAAATCAGTCAGTCAACCAATCCACAACTTTAGAGGTTTACATCTCATTTTACTACCTTAGACCTTAATATTTCTGGACTTCAGCGCAGAGTAAGGCGTTACTCTGATGAAAGTTAACATGGCCAACTCCATTACTACTGCCCTTGTCGTGTTCTTTTAAATCTGTTTATGCATGCACACAAGAACCTATCTTACAAAATGAGGAATGGAAAAAAAAAATCAATGCGTTCGTCCAGTGAAATCTCAACACAAAGTTACCCCTAATTGCAGGGGTCAATGCATAGAAGACCAGGGTCACTGGCTGACCTATAGCAAGAATAAAATATCTTCAAACTCTCCTGTTAATTTAAAAAGTTATACAAATTTGAAATTACACACATGATACATGTAGGTTTCTTTTAATATTAAAATGATATTCCTCCCCGTCCCCAAATTTTCTAGTAAAATGGCATCTTTCAGTATAGTAAACATAGAAAGAAAGCCCACACCACTTTTGGTTCAGTCTTTTCTGCCTGTTTTCAGGCTAAGTGTTTGTTTTGATTTCTCTTTTGAATTATTAAACTCTTATGCCCACTAGTGCTCTGTGCTTTGCAAGAGTATAATACTAAGAAATCTTATATTTTTTATTAACTTGTGGATTTTTCTGGGGCGGGAATATCATTGAAATGTTCCCTAAGGAGAAACCAAAAGAGAGAGGAATTTTCCTGGGCTTTCGATTGTAGCTTATAGTGAATGGGAAAATCAGTTCTCACTTAGATCTACAGAGCTGTTTGTGAGCGGAAAATAGTTTTAATTATTGTGCCTATGCAACCAAGATTTTCTGGGACAATCCCAATTTCATTCTTTTCAATAAATGTGAATTTCTGTTAAGCTTGTAGGAAATTGTCCAACACACATACTCACAGAGGTGATTAAAGTCCATTGTGGAAAACTGTTCACTGCAGCATTATGGGTAACAACTGGAAGCAAGTTAAATGCCCTTCAGTATGAGAATAGTCTAAGAAATGTCAGTACTTCATCTAACACCAAGCAGAACTGGCTTGGGAAAATATCCAAAATATATCATTCATTGAAAAATAGCAGGTCGTCGAATAGGCATTTAGTATACACCCAACTGTACCACACTTCGGACAATTCTACCATATATGTTTGTAAACAGAAATTTTCTGCAGGACATTCCAGAAGCAAACCAGAAGATTGCCTCTGGGGTTGGGATGGAGGGTTCAGGAAAAATGGGAAACTTTTACCATTCAAACAGCTTAGCTCCCAGGATTTCTATGCCACCTTCTATAAATTAAACTCTCCCTGATTCCTCCAGTCCTCATTGCTTCCCACCATGTGTGAGACTCTCTATTGTCATAAACTCCTGAGGTCCTGGCCACCAGATGTGAGCTTGCCTGAGACTGGAGTGAAATGGTTGGAAAAGAACAGGAAGTAAATGTCACAGAACTTAAGGGGGTTGAACTTAATGGGGGAAATTAACGGGAACTAGCAATGGGGTTGACTGCTGAGGGCTGCAGCCAACAGGCTAACCTTGTGTCTAGAGGGATTAAGGATCCCGGTTACCGGCAATGTCAAGAAAGTTCTGATCAGAGGTGGGTATAGGAACTCCCAGGTAGAGGTAACACAGGAAGTCAAGCACATGGAAACATCATTATTCAAGCTGTCCAGTGTTGCCCTTGGACTTGGTTTGTGGTGGACGTGCCTGGATAGCTACAGTATAACCCAATATCTATTTTCTTTGGCTTCCTCACAATAGAGCCCAAGTTTTGTCAGAGACTACAAAGTACCCAGGTCAAAACATTCACTTTCTGAGATGCCTGGGTGGCTCAGTCGGTTAAGCATCTGCTTTCAGCTCAGGTCATGAGCCCAGTGTCCCGGATCGAGTCCTGAGAGCCTGCTTCTCCCGGCTCCTGACTCAGCAGGGAGTCTGCTTCTCCTTCTGCCCCTCCACCCACTTGTTTTCTCTCTCTCTCTTTCAAATAAATAAATAAAATCTTAAAAAAAAATCACTTCCTCAAACTCTCTTAATACAGAGGTGGCGCCAGAGGTGGCGCTGTTACCCAGTTGGACAATAGGTTGAAAGCAAAGAGTCTTCTGGGTGACACTCGCTGAAAATTATTCTTTTCTTGATAAAATAAAAAGGACAGACTCAACTGACTTGTGTCTTTAGCCTTCCCTCTCTCAACCTGCCAGGGAACAGATTTGATGTCCGGGGATGGGAAAAGCCATCTCGTAACCACAAAGACGAAAACCAAACATTGAGGACGGTAGAGCAGGTCATCCTTGGTGTTCAGAGGTCCGAGGCTGCCGCCCCCTCTGGAGTTCCAGTTACAAAGCTAAGCTGCTGTAATCATCTCTGTGGCCAAAGGTGATCCTAACCAATTCTGGATCCTGCAACAAAAGCTTTGGAATCGGGGAAACAGAGGGCTGTCAAGATTCTGGATGGATCAGGAGAGCTCTGGACAAGTGGGCAGTGTGGGGGGTTCTGAAAAATGGACTGAGAATCTCTAGAAGCCTGAGACGTTGCACCCAGGAATCATGGGTCTATCCGTAGAGCAGGTTCCTCCAGGAAACAAAAGGCAGGGTGACTTCTGGCCGTGGTACAAAGCAGGGTGGGAGAAGGTGTCACTCCTCCCAGGATCAGTTGCTTCTGGGTCCTCAGCCGATAGGCTAGATTGGTCTTCCCAGATCCTCATTGAGGCCATTGTGATGAAATCTGCCAGCATCTCCTTCATTCCTCTGCCAGGACTCCGCCAGAACTTTGGGCCCCCTTTGCATCCAGCTGCCCATGGGCGTTAGTAGCTGTTGGATTTAGCAGAGTCAGTAAATAGCCTGGGGTTGGGTACAGAGAGCAAGAGGGAATGAACTGCCCTTTCCAGTCACCTGTCTCCCCGAAGGGCATGCCATCTCCTGCTCCCTTTGTTACTTTTATTAATTAATTAATTAAGAAAGAAAGAAAGAGAAAACTCCACAGTCAAGGAAAGGTGATAAAAAAAAAAAAAAAAAGATAAATAAATAAATAAATGCTAGCTGGAAGAGTTTCTCTCTCTCTCTTTTTTTTTTTTTTTTAATTTTTTTAAAAACTTACTCGGAAGAATGCATTATCTGTTAGTAAGTAGTGTAAGCAATTATCTTTAGCGTGGAGCTGGTGTATTTTAGGCAATCCCACTGAAATGGTGTAAACAACATTTCCTGTGTCAAAAGCAGAGATCCAAGTCTGTTTTAGAATGGTCCTAATCTCCATCTATTATAATTTCCACCAATAACTTGTCTTTTTATATATGCTGGCATCTGTGTGAAAGACAGCATCCCACATTGACCAAGTCTCCATCTGGTGACAGGCGGGGAACAGGAACGTAGACTGTCACTTTATGCAGATGGATTTCTATTAATACAAACAAGTGACCCTAAAAGAGAAATTGGCTAGCTCCAGCATAACTTTAAGGAGATTGTTCTGAATTTCCTGAAAGCAGGTTATTTCTAAATACATGGTGTTGCCTTTTAAATACAGATCAGGCATTTTGTCCTTCTAAGAGCTGGTTTTACAAAGTGGGCTTGCTGTTCTGAGCCCATTTGCTCAGGGAGGGCGTGGAAGGAAAAGACTGCAATGAGCGAGAGAGAGAGCGAGAGAGAGAGAGAGTGAGAGAGAGAGAGAGATCTCCGGTGGGATCAACCCCAAGTTGTCCTGATCCCTGGTTCAGGACCCATTAGGTCATGAATCCTGGAGAGGGCCGGGTGTGGGGGTGAGGGGCACAAAGGGGATGGGGAGTCGTTTAATATACGATGGCCATTTGCCATCCCTCTTTTCTCCTTTCTTACCGTGAGAATATGTAGCTTTCAAATCTCCTCAGTGCATCCATCGGGTAAATTTACATTCCGAGCCTACACATACAAACCTTTACCAAAGGAGTCTGCTTTCGGGAATCACTAGAAAGGCTTTCACTGGCTTCTTCTTCCTCGGTGACCCAGCCCTGGCCAACCATGGCAAACAGGGCACTGACTGGGCCATGGAGAGACTCTCCAGAATAATAACTCCTAGTTAGTATCACCCAGTGACCTATCAATAGAGACTGGGTGATGTTCGATCTGTGCAGCACAATACTGTGATGCAGTGAAAAATAATATCATGGAAGAGGTTTTTTTTCAAACTGGTTATTTCAGTACTACTTTCCCTGGTACCGAAAATGTTTGGCTCCATTATTTTATACTTAATACATCTCTTTACATTGACTCAATTTTTAAAGCTCATATTCCCACCTGTCCTCATCCTAAATGATGATATCTATGACATGCGTTTGATGTGCTAATTATATTTTTCAGTACACAGTAACCTAACAGGGAAGTATTTTTTTTTTTAAGATTTTATTTATTTTTTGACAGAGAAAGATCAGTAGGCAAACTGAAAGTAGGCAAAGACGCAGGCAGAGAGAAAGGGGGAAGCAGGTTTCCTGATGAGCAGAGAGCCCAATGTGGGCTCGATCCCAGGACCCTGAGATCATGACCCGAGCGGAAGGCAGAGGCTTTAACCCACTGAGCCACCAGGTGCCCCTAAACAGGGATGTATTAAAATAACAGACATTCAACTAAGTCTTAGCTAAAAGCGTGCCCCCAGTGGTATCCTTCCTGCCTTTGGGGAAAACCCTGCTTTAGAATACTATATGGTGTTCCTGGGGCAAAGGCCATCCTGTTGCTTGAAAAAAAGCAAATTGTGTAATCAAAAGTTAGTGGAAATAATGTGAGTGTGCTCATGTGTGTGGATGTGTACCCCCCATGTTATTAGTGGTTAGCTCTACTGGTCTCAGATTGACTTGTTCTGTTTTGTTTTTGTTTTCACAAGTGCCACCTTTATTTAAAAGTGGTGATTAACTCATTTGGGTTTTTTTTAATAACTTTATTGAGACATAATTTGCATACTAGAAAGTTCATCCTTTTAGGGTATAAAATTCTATTTTTTTTGCATATTCACAGAGTTGTATACCATCAACAATATCTAGTATAAGGACATTCCATCACGCCAAAAAGAAACTCTACACATTACAGACACTCTCCCATTGTCCCCTAAACCCAGCCCCTGGCAATCACTAATTTACTTTCTGTCTCCGTGGATTTGCCTTTTCGGGAAATGACATAGAAATAGAATCAGACAATGTATAGACTTTTGTGACTAGCTTCTTTCATTTCAAGGTTCATCTACGTTGTAACACATGGTAGTACTTCTGTTCTTCTTATTGTAGAATAGCATTCCACTGCCTGATTATCCCACATTGTTATTTATCCATTCATGAATTGATAGCCATTTTTTATTATTTCTATTTTTTGGCTATTATAAATAATTCTTCTGTGAACATTTGTGTGCAAGTTGTACGTGGACATATATTTTCAATTTTCTTGGGTCTATACCCAGGAGTAGAATTGCTGAATTACATAATAACTCTATGTTTAACAGTTTAAGGAACTACCAAACTATTTTCCAAAGAGGCTACACCATTTGAAAATCCCACCAGCAGTGTGTGAGGGTTCCAATATCTCTACAACCTCCCCAACATCTGTTACTTGTCTGTCATTTTTATTTTAGCCATTGTAAGGGATGCAAAATGGTACTGCATTATGGTTTTGATTTATGTTTCCCAGATGACTAAGGATGTTGAGCATCTTTTCATGTGTTCATGTACAGGCTTTGATTTATTGCACTTGAGATACTGCATTTTTTACAAGTTGAAGGTTTGTGGCCATCCTGCAGCAAGCAAGTCTAGCAGTGCCGTTTTTTTTCCTGGAGCATTTGTTCATTTCACGTCTCTCTGTCACATTTTGGTAATTCTTGCTTTCTTGCAGTGGTCCGGAACTAAGTATGCATATGTGTCCTCTTAGGAGAAATGTCTATTCAGATCTTTTGCCTATTTTTCAATTAGGTTGTCTTTTTATTATTGAGTTATAGGAGTTCTTTATATATTCTATATACAAGTCCCTTTCAGATACATGCTTTCAAATCTCTTCTCCCATTTCATTTTCTTGATAGTGTCCTTTGAAGCAAAAAAGTTTTAAATTTTGATTAAGTTCCATTACATTATATTTTGTTGTTTGTGGCTTAGATGTTATATCTGAGTTCATTGCCTACTCTAAGGTCACAGAAGGTATGCTTATGTTTTCTTCAAGGAGTTTTATAGTTTAGCTGCTATATTTAGGTCTATAATCCATTTTGCATTAATATTTATATATTGTTTGAGGCAAGAGTCAAATTTCATTCTTTTTCATGGATATCCAGTTGTCTAATCACCATTTGTGGAAAAGACTGTTTTTCCCCAATAAGGGGGGATCTTGGCACCCTTGTCAAAAATCAGTTGATCACAAATTCATAAATCTAAGGGTTTAATTCTGTGCTCTCAGTGCTACTCCATTGATCTGTATGTCCAGACTCATACCAGTACCTCACCATCATGATTATTGTAGCGTTGCATTAAATTTTGAAATTTTAACTTTGTTTTTCTTTCTCAAGACTGTTTTGGCTATTTTGGTTTCTTAAATTTCCATCTGAATTCTGGGTTCAGTTTATTACTTTCTGCCCAACAAAAAGCAGCTGGGATTCTAATACAGGTTACACAAAATTTGTAGATCAGTTTGGGGAGTATTACCACCTTAATAATACTAAGTCTTCTGACCCATGAACATGGGATGTTTTTCCATTTAGTTAGATATCCTTCAATTTTTTTCAACAATATTTTTTAGTCTTCAGTATGTAAGTCTTACACTTCTTTTGTTGAATTTATTCTTAGGTATTTTTTATGCTATTATTATAAGTGGATTCAAATTGAGTTTTACCTTCCTCTTTACCCTTTCCTAAATTTTAAAATTATCTATATTGATGACCTAATATCCTTATAAGGAGAAAGAATATGAAAAAAGTTTCAGCTTCATGAAGATTTCAGAATCCTGAATGTGGATTTTTCTGAGGATTTTTTTTTTTTGGATGTCTGAATTTGTGTTGTAGTTTGATTCAAACAATTCATGGAGTCTCTAACAGAGCTTGAGAAGTTAGCTTCATCTTACCTGCATGTTTAGCACATTGTAAAGATGCAAAGTACAAGCGTATTACTTGCAACATACCAGATTTTAGGCATATTATTTAATGAAAATGAATGATGTTTTGTAGGAACTAAGATCAATAAACCCTTGCTTTATAACCTTTCGTCTATAAAGCAACTGAAAGCACTTCGGGGTCCTATGGAGTAGAGGGAAAGGAGAAGGAGGATCTCAGTGAGAAGAAAAGAAAGTACCTATTTGCTTGGTGCAAATTTTGAATGCAGCTGACCTGACAGAGAAATTAGCTGAATCATCAGCCCCTGTCCAGGTCTCACTCCAGGCTGTAACTTACCTTACCCTTGCAGGTTTATTACATTGTAGCTTTAAATCAGCTCCCATCAGCTAACTGAATCACCAGGCCCCTTGGAGATCTCCATTGGAAATCTCAACCAAAGACTTGGGTTTATGGCTTACACCTGTCCCTTGCAGTATTATTGGTTGGTTGGTTGATTGGTTGACTGGTTGGGTGATTGGTTTTAAATCAAATAGAACTTGCTCACATTCATGACAGGGATGTTTCTTTTGAGCTGTTGGCTGTTTTAGTGAATATAGGGCTTGTTTTGTTATTATAGCGGCTACAAGGAGTCAGATCATTTGTAACAGATCTAAGAGATCCCTGGATCATAGAGATGGTCCCCTGAGGAAGGCTGATACCTCCACATCTAAAACTCATAGCCCTTGACAAGAAAAATTACAGGCCAAAAATATTCTACAAGAACAAGAGCCCAGCTGCAGTAGTCGCTGAGAGGAGCTCTTGGGAAAATATTGTATAACCTAGGACTAAGCCTTTACCTTACCAGAAAATGTACACTGACACTCAAAATTCTCTGTATATACTTTTCCAGCCTTATCCACGCTTCTCAGTAAGCCCGTGTCATGGATTGAGAAAGTATGTGCGCATTCACATCCAAAAAGCACCCATCAATAATAGCATTCCACAGATTTTATTTTAGAAACAAAGCTATGGTCCTCAGCCTCAGAGAGACAAGAGCGCAGTTGATAATGGTATTCAAATCCTCTTAACAACTTCCAGCCTTGCAAACAAAAACCTGGGTAAGTTGAATCGCTTCTCCCGAAACCTAGACTTCAAAAGTCCTGTATACTAATTTCTCTACCCTCTTTTCCCAACATAAAAAGGAACAAGAAAGTAACGAAAGATGCAGTCAGTCCCTGGGCATCTCTAAGATGAAACAGACAAGGTGTCCCGACACTCCTCTCTACAAAAGACCCATTCCTTTCTTCCACAACCAGAACCGGCCCGGGATTCTGCAGCCCTTTGAGGACTCAGATGCTGCGCACGTCCACATAACGCTAAACTCACCTCTCAAGAGAGGAGATTGAGTCAAGGAGTCCAGGTAAGAAAGGTCAGGGTCTTCTGCAGGCCCTCCTGGGGATGAGCGAGAGGCTATCACACTGAAAGCAAACTGAATAAAAGTGTCAAGGTTTTAACCAAGATTCTCCTCATGAGGTAGACTCCTGTGTGATAACATTTTCATCAGTACAGACTCCCAGGCAAATTGTTCTGCTCCTCTCTCCCTGGGAAGCTTAACCCAAACCCTCAGCCAATCTTTTTCTCAGCAGTCACAGAACACTTTCTTGCCCTGCATTTGTATGACTTCTTTGCAAGACCTTCCCTCTGCAGATGGACTGATAGGCCCACGTCGTTCCCTTTACTGCTAGGCAGAATATTCTTCCTTATCTGAGTCTTCACCTCTGCCTTGTATTCTCAAGTTTCACGGCCAAGGAATTCGAGGGGAAGCAAAGTCTCCGGCTACATTGATTTTTACTGTCATTAGAAGGTCATCTTACAGAATAGCAGGTGAACGTAATTCATTTGATTCAGAGAGCAAGAATAGACTCCTCATCTGGTCCAGCTTCCTGAGGGGATCTGCCTGGTCTATCATTATATATCAATCCTCGCTCCTAATGGGCACACAGATTCCTTCAATGTGTGGAATCACTTTGACAGTTTTCAGCATACATTAGCTGACTGAACACTTGTTGGAAAATTGAATGACAGGTTTGGCAATGGGTCTTTAAAATTTCATCTACAGAAAATAAGAAGACTGAAGGTTCTCTTGGTCGTTTCACCAGACATGTCTGCATGAATCCACAAGGGCTAAATGAATCGCATTGTGACTCACTGATGGCAAATTGGGTGAGTGTGGGATGAACGTTGCTTACATCTCTAATTGAGAGTGATTATCACTGACTATTAAGTAATCTTTATATCTTTGCTTTTCTCTATTTTCATTTCCCCCCTCTATTTTCAAAATAGGTATTTTAAATTGGATTAAAAGACATTAGTTCCCCCTTAAACTTACCCTAACAACAATGTCAGGTGCTTATTAATAGTTAAAAATGTTAATTAAAGGTGAATGAATGAATCCATAGAACAAAAATGGAGAATCAGGTGGTATAGTGCTAAGTAAAAATGAATAACTTAAAATTTGAGTTATAATATTGCTACTCATATATAAAAATTGAATATACACTTGGACAGCTTTAAAAGACAACAAATGAAAACACTGTTTTGGTTATGTGATCAAATTGAAGGAATTTTCCATCTTGTCATATCTAACACTAATTGAAACAAAACAACACTAAAATCAGATGAATCTGATCATGCACAAAACTACGTATGAGGTTATGAAATAAGAAATCTAATAATATTACCACAGTTGAGCAAAAGATTTAAAGTATGGCTCAAGGTATCTACCTCAGTCCATCCAGCCAAAAATGACAGCTAAACTATAGATAAACCCTTCTTGACTGTCCTCTTTGGATAATCCTATATTTCAGTTCAATAAAGACTTTTATTGGGGCGCCTGGGTGGCTCAGTGGGTTGAAGCCTCTGCCTTCAGCTCAGGTCATGGTCTCAGGGTCCTGGGATCGAGCCCCACATCGGGATCTCTGCTCAGCAGGGAACCTGCTTCCCCTTCTCTCTCTGCCTGCCTCTCTGCCTACTTGTGATCTCTCTCTCTCTGTCAAGTAAATAAATAAAATCTTTAAAAAAAAGATTTTTATTTTTATTTTATTTTATTTTATTTTATTTATTTTATTTTATTTTATTTTATTTTATTTTATTTTATTTTATTTTATTTTATTTTATTTTATTTATGAGCAAGAGAGAGAGAGAGAGAAAGAATCTGAGGCAGTCTCCCTACTGAGCACAGAGCCGGAAGCAGGACTCGATCTCACAACGCTGAGATCACAACCTGAGCCAAAAACAAGAGTCAGACACTCAGCTCACTGGGCCACCCAGGCACCCCTAATAAAGACTTTTAATAAGGAAAAGGAAAGAACTGGCAAGGTAAAAAAAAAAAAAACAAAAAAAAATAAAACAAAACAAAAAACCAACATCCTTTTCCAAAACTGGATTACATAAACCTCAAAGTGAGTATTAAGTTGAACTGTCAGGGCCAACAATAAGGAGATAGGAAGAGTACCCCCCCCCCCCGGTGTGAACCCTGCCAAAAGGGTACCAGGAACATCAGACTTCCTTGACTTCATGAATTCTTTCTCTTGACCTGAAATCTCTCGACCTTAAGCTCATAATCTCTTAAAATTTTATGGATCCTAGTTTTGGCTCTAGAGAAAATATGCATTTTAAGCATCTGCTCCATCATCTAAAGCTAAGAAATCTCATATATCAGTATAATCAGACTTGTGTCCCCATGTTAATTTAGTGGTCCTCAATTTTTGGTGTCGTTGGCAGTGTCCTTGGCAGACCTCACAATGGTCTCTTCTTTTTAGTACTACAATTTTTTGCTTTTATTAGAATTATATTGAAATAATTGTAGGTTTACTTGCAATTGTGAGAGCTGATACAGAGTCCTTGTACACTTGGCCCAGTTTCCTCCAATGGTAACATTTTGTAAAATTATAGTGTAACAGCACAAAGAGGATATTGACTTTGATACAATCCACTGATCTAATTCAGACTGTGGGTGTATGGAAGCATGTGTGTGTGTGCATATGTATCGAGTTTTATACCATTTTATGGATGGCCTCCAATTTTTGCCAACTTATTTCCCCTAATGTTCTCTTCAGTCATAGTGCATCCAGGATATTTTCAAAGTGCCATCCACACAACATTTAATCTAAAGTGTTCTGCATCTGCCCCAAATTAGAGACTCACTGGTTTAAGATTCATCTGTTCAATGGTCTACATCTACTTTCTTCTCAACAGGAAATACAGGAATGAATTTTCTTGGACTTAGATGAACGTGAGTCATCTTTGGGTTAATCTGTTCCATCTGGGTATAGATTCCAACTTCTCCATGGTTTATTCACTCATTCAAAAAATATTTACTGGTTGATTACTGAGTCCTCAAAGGAGTGTCTGAGGAGCTTGGTGCACAATGGGAAGCGACAACCAGGGTCTCTGCTCTCAGGAGACTTACAATCTAGGCAACCCAGATCACGCCAACCATGACCTACTAGAATCAAGGAGGTAGGGCTTAGCCGAAAGGGTGGACATGCTTTTTAAAAGTTCAATGCAATTTCCTCATTTGTCTTAATGAATAAATGACCTTTATCTGGCTTCCCTGGGAATCCATCTCCCTAAAGAAAGAAGAGAATATATTACAGATGGGATTCAAAGAGAAATACTGCGGGAACATTCAGTTTCTGACATCTAAAGGGCTTATGCAACATAAGCCAAGCAACCCAAACCATTATCTTCAAAGAAGATTTTTCAAATTCTTGTCCTTTAGTGTGGCACTGGCCAAGCTTGAAGAACCCAGTCCGTACAGTTCTTCTAAGTGGAGAGAGGACCCTTTCCAACCAGGCCAGAAGCTTGATGTAGACTTGGGGGAGAAAAAACCCAAGGGAAACAAATTAAAAGAGTTGCACTTACACCACACGCTGTAGTGTGAGTGAAATTTGCTATCAGGCTACCTGAACGTTAAAGAAACAAAAACTAAAAGCACCGAAGATATTAGAACTGTCTCCGAAGTTTAAACAGAACAAAACCCTTAGCCTCAGCCTGACTTATTCAGAATCTTAGAATATACCTTGTCACTAACTCTGCAGGGTCCACCCTTCTAAAACTCATTCTCCCACCCAGACTCTGTGCAGGGTATTTTATGGTGGAAACTACCAGATGGTTCCAGCTGCCTTTTACCAGTCCAAAACTTACTCATCTGCTCCTTGGGTAAACATTTGCACCCAAATTCTTGTTCAAGTGCTTGCCTTGACTCAAGGCTCTTCTTTTTTTTTTTTGAGTAAATGCTGACTTTGCAGAGACACCCTGTTATCAGCTGCCGTGCACGAATCTGGTCGCCCCCCGTCTGGGCTAGCATACCCATCAGGACACTAAATTTGCACAACAGAATGTCGGCTTTGCCACCTGCGCACCTGTTACTTAAAGCATATGGCTCTCTCTTTAATCAACAGCACAAAACAGAGGCTCTGCAGGCACTCCTGGGAGCTTTCAGTCCTGCCTCTGATCCAGCCCTTGGCAATAGCTTGCTGGAAACATCTGATATTTGAAGGAGAGACTAGAAGACATGCTAACTACACATTCCTCTAGGTACCTAAGTTAAAAACATTTCCCTTTTAAATGTAAATATTTCAAAACAATGTACCTGGATGCTCTCTGTGATCTACCCCTCCCATAGAAGCTCTTGTACCAAGACGGATTACAAAGGAGGAAAACACAGATTTACGGGTAGTCTATTTTAGCATCATTTGCAACTCTGTATCCGATGAGCATCTTTGAAAACAACCATTAGCAGAAAGCTGGTGGAGTCCCTCATGAATGTGTGGAGTCCCGGTCTGGCTCTCAGGTGCCTAGCTCCCAACTTCTTTTTTGGTGACAAATAAACATCTGAATTTTTCAAACCACTGTTATTTTGAGATTTCTCTGTTATATGCAGTGAGAGTCCTGACCGATCAAAATCTTAAAAATCACTGTGATGCTCATTATCTCATTAAGCAAATTTTTTTTTATCACCCCACATGGGCTAGGCACCATTCTAAGTATCTATAAATGGAAAAAATGCGGTCCCTACACTGAAGGAACAGGGAATCAGAAAATATATAACACAAACAACGTATGTAATTGTATTTATTTATTTATTTATTTTAAATCCACGCCTTTATTTATTTACGTTTCAGGCAGTTCAAGTCCTTGAGGGGTATGGCATCTCAGGGATTCTGCAGCCAATGACTTTGGCAGAAAGGTTCTTTTAGAATTGCCCCACGAACCTTCCCACTGTTTCCATGAGTGTGAGTTACTTTTCTCCACATCACTTTGTTTTGTTCCGTTTGCCACCAGGAGTCACTGCATTTTCCTCTACTTTGTGCACGTAAGAGCATCTCTTGCCTAGAAAGAATTCAGTGTCATCTCGAGCATGAACACCTTCAATTTTAAGAAGAGCTATGTGCAACCTCTGGTTCCGGAGACCCTTGCGTAGGGCCGGCAAACATGGCCTTGGACCACAGCCTTCTGCATACATTTGTTGGGTTACTTCTGTCCCAGCTGGACTCCATGGGCTCCAAGATGGTGGAAAGGGCACCACATGTGTGATATTTAAATTTTCTAGTAGCCACATTTAGCATCAAGCAAAAGTAACACGTAAAGCAGATTGAATTATTTATTTTCCGTAACCCAATATATCACAAATATTACCACTAAATCAATATAAAAATAGAGTAGTGATATTAACCCAATATCAGATAGAGGTTTTGCGAAATGGGAGAATCATTTGAAAGGTTGTCTTCATTTTGTTGATGGTTTCCTTTGTTATGCAGATGCTTTTTCGTTTGCTGTGGTCCCATTTGTCTCTTTTTACTTTTGTTGCTTGTGGTTTTGATGTCACATCTAAAAAATCGTTGCCAAGACTAAGATAAAGGTTTCCCTCTATGTTTTCTTCTAAGAGTTTCACAGTTTCCAGTCTTATGTTTAAGCCTTTAATCCATTTTGAATTGATTTTTGTGTGTTGCATAAGATAAAGGTCCGATTTCATTTTTTCAGGTGGATATCCAGTTTTTCCATCATTTTAGAGACGATCCTTTCCCCATTGTGTGTTCTTGACACTTTGGTTGAGGCTCAGTTGTGCATGAGTTTACATTTAGACTTCTCTTCCATTGGTCCATATGCCTGTCTTAATGCCAGTACCATGCTGGTTTAATTACTGTAGCTTTGTAATATATTTGAAATAAAGGAGTGTGATGCCTCTACCTTTGTTCTTCTTTCTTAAGATGACTTGGACTATTTGGGATTTTCTGTGTTTCCATATGAATTTCAGGAATGTTCTTTCTGTTTCTTTAAAAAATACCATAGGAATTTTGGGGCACCTGGGTGGCTCAGTGGGTTAAAGCCTCTGCCTTCGACTCAGGTCATGATCTCAGGGTCCTGAGATCGAGCCCCGCATCGGGCTCTCTGCTCAACAGGGAGCCCACTTCCCCTTCCCTCTGCCTGCCTCTCTGCCTACTTGTGATCTCTCTCCTCTCTGTCAAATAAATGAATAAAATATTAAAAAAAAATACCATAGGGATTTTGATGGGGATAACACTGCATCTGTAGATTGCTGTGGGTAGTACGGATATTTTAAAAATATTAAGATAGAATGTCTTTCCATTTATTTGTGTGTTTTGTTTTTTAAGATTTTATTTATTTGTCAGAGAGAGAGAGCTCAAGCAGAGGGAGCAGCAGGCAGAGGGAGAAGCAGGCTCCCTGCTGAGCAAGGAGCCCAATGTGGGACTCAATTCTAGGACCCTGGGATCATGACCTGAGCTGAAAGGAGACGCTTAACTGACTGAATCACCTAGGCATCTTTGATTTATTTGTGTTCTTGAAAAAAAAAAA
>CM053608.1:116889828-116906320 GCA_028646535.1 Procyon lotor
TTTTTTGCAATATAATTATTGCTTTCCTGCAACGCTCAATTCTTTGGGGAAAAATGGTTGGCAATTTTATGCATACCCCCCTTCACATATACCCCCCACCACCAATAAGTAACTTGTTGGTTGAACTGCCCAACATTTGAATTAGTAGATATATTTTTTTAGTAGATATATTTTTATATATATTTTTAGGCATCTGGTATAGAAGTTCCCAGCAAATAAGTTGCTCTACTGTGTGACTTTGAACATGAAATATTTGATCTCCCATAACTTAACATTGAAGACCTTTTCCAGTGTGTTTTGTTTACATCACCAAAGCAAAATGTCTTTGCCTAACCAAAGACAGGTTTAGCTCTTTAAGTTTCTGATAATAAGCAACTCTAAAGTAAAACATAAATTCACCCTAATACTGAGTATACAGTTGACAAAACAATATCGTGTAAAGATGCTACAGAAATCAAGCAATTCTTTGAGGGAAAAGAATGGTATGTGTATCTTAAAATCCTGGTCTAGGAAATCTTGAAGGGCTTTGAATGAATCATTCCTACAAAGGACTATTTTCCTGTGAAGGTAAGCGTGGTTCTTTGTGCCCTTGTTCCTCATCTTCCATGACAACCTAAGGATGAATCAACCACATTACGAGACATCAGAGAGAGATCTTATAAGCCACAATTATTATCAGATGTGTACCTGTGGTTGCTGTCTGTGACCCAGCCTCTGAAAGTGTCTCTATGCCTTAGACAGGTAGGTGGTCCAAGCTTTGTTAGAGGCGGATCACCCAGGCCCTCCATGAAGATTCCAGACTCTTTCTGCTGTTTTAATTTCTCATTAGGTATTCGTTATACTTCAGAGAGGGCCCTTCTCTCCAAAGATGTTGCATGTTGGTGATTGCTTAGATACCGAAATGCCATGGCCAGCCCCTTCTTTCACACATTCCATAAATATTGACTGAATGGCTCCTGGACACACGAGAAGACAAATCACAATCCCCTTTAAGAGTTTGTGGATCCGAAGTTTGAAGTTAGGCAGAAACGGACTTTAAAAATCCCTGGTAGGCTACGTACTGTATGATTCCAACTACATGACTTCCTTGAAAAAGATCAGTGGTTTCCAGGGATCAGGGGAGAGGAGGGAACACACAGGTAGAACATGGAGGATTTTCAGGGTAGTGAAGCTACTCTGCAGTGGTGGGTACTTGTCCTTATATATTTATCCAAACCCATAGAATCTACAATGCCAAGAGCTAACTCTAATGTTTTTGTGTTGAAGTCGGTTCATCAATTTATCAACTGCCTGCCTCTGATAGAGGGATGTTAATAACGGGGGAGGCTGTGCATGTGTGGGGGGTGGGAGTATATGGGAAATCTGTGCCTTCCTCTCCATTTTGCTGGGGCCCTAAAAGTGCTCTGAAAAATAACATCTATTTTCTAAAAAGTCTACTGGTAAAATGTCATAGATCTTAGAGAGGGCAAACCTTCCACTGGTCAGCTGTTCTGAATTCCAAGTATTTGTTGGAGGAGGCTAGGCTATGGGGGTGGAGGCCAACATCTGAATTTGAGTTCCACAGAAGGCAAGGTGGTTCAAAAGACAATGTGACTCAAAATGGATCAAAGACCTAAATATAAGAGCTGAAACTATAAAGGTCTTGGAAGAAAACAGAGGGGTAAATTTTCATGACCTCGGATTTGGCAACGGTTTCTTAAATATGACACCAAAGCACAAGCCACAAAAGGAAAAAAAAAAAAGTAGATAAACTGGACTTTGTTAAAACGAAAAACTTTGGGGCATGAAAGGATACCACGGAGAGAGCGAAAAGGTAACCCACAGAACAGGAGGAAACACTTGCAAATCCTATATCTTCTAAGTGTCTAGTATTGGGCATAGATGAAGAACACTTAAAATACAACCATAAACAAACAACACAAAATGGACATAGGTGGGGTGCCTGGGTGGCTCTGTTGGTTAAGCGTCTGACTGTGGATTTGGGCTCAGGTCATGATCTCAGGGTTCTGGGATTGAGCCCCACATTGGGCTCCATGAGCAGGGAGCCTGCTTGAGATTCTCTTTCCCTCTCCTTTTCCTCCGCTACTCCTCCTCATACCACGTGCATGCTCTCTCTCTCTCTCAAAAAGGTGCATAACATGAATAGAAATATTAATAGCCTACTGTTGATCAGAAGCCTTACCGTCTACGGCCATACCACCCTGAACGCGCCCAATCTCGTCTGATCTCAGAAGCTAAGCAGGGTCGGGCCTGGTTAGTACTTGGATGGGAGAAGCCTTGCCAATAACACATATAGTTAATAAGCATTTTACATTTTGTATGTTGTATATATTATACATTTTGTATGTTGTATATATTATATGCTTACAATAAAGTAAGCTAGAGAAAAAAAATGTTATTAAGAAAATCATAAGAAGGGGCACCTGGGTGGCTCAGTCGTTAAGCGTCTGCCTTCGGCCCAGGTCAGATCCCAGGGGTCTGGGATCAAGCCCCGCGTCAGGCTCTCTGCTCTGCAGGAAGCCTGCTTCTCCCGCTACCATTCCCTCTGCTTGTGTTCCCTCTCTCGCTGTGTTTCTCTCTGTCAAATAAATAAAATCTTAAAAAAAAAAAAAAAAAGAAAAAAGAAAATCATAAGAAAGAGAAAATACATGTATGGTACTTACTACATTTATGGGGAAAATATCTACATATAAGTGGACCCACATGGTTCAAATCCATGTTGTTCAAGGTCACCTGTAATTATCTTGTTAATCTATCACTTTGCACATGTAGAGTCTAGAATACAGCTTAATACTTGCAGATATATATAGTCTCAGCTAGAGTGTAGTACTTGTACGACTCCACATATACAGATGATCTTAAGTAGTGTTTAATACATTAATAGAAGTAGTCCAGCAAATGTAATAAAAAAGTACAGCGTGATCATTTATTCTTTCTCCTGGCGTTTGATGAAGAGGCTGGACAACCCAGCCCTGGGGTCGCGTTGAAGGAATGGCTTGCAGGTTGTAGAATTGTCTGGTTCCTTCCTGAACTGAGGAATGTGGCAAGTCTCCAAAAGGTCCCTCTTGTCAAAAAGGCAAAGAGGAATGAGGCCATGTACCGTGCTGATCTCTCCTAAACCAGAGAGCCCGTGGTTGTACCTCTCCTTGAAGAAATTGCATTCTGGAAAAGCTAAGAGAGGTTTCCAGGGTCTCACTATAGAGTACGGAAGAATCAGGTTCAAGTCCATGTTTGCCCTGATCTTAAGTCTTCCTGCTCTGCCACACTGCTGTCCAAGCTTTTCAGGCAGATGTCCAAAGCTCTTGACAATCTAATACCACCTGTTTAGATACCTCTTTTAAAACTTCACAATTTCAGTGTCCCACTGTGATCAGATTGATTATGCCTTCATCTTATAAGCCTGGCTCCTTATTCCTAACTGCAAGCCTTATGCTATTTCCCCTCCTCACTCCTGTCTCAGGGTGTGTCATCCCTCACAAGCTTCGGAACGTGATTCGGGTCCCACGTAATTCGTGAAAAGCTCTCTCACCACTCCATCTCCTGCCCAATGGACTTTCTTTGAAAAACAAAACCAGAGCACTTTGAGACTAATTATTTCTATAACTAATCTGGGCCCTTCGCTATTGTCTGACACAACGTTTTGGTTTTGTCCATCTCTGTTTTACTTCTTTTTCTCACAGGCTTTCTCAACCCCAGCACTATTGATATTTGGGGCCAGGCAATTATCTGTTGTGGGAGTTGCCCTGTGTTTTACGGGATACTTAGGAAAGTCCCTGGCCTCCACCCACTAGATGCTTCTAGCACTCAGCCACCCCCAGTCATGACAACCAACAATGTCTCCAGACGTGATCGGATGTCTCGGGGGCTGGGGAGGGGGAGCAAAATCACCCCCAGTTGAGAACCAGTCCTAGGGTGCCTCCCTGAATCTCAGCAGCAATAAAGCTGAAAGTTACATTTCTCAGACTCTGTTGTCACTGGGACCCAGGAGAGGAAATCGGTTCTGACAAGTAGGTGAACTTGTGCTGGATTTGAAAGGTTACAGTGAGGTGGTGACTGTCTTCCTTTGCTTCTGGCTGTTTTCAAATGGCAAAAAAAAAAAAAAAAAAAAAAAGTGGGTTGTGGACATGAACAATATTTCTGTAGCAACATTCCTTATCCATTCTCTGGGGTGTTGAGCGGAGTCATGCATGTGTGCAGGGGGAAAGCGGTGGCGGAAATGAGAGCTCCATGTCCCATTCTCTAGCTTTATGAATGTCAAGGGGCAGTTTCCATAATAGCACAGTACTGGTAGCTTCCAGAATCCAGCTTCCTAATTCCTGAATGGCGGTTATTCAAGTGTGTTCTTGAGTTTAACAGATCTGGGGCTGCCTTCAGATTTACCAGCTTCCCGGTGATCAGCTGTGGGGTTACGTCAGTCGGTCCCGAGAGCCAATGGAGAATCAACTCTTGAACCCTTCTGCCATTTTTACACATCTAGTTCACTTCCCCAATCTTTTTCTGAATGAAATCAGTGGTTTCTCTTTCCTGTGCTGAACCGACGTTAACCTCGTACCGATGATCTCTTTGGTGAATTTCCTTTCTTTCTGAGTGGTTAGGTTTCCTAGACCGAGGAGTCACATTTATTTCTCTCATCCGCTTCCCATAATTGCCATCCATTGTTATCCCACTCCCCAGAGTGGGAACTAGAAAAGCCATTCAATTAATTTGTGTTTGGCATTCATTAGAAAACTTGCTTGATGAATAAAGACTTGGAAAAAAATAAAGATGAAAGAAAGAGACCCCCCCACCCCTTCCAGTTTTTTTTTTATCTTCTTCAGTGTGTTACAGAGCTTGAAACTGCATGTCTGACCCAGCAGAGAGAAACTACTTCTGGTGGGAAACTGGTGTGAGATGTTCTTACTGATGGGCTCAGTCATACGTCAGGCTAATGGCCACAGAAAATACCCAGAACACACTCTCCCTAGAAAAATACCAGTCAGGCTTTTGGCTATAGATGTCTGTTCACTGATGGCTCCGGAGCTTACATCCCCATGCCTGGCCTCTTGCCTGAGCTCCAAACTTAAACGTACTGATGCCTACTTGGTGTCTCCACTTGGATAACTAAAATTAATATTAAATGCCACATGTGTAAAAGCAAACTCCTCTTCTCCTAGCCCGGCCTGGCTCTCTCCCTGACTTCTGCTTCTTAGTAAATGACACCGCCATCCACTCATGTCCAAAACCTAGAAATAATGATCAATCTCTCCTTTTCCCTTCGCGTCCACCGTGAGACTACCAGCCATCCTCCATCACTTCTCATTCCCTCATGGGTCCCACTGCTTTCACTCTCTCTCCCACATTTAAACACAAATCAGATCGTGTCTCTACGCCATTGAGATCTGGTCTACAGCTTCTCAACAGAATGAAATCTATACCTTTTAATCCAGGGAGCAGAGCCTTCTAAGATGTAGCCACTGTCTGTCCCCCAAACTCATCCTATCCCATTCTCTCCTTATCCTTATGCCCCCGCCCAGGTCTTTCTTCTGTTCCCTGAACTCCCAAGTTCTTTACTGCCTTAGGGCCTTTGCAACTATTTATCTCATCCATACCCGGGCTCTTTGCGTGTCTACTTCTTCTCATCTTTCAAATCCTGGTTCATATGTCACCTCTGAGACAGTTTGCTTGATTATCCCATCTTCAGGAAACCCCACCTTCTAGGTCATCCGCTATCATATCACCCTGTTAATTTCCCCGAGTGCTCATCAGTATCTAAATGACCTTGTCCACCTCTCTGTTTTCTGCTTGATTTCTTGTTTAGTGTGCACTGACAAGATGCAACCCTCAGGAAGGCAAGACCATCTATCTGTCTCAAGGCTGCCTCCTAGCCCCTGAAGCAGCACTTGGCACACTGTAGGTCCTCAGGAAATAGTTGTTGAATGAATGAATAGTTCTTATCTGTATTATTTTACCGTGGAAAATACATATAATCATATAAATATATATAAATACATATGCATCTTAACTATTTTCAAGTATTCATTTTAGTGGCATTAAGTACAGTCACATGGTTACACACTCATCCCTACCATCAATCTGTAGAGCACTTTTCATTTTGAAAAATGGAAAATCTCTACCCATTAAACTCTAACTCCCTGTTCTTCCCTCCTACAACCCCTGGTAACAACCATCATTCTACTTTCTTCATGAATTTGACTACTGGAGGGACCTCACCTAAGTAGAATCATGCAGTATCTGTCCTTTCTGCCACATTTTGTTTATCCACTCTTGTGTGTATGGATATGTGGCTCGCTTCCACCTTTTGTCTATGGTGAATGATGCTGCTGTGAACTGGAGGTGCACATGTCCCTTGAGACCCTGCTTTCAATTCTTCTGAATATATATATCCAGAAATGTCATTGCTGGATTACATGGTAATTCTAGTTTTAATTTTGGGGAAGCTACCATCCTGTTTTCCATAACGCTGCATTGTTTTATATTCCCATCAAAAGTGCACAAGGATTCCAATTTCTTCACATCATCACCAACATTGCTTATTTTCTGTTTTGTTTGGCTTTGTTTATAGTAGTCATCCTAATGGGTCTGAGGTGATAGTTCATTGTGGTCTTGATTTACAGGTCCCTACTGATTAGTAATGTGAAACATCTTTTCATGTGCTTCTTGGACCCGTGTGTTTCTTCTTAGGAGAAATGTGTATTCAAGTCTTTTGCCTATTTTTAAATCAGGTTTGTTGCTGTTGTTGATTTGTAGGAATTCTTTATATATTCTGGATATTAGAGCCTTATCAAATATACAATTTGCAAATATTTTCTCCCATCCCATGTGTTGCTTTTCCATTCTGTGGATTGTATCCTTTGATGCACAGAGTTTTCAGTTTCAATGTAGTCCAAGTTATCTATTTTTTCATTGTTGCCTGACCTTTTTGTGTCATACCAAGAAATCATTGCTAAATCCAATGTCATGAAGCTTTCCCCTATGTTTTCTTCTTCTTCTTTTTTTTTTTTTTAAGATTTTATTTGACAGAGAGAGAGAGATCACAAGTAGGCAGAGAGGCAGGCAGAGAGAGGGGAAGCAAGCTCCCTGCCGAGCAGAGAGCCTGATGTAGGGCTTGATCCCAGGACCCTGAGATCATGACCTGAGCTGAAGGCAGAGGCTTAACCCACTGAGCCACCCAGGGTGC
The DNA here is from genome assembly GCA_028646535.1 of Procyon lotor. Classification (NCBI taxonomy): domain Eukaryota; kingdom Metazoa; phylum Chordata; class Mammalia; order Carnivora; family Procyonidae; genus Procyon; species Procyon lotor. Next base: position 116,897,006 of record CM053608.1, read on the forward strand.
CCCCCCCATGTTTTCTTCTAAGAGCTTTATACTTTCAGCTCTTACACTTAGATCTTTGATGTACTTTCAATAGTTGTTAAGGTAAGGCTCCAACTTCATTCTTTAGCATGTGGCTATCATCCAGTTTTCCCAGTACCATTTGTTGAAAAGACTGTCCTTTCTCTATTGAATGGTCTTGACATTAAAAAAAAAATGACCATATATATGTGAGAGTTTATTCTGGGCTTGGGAATCTCTTTTATTTCATTGGTCTGTATGTCTTTATGCCAGCACAACCCTGTTTTGATCATCATGGCTTTGTAGCAAGTAATAGAATCAGAAAGTGTGAGCTCTCCAACTTTGTTATTTTTCAAATTTGGTTTGGCTATTCATGGTCCCTTGAGATACCACATGAATATCAGAACAGATTTTTCTATTTCTGAAAAAAATGTCGTTGGGATTTTGATAAGGATTATACTGAACCTGTAGATGATTTGAGGCAGTACTGACATTTTAACAATATTAAGTCGGTCATTGAATTCTGTTACATAGTATTTTGTTAAGCTTTTTTCATCAGTATTCATCAGAGATATTGGTCTGTACTTTTCTTGAAAGTCTTTGTCTAACTCTAGTGTTAGGGAATGCTATCCTCTGAAAATGAGTTTGGGAGTGTTCCCTCCTCTTCAGTTTTTGGACCCCTTTGAGCAGGATTGGTATAATTCTTTAAATGCTTAGTAGAATTTGCCAATAAAGCCATTTGGTCCTGGGCTTTTCTTTATCGTGAGGTCTTTGATTACTGATTAAATCTCCTTACGAGTTATAGGTCTGCTCAGATTTTCTATTCCTTCGTGATTGAGTCTTGGTAGATTGTGAGTTTCTAGAAATGTGTCCATTTTATCGGTGTTATTCAATTTATTGGCGTACAAATGGTCACAATACTCTCTTAGGATTCTTTCTTATTTCTATATAATCAGTAGTCATGACTCTCTTCCATTTCTGATTTTAGTTAGTTTAGTTTCTCTCTTATTTTTCTTAGTCAATCTAGCTAAAGGTTTGTCTATTTTGTTTATCTTTTCAAAGAACCCATTCTTGGTTTGTTCTTCTCCATGTGTTTTAGATCTATTGTTTAAAGGGAAGAGAAAGAACCAGAAAACAAATAGCTTGAATCCCTGGAAGATAATTCTAAACTTGGCTGTATAGGGAAGGAAAAACTTGTTGAATTGAAAGTGATGTCGCTGCTTAGGTAGGAACTGGCACTATTTCTGGAAAAGTTCTTCGTCATTCTTGATGGCAGCCACAGCCAATCCTGGAAAAGAGAAACCTTGTTGTGCATTTTGTGCAAAACAGATAATAAAAAATAACTAGCTTATATTTACATATATGCTTCTTATGTGCCAGGCATTATTCTAAGCACTTCACATATATTAACTCATTTCATCTTCATAGTAATCCTAGTAGTCCATCATAATCTTCATAGTGAGGAAGGTACTATTAGTAATCCCATTTTACAGATGAATAAACTGAGGCAGAGAGTATAAATCATGGCCAGTAAATGTCAGAACTGTGATTCCCATGCAGGTGTTCTGGCTTCAGAGATGCTACACTGCCTCTACTAATAAATGCATCATTTTGATGGGGGTATTGGTGATGGATGAGACATGCAAATTGGTCTTTCCTTTAAAGTTTGCCAGTGGGTGTAGGGGCACCTGGGCGGCTCACTCAGTTAAGCCACTGACTCTTGATTTCCACTCAGGTCGTGATCTTAGGGTCATGAGATCAAGCTCCGCAAGTCTGCTAAAGATTCTCTCCCTCCGCCCCTCCCTTGCATTCTCTAAAAATAAAGACATAAATCCTAAAACAAAACAAAACATTTTGCCTGCGGGTCTGAATGCTACCTAGAATCTGCCAGTGGCTTGAAACATGCTGACCCTGCTTACAAAGCTTGCCCTTAGGGCTTTGATTCCAAGGTCTTCACTATTTCAAGCTGAGCTCCATGCTAGCTTTCTTCCCTGGGTCTGGACTTCTGTTTCAATCTCTGCGATGAACACAGTCCCTCGCCAAGCCTGTACAATGACTGTGACTCAGCTAATGTCAGCAATGTGGTCTGTGATGCCAACATGACACCTTGCTGGGCACTTGAGCATGCTTGGTCCGGCTTATCCTAGGGTACCTACACTTCTGCCCTTCCCCCCTCTGTGGCATCTGTCCCATTTTCAGACTTACTGTGCTCCCTTCCTATTGTTGCTCTGGGCTCATTAAATTTTTCAAATAAAACCCGACTGCCACTTCTACATTAAGGCTGGCCATTTGATAAGGGCCGCATCTTAAAAGGTTAATCTTGTTATTCTAGAGACCAACAGTAGCTAAAGCAGAACACAATCAGAGCATCCGTACCCTGCTCAGAAACTTGGCAGGGATCGGAGGAGAAAGGGGTGGATGGAAACCTTCCTTGACATGTCGCCGGGCCACGGATCTGATGCAATAATCTGTAAACACACACACACACACACACACACACACACACACACACACACACACACACCATAGTCACAGTGTGCTTCTCCCTCCTGCCAGAATACTGAGTCGGGAAAAATATTCAGACCCTGAGCTGGGATGTTGCTAAGTGAAGGGGAGATTTCAGGTGAGAAGTAAATGTGTAGAGGATGCAGTGACCTTTCTTATTTGCAGTGTTTTCATTCTGCAGCTTGCGCGGCAGGGACCCTGACATCAGAAGCTCCGATGGCCCAAGGCTGTGTTGGAGAGGAAATAAATGAGCCTGCCCTACTTCCAGAGGCTCTAGTAATGTGTGTGCTGCACGGAACCTGGGCAGGGCAAGATGTGTGTAGACAGGAGACCTCTAGTGGCTCCAAGTGGGAGTTGCATTGCCTGCTGGGCCCCAGAGGGAGTCAAAACACACAGGGTCTACGGAGAAGATCCTGTGTGTTCAACACCAACCTGGACATTAGGGCAGATTCAAAGGAATTACAAGCAGGCAGGCTTAAGGCATTTATCCCCTGGCTTGGGAAAATTAAAACAGCACATTGTTTCTCTACTGACTTGATGCCATGGGAGCTTCCAATCATATGGGCCAGAGTAACAATCCAGGAAGCTGAACCCAGAGGGATAATTGGATGAAAAGAGAAAGGGCATTCCTGAACAGCATGAACCAAGCAGGCAGGAAGAAAAACCCTGATGACACGGAGCAGAGTTTTCTAGCGAGAAGTTCTGCGTGTGTGTGTGTGTGTGTGTGTGTGTGTGTGTGTGTGTGTTGGGATGACTGAAAACTAAGCCACATGGTGGGAAAGCCAAGAACAGAAAATCCAGCTCTCCTGAGCTGTTCGGAAAAGGACCCTCCTCGGGTGTCCACAGAGAAATGCTGGACCTCTGATGACACAATCAAGGATTGCAAATTCAAAGGCTCCCCTGGCCAGATCGTGCATGGAAATGCATGAAACAGACCGGATGGAGGATTCTGGCATTTCAGAGATGTCAACTTTCGTTTTAAATTTTGCAGTGATATTTAGCCAGCCTAGAGTCATGAATGCAGCTGGAAGGAAGGGAGGCTGTGACAAAAAGGGGAGGGAGGGTTTGGACCTCCTTACCACGGGCCGCAGTGACTCAACGCCGGCCAGTTGTTACTGTCAGGAATGTAGACCCACTTGCCAAATATTCCAAGCCCGTGAGAGAAGCACATTATCTACCATTTTATGTGAAATCTCTCAGTGTGGAAGTGCTGGCTTAACTTTTTAAAACATGGTACAGATGAAACGAAACATTTGGCCTTCAGGTTATCACTTGGTGAGTTGGGGCTCCATTCATCAAGTTTATTCTGAAGATGTTTTGAGACATGAAATGAAACTGACAAATTTTACTAGAATTCTCATGAGTTGGCGGAAAGCCAACGACTGCTTTGTTTTTTGTTTTTGTTTTTTTTGGTGGGAGAGGGAAGTGTTTTTTTCTCTGATGAGGGCCTTGAAGGGAGCTTGCTAGGACGAGCCCTTTGCTCCTGTCCCTCTGCCCCCCATTTGCAAGTTGGGGTCACTTTTCTGAGCCTCTGTTTTTTTCCCCTGGAGATATAATTGACATATAACATTACGCTGTTTCAGGGGTATAACATAATGATTCGATATTTGCGTCTATCACGAAATGATCACCACAGTAAGTTAACACCCATCGCCACACAGCAACCAATTTTTTTTCTGATGATGAGACCTTGAAAGGTTTACTCTCTTAGCCCCTTTCAAATATACAATACAGTATTAACAATAGTTGCCCTGCTGTCCATTGCATCCCCAAGGCTTACTTATTTTATAACTGGAAGCTTGTACTTTTGACCACCTTCCCCTCTCCCCCCCTAGTCCCCTTTCCTTCATCCCCCGAGTCTGGCAACCACCCATCTGTTCTCTGTATCTGTGACTTCAGTGGTTTATCGCCATGGTCTTTAGATTCCACACATAAGTGAGATCACAGGGTATCTGAGGCTCTGTTTTCTCATCAGTTAAACCGGCAATCTGATTAGAGGTCTTTTTGGCTCAACAATGTATGATTCCTAAGGAGCCCTTATATCTAAAATTCTCTGATTCTTCTTCCAGTGCGGAAGCCGATGTGTCTTCCAGCTGACCTCACCTTACAGAAAGCTCAGAGAGTTTCATTTGTGTACAGGCTCCTGTCATCCTCCAGGGGAGGCAGTGAGGTGTAGCAAAAGTCATGGTTAAGCCTGACCACCCATCAGAATGAACTGGAGAGTTCTGCAACAAACCCGAGGCCAAGCCTCACTCTGAGCCACCGAGACAAACTGAAGGAGACTCCAGAGAAGGATCCAGGCATGGGGATGGAAGACGTAGTCTTGTGTTCAAGTTCTTCTGGAATCCGACAAACGGGGGGGCAAGGAGCAAACCACGTTGGAGCCTGAGACCGAAGGAAAAACGTGGCCCCTTTATATGCTCATCAAAGCGTCCTCCCCTGGTTTAGACAAAGCAGGAAAAGTTGCTAGAATCTCTACAGTCAGAAATTAAGACTGTATATAAAGTCTGCATGGCTGGGTCTGTTCACAAGGGTCAACCTTCATCAGCTCGTTGGGGGCTCCGTGGACCCCCAGCGGCGGGAACAGTTCCCCATCGGTCCCGGTTCCCGCTAATGCAGGTTTTTAACACAGACCAACAACCTCACTCTGCCTTTATGTAAAGTCGTGATAGTTCATCGATCATGGATATTTTGCATTCGTTTATATGTTAAAAAAAAAAAAAACCCAGGAATTCAGACATTCTTGAGCGCGCCATTCATTCCAGCCAACCCTGGTTCTGAACTTGAGTTTAAATCCTGCTTCTGCCTGGGTCAGTTACTGATCCAATCTAAGCCTCTCTTCCTCGGGTGTAAGATGAGGTTAAAGCCAGCGGCGTGATGAGGTTCAATCGAGGTCACGTGCGGAAGTGCCCGGCACAAAGCAGGAGCACTACTGTGAGCTGGCTAATATCACACACAGAGATTGTGTAAGACCACAGTTACCATGGCTCTCATTTGTCTGCTTCTCCCAAGAAAGGTGGCTTGCCTCGGGTTTGTCACTTCTTAGGTATGGGATTGGGATTGAATTAACATTACCCAGTCAGGGGTGTTCAAGTTCTTCCATGAAACCCTGGGGATCAAAAAATAACCAGGTATTATTTATAGCAGAACAAGGACATGCTAAATCACCTGATGGGTGTAATTATTTTAATCTATTTTATATGTTTGGCTCTGTGGAAAGTTTATCTTAACCAATTTAAAAACTTTTTTTTGAGATTTTATTTACTTATTTGGGAGAGAGAGAATATGAGAGGGAGAAGGTCAGAGGGAGAAGCAGACTCCCCACAGAGCTGGGAGCCGGATATGGGACCCGATCCAGGGACTCTGGGATCATGACCTGAGCCGAAGGCAGTCACTCAACCCACTGAGCCACCCAGGCGCCCCTTAATCAATTTAAGTAAAGCACCCAGGGCACCTGGGTGGCTCAGTGGGTTAAGCCTCTGCCTTCAGCTCAGGTCATGGTCTCAGGGTCCTGGGATCGAGCCCCACATCGGGCTCTCTGCTCAGCAGGGAGCCTGCTTCCCCCTCTCTCTCTGCCTGCCTCTCTGCCTACTTGTGATCTCTCTCTCTCTCTCTGTCAAATAAATAAAGTAAAATAAAAATAAATAAAGCATACCATAGATTTTAAAGGTTCGAGGACTCCTCTTCTAGATCCTATTTCTCAAAGTTTCATGTTCATGAGATTTGGGGGAGTCTTGTTGAAGTTCAGATTTTTGAGTCAGCAGGTGGGGCTGGGGCCTGAGCTTCTGTATTTGTTGCAAGCTCCCAAGCAGGATTGGCTATATAATTTGTAGGGTCTGGTGCAAATGAAAATATAAGACCATTGTTCAAAGGCGATGAACGATTTCAAGATGGCGGTGACAAAGCATTAAGCCAGGGGCATAGCCCTTCTAAGTGTGGGGCCCTGTGCCACTGCACAGGCCACACACCTAGGAAACCTAGCTAGCTTCTGGGGGATACCTGTGCTGGGGCTCACCGCCGTACTTTGAGTAGCAAGTGGGATCCAACAGAATTTTCTGTGACAAAGGAGGTGTTCTACGGATGTGTTGTTCAATACAGTAGCCACTTAGGCTCACGGAGTTGTTGAGCCCTTGAAATGTGGCTTGTGTGACCCAAACTAATGTTTTGTTGAACTTTCATTAGCTGTAAGAAGGCCCATGAGTCTAATGGCCGCCCCACTGGACAACACAGTTTGGTTGTCAACTTTATCTAGCAGGATAGTTTCCTACTCAAGCACGTTGTTAGCCTCCGAGCTAATTACACAACATTAGTCAAGGGAAGGTAGACCAGATCTTTTTCTTTATGCTTTAACAGATCTATTTAATCTTTTAAAAAAAATTCTGACAGGTAATGCTATTCCAAATATTCTCATGACAAAGACCTGGCCTAATCTGGGAAATAATAATTTTTTACATTTAAAAAAATTCTATTTAATTTACGGCGGAAAATATTGGTAATTCGTATGTTAAAAGTTTCTCGTCTCCTTTCATAGGAAATGATTGACAGCCTTTCAGTGCCGTCTGCATCTTTTAAAACCTAAGTGACTGACACCCTTCAGCCAGAATACATTTTCCCACAGCCTTGAAATATGACTTGATTTCCCTGATGTGAAGCCGTCTTTCAGGTGCCTGGGCTGCTCCTCGGGCTTTTAACCCTCTGTGGTTAGACCTCTTCTTTCTGGTAATGAGACCGAGCCTGCCCAGGAAGTAAGAATGAGCAAAACCTCCGCTAGTACCACCAGGCTTGTGGTTAGACAACAAAGGGGGCACTTCGGTTCTGAAGGATTCTTCTTTTTTTTTTTTTAATTTGGGCTGAGTGAAATCCCCAAATTGCTAAATTGCTAATCTCCAGAGAGGTTTTCTGATTTCTCCACTCCATTCAAGACTTTAAACTTTCTTTTTGAAACAGGATTAATTGGGCATTCAATGAAAGAGACAGAGAGAGAGAGAGAAGAGGTGGGGTTGCAGGGGAAGAAAGGTTAGAAATCTAACTTCTTGAGTCAAAGAAATAGAAGTAAGAAGACGCTAGCTGATCAGGAGACCAGGAAGGAGGGAGAGAATGTGGGAAGAGACTCATTTAAGGATAGCCACCCCCAAACCAAAGCTCCACCCATCAGGAATTTCTAAGTACCAGGAAAAAATGGCAATGGTTTCTGTGACTGGTCTTTCTTTGGATCTGCAGTGAGTTCATGACTCTTGACATCAAAGCATAAAGCACAGGAGGGATTAAACATTCTCCAAATGGGTCAGAGCTTGGCAGCCCCGAGATCCACTGTTCGGAAACCTAACACCTGGAAACAGACCCAGGAATCTATGAGAAGTCGGTAAGTGAGAGAGTGCCTGTGGCCTAAAAGGGAGGCATTATTCAAAAGTGTTAAGTCAACAGGCCGAACATTTGGGGAAAATAAATATTGCTCAATACTTAGACTCTACAACAAAATAAATCCCAGATGGATTAAGTGTGTGCTAAAAATAAACCGAAACCCGAACGATAAAAGTGAGGGTAAAAGAGTGGAATTTCGGGGTCAGGAGTGTGTGTACATAAATCTGAGTATAATTGACTCTCTTACCGACCATGCACGAAGGATTGTGTGTCTGCAAATCCACACTGATACCCGTTCTTATCTGGTTTCTGATTTCGTCATGCTAGTAGGCATGAAGCTGATTTAAACGCATTTCTTGGACTGCTTGGGTGGCTCAGTCGGTTAAGCATCTGCCTTCAGCACAGGTCCTGATCCCCAAGGTCCTGGGATGAGTCCTGCATTGAGTTCCCTCCTCAGCGGGGAGTCTGCTTCTCCCTCTCTCTCTGCTCCTCCCCCTGCTCATTCTCTCTCTCTAATAAATAAATAAAATCTCAAAAAAAAAAAAAAAGTAAAATGCATTTCTCTGATTACTAATGAATTTGAACACCTGTCCAAATACTTGTTAGTTTTTCTGGGTTTCCATTTTCCTCAAGTGCCTGCGTGTATCCTTTGCCCAATTTCTACTGGCACTTCTGTATCTTTCTTCTTGATATGAGAAGGTTCCTTGTGTGTTTTAGATATTACTCTCTTGTTAATTTAGATACCACAAGTTCCATTTTCTCCGTCGTTATCTCCTAAGTTTATTTATGTTACTCTTTGTTGAACACAAGCCCTGCCTTTCTATGTAGTAAGAGCCATCTCACATGGACCTCCAGTGTTTGTGCCTGGAAATGAACGGCAGTTGGAGCGCCCCCTGCGGGGAGAATGGATTGGTGAGGTGTGTGTGCATCACAGAGGGCTGAGCAGAAACCATTAAAAGCAATGGACCAAAAAAATTAAATAAATAAAAGCAATGGACCAAATGCACACCGAACATCAAGGGTGAACCTGAAAGAGGTAGTGTGGGGTGAGCAGAATGAGATATATAACACCATATCATTTATGTCCATTAAAATGTGTGAACTTTATACAATACCTATTTAGCAAAACCATATGTGAATTAAAAGACACATAGTTAACCCACCGGAATGATGATAAGGGGGGATTGGGATAAGAAATGGGGGTTAAGGAGGATAAATAAATAAGAGAGGAGCCTAGGAGGACTCACCTACTGAGAATGTCTTAAGAAATGAGGGATAAAACCAGAGGTGCTGCACCACAGCACCCCACGTTCCAACACGGAAGGAGAAAAGACAGAGACATGTTTTTTATCATGTTGGGGTAAGAAGCCCTTCTAATTATGATGCTGAGGTCAAAAGCTATAAAAATAGGATGATAAAGCTATTGACATACAAGAGTTTTACACTGTCGGG
>CM053608.1:116906420-116941379 GCA_028646535.1 Procyon lotor
CATTGTATGTATAGACCATCTTGGATTTATCCATTGATCTGTCCATGGACACTTGGGCTTGTCCTATGTGTGAGTTGTTATGAATAATGCTGTTGTAAACACGAATATACAGATATCTCTTGAAGACCCTGCTTTCACTTCTCCTGGGTACATATATCCAGAAGTTGAATTGCTGAATCATCTGAGTTAAAAAGAGAATTACTAATTCCATTTTTAATTTTTTGAGGAACTGCCATAGTGGTTTTCATAGTGCTATATCATTCTACATTCCCACCAACAGTACACAAGGGTTCCAATTCCTCCACATCTTCACCAACGCTGGTTATTTTGTTTTGTTTTTTAAAGAATAGCCATCCTAATGGTTGTGAGGGGTATAAAACACCTCTTAAAAACACAAAAAACTGGGGGAAATATTTCCACCATACATGGTTTATACTTCTAATAAAGAAAGGCCTCAATAATCAATAAGAAAAGGGTGAGTAAGAATTTAAAATAGACTATGGACATAAATAGCAACTTAACCAGAGGAGACTGCAAATAATTAATAAACCCACATGCATGTTCCTCTTTTTCAGTAATTAGAGTAATGTAAATAAAAACAAAACATAACACCATTTAGCACATATCATTTGTCAAAAATGGGAAAAAATGGTAATACTCAGTGATGGTAAAGATGTGGAGAAGCAGGTGCTCTCATACAATACCAGCTGAAGAAGAGAAGAGAAAGTCTAGCTGTCTTTCATGGTTCGTGCTTCCCGAGTTTCTTTGGTAAAGATTACTTTTTATGTGACTTGGTTTTGGCTAATGAGCTGTGAGTGGAAGGACTGTATAGGAATTCTGGGATGGTTCCTTACAATAAAGGAGAAGAGTGTTCATGTTTGCTCTTCTGCTTCTTTTTTTCTGCTTTAATGGAACATTACTGTGATGGCTGGCACTCCAGTAGCCATCCTGGACCACAAGGTAACTTTGACTATGGAAATAGTATAATGCTGGTGCTGCACAAGCCAGAACTTGAGTAACTTTAGATGTCTGACACTTGGCTTCCTAGCTCCTAATATAGCCTCCTATGGCTCAAACCAACGTTCTATATTCAGCCTCAGACTAGCAGTGGAAAATTCCCATTGTGTGCAAGTGGGCAGGGAGTCACATAGCTCAAAGGACCTCCATCCCCTCCGAAAATGGTCAGTGTTGCCCGAAACAAAGATTACAATAAAAATATATTATTAAAAGTTGATTTCATGACACATGTAAATCAAACCATCACGCTGTATGCCTTGAACTTACACAGTGAGGTATGTCAGTTATTTCTCAATAAAACTGGTTGAAAAATTTATAAAATGTAATAAGTATAATAGAAATTTAAATAGTTTAAGTTTCCAGTAGTGTTCTTGGTAAGATTTTAGCAGATATACTTCTTAAGTTATTAAAGCTTAAAGCTGCACTGAAACTTCTGAAACACTGAAGGTCACTTTAGCTCCTTGCATGCACATGTTAGTGACATACTTTCCATTTTTTCTCGAAGCCTTCCTGCCCCTTTTAATTGGTACTTTATGTATAAAGACAACTACTCATGGGAACTCACTCCCTGTTCCCCAAAGCCGTGCAATTTCCAGGAAGTTATAAAAGAGGTAGTTGCATCGAAGCAAAAGCAACGGGGTAGGTTTTAAAATGGCGGAACCGGGGCCATTCAGCCTGAAAAGGAAGAAACTCAGGGCAGGATAACCATCTTTAACCTGAGGGCCTCAAGAAGCAGAGATTACATAGAACGAGCTTTCTGGAATGACAGTTGTCCCTCAGTGATCCCAACTCCCTTGAAAAGTAATGAGTTCCCTGTCCCTCAAATTGTTTCTCCTGTAGAGAATGTTGCTCCTGTGGGCTGCACCAAGTCAAGGTCCTGTGATGCTCTGGGGCTTTGTGGCTGACTACACATTCAATTGCTTTATCAAATGATGAAAAGAAGGCCTGGAGGTGTGAGGAGGAGGCTTTTAGGATGCAAGCCTGGCAGCATGTGGGGAGTTCAGTTTCCTTAAAATGTCCTACCTTCCAGTTGACCATCACCTCCAGCCAGCCTGCCCTACCCACTGTCTCCAGGTCTAAACTAACTGCCTTCCTCTGCCCACTCAACCCTAACCATTTTCCCACACTCTCTTCTTCCAGAACCTTCTTTTAACACTTCTTCCTGTAGTTCTCCCTGAGCTCCTTAATGCACGTCTACTCTGACTTCACTGATAGAGACCAGCAGGCTCTACACGCCTGCCCACTCACCATAGAGCAGTAAGACATGCAAGTTAAGAGATGGTCTTTCGAGTCAGGCCAGAGTTAGAATTCAGGTCCCGCCAATAACTACCTATTATCACCACTCAGCTTGGGTTTCTTCATCTGCCCATTGAGGAGAAGGATGCAAATGGCAGCTCATGTTTGCACCAGGCACTAAGCACCTAAGATGGATCATCTCTCCTAAGAGGTGTGGGTGCCCTTTATTCTCTTCACTTACCCTCTCATAGGATTGCTGTGAGGCACGTGAGATGCTGCCCCCAGGCCGGGCCTGCCATCAGCATTATATAAATGCCACCTCTTGTTCTTATAAGGTGGGCCATGGGATCGTGGGCATTCTGGCCATGGAAGCCCCAGCTTCACTCCCGTCTCCCTCCTGACATGGCGCCCTACTGGGATCTGAGACCAACGTTGAGAAGAGCTCGTCTATACACCGATCTGGAATTCATTCACACTCCTCATGGACTGTTCCTGGGTCACTCCCCGGCTATGTGTCTGGAGGCTAAGAACTCTTGGTGACACTTCTGGGCACCTCCTGCAGAGAGTGCTAAGCCTCCTGAGTCCTTGGGGTCGCCATGAATGGAGAAGGTGTGTTGGGAGATGTTGAATCCTAGCTGGGCAGTTCCTCCACATCAGGCTGGGAAGGGAGCTTTTCCCAGGTGCCAAACTGTGCCTCGGAGAAAAATGACAGGCTGTGGGTGGGACCTCAGATACAGCAAAGAGCTCGGGCGCCTCACAGCCTCCAAGCTCGCCTTGGCAACAGATCTTCTCCCTGTTCCCTTTTGAAAGGGAATTATGTGACTGCTGGCACTAGGCAATTATCATTTGTGAACATTTTTTTTTCTTGTGTCATGTCAGAGAAAGACACATACACACACCTTGCCTATGAACAGTAGATTCAGGAATTACAGGCATAAGCCAATCTAGTTTTAAAAATGATGTTGTCATCTAAATTCTATTAACCCTACAATGCAATCTCCCCTAGACCAAAATATTGCAATTTCCTTCTCTTTTCACTTTCTTTCCCCCCAATTTAATTTGATTTTTGCTCTCTTTAGAGGATACACAGTAATCAGGTTAAGCCATCCTCATGTCAGTGCTGCCCTTAGAGTTCCTTCCCATTCTATTTCAGCCTGTTTTTTACTTCTTCCTTAATCCACTTTCTGCCCAGTGAATATCCCAAGAAGAACTGGACAGAGATAAATCATTTTGCCTTGGGAACTTATCAGGTTGAAAAAAATAAACAAGCCGCTGCCCTCCAAAACTCAGAAAATCACGTTAGCCTAGGTACCCAGTCTGTTTATTTTCCTTTATCTAAGGGATAGATTTCATTATGAAAGGTGGGCCCGCCTCCATGGCCAAAGGAGTCCCTAACGCTAAGGAAGGGCCAGCAGTAATAAATGAATGTGTTTGCTATTGCAATAGTCCAATCTGGATTTCAGAAAGGATGATATTTGTGCGGGTTTTTTTTTTTTTTGAGAGGCAGTGAATAATATAGGTTTTAAATAATAATTCTGCAACTCCAGCTCTTTTTGAGGGCATGCAGAATCGCCTGCCAACTCCTGAAAGCCCAGACAGCAATTGACTTAACAAGACTAAAGCAATATTGCTTTTTATGCAGCTTAAGGTGTAAACAAATATTTCCTCTTAACACATTTCTAATGTTTGGTATAATAACAAGTCATCAAATTAGACGAAAACAGACACAACTTTTTTTTTTAAGAAATCCAGTCTTCCTTTGTCCCGTCTCTTTTTATATCCAGGAAAATGAACAGAACAATAAAGTAGCATCACCTAGGACAAGTGACAATGGCCAAGTGGCTTGTTTATTTCTTTCTGATAAATTTTAGTTCCGAGTTGCCTTGAAAAGAAGGAAAGGGACTCTCTCCCCACATGATCTCGTTCCAAAAGTGCCTTTTTACTGTTTGGGAGAGGAAAAGGAAGAAGTTATAGCACCAGGGTAGCATTCCCATCTCGGCAAGGGAATGTGAATGGTTTGTGCAGCTGCGGGAAATGCTGGAGTGTGGAACCATTCCGAGAAGCATCTTTGCCAATTGGACGCCCCTTAGCGAGGCTCCTCAAAGGGAAACTCAGGCACCCCTGAAACTAATGGAACATTGCGTGTCAACTGTATTGCGAAACAAACAATCACGAGAACCCCGCGGGCATCCTGACTTCTTTGCCGGCTCCCTTGTTGGGGTCCTCCCCGCCACCCCCCTCGGGCTGGCCTCCCGCCCTGGCATTCTGGCACACGAAGATTCTGCCACCCTGACACGAGACAGATTTGACGTGGGGATGACCTTCAAAGGCATCTTGCTGGTAACAAGCCCGCCAGGTTGCAGACTTCCTTGGTGGCAGCTCAAAGATGTGACCTGGAAAATTCTTCAATCAGGAAGGCTGAACGTGAAGGAGGAGGAGGTTTCTGCAGTGGGAAGGGAGTGTCTGTGCTCCTCCAAAGGAGAAGAAGGCATGTCCTCCACAGGGGCAAGCAAACGATACACAAAGGCCCGTTAGCAAAATCTTGGTCTTTTTGTCGAACTTAGAAGTGGACTAGTCACTGATGAAGAGATGAATGGGTCTGTCTAGGTATAAATAAACAGAAATGGACATGACGTTGTCTATCTGCCTCCCTCTCTATCATGACATATAGTTCCATTTATCATGTTTTGCTAATATTAGTTGTCTTATTTAAGTGACTCATCTTGGCACAAGTAATGCCACGCTGTTTCCTCTCCCTTTTTGAAATGAAAAGAAGCTTGCCCGTAGGTAACGCAGCAGGCAAAATCTTACCCAATCATCGTCAGTGATTCTAAGCAGGCTGAAGAGAAGACCCTTGAAAGGAAAATTGAGCGGCGCCTGGGTAGCTCAGTCGGTTAGGCATCCGACTTTGATTTCAGCTCAGGTCACGATCCTGGGGTCCTGGGATCGAGCCCCGTGCTGGGCTCCCCACTCAGCGTGGAGTCTGCTTCTCCCTCTCCCTCTGCCCCTCCCCCCACTCGTGTGCACGCACTCTCTCTCTCTCTCTCTCTTAAATAAATAAATAAATCTTTAAAAAAATTAAAATCGATGGGAAAAGCAGGCTTGTACCCTTCGTGAAGCAGACACGAACACAATTACCATTTGCCTCAAACTGCAGGCAATGTACCTTCGGATTGATGTCAAACAGGGAAAATTTCAGCCTGAGGACACTTTAAAAAAAACACAGCTGATCAATATTAGAGAACAGAAGAAACAGAGAGAACTGGGATGGGCGTGTGAATGGAAACCCCATCTTAGTCATGCCTGAGTTTTACCGTGAACGCGGCAGGGGAATGAATATCGTTGAATAAGAGAAACCTTCCCGTGCACCTCCCGCATGCAGCCTGCAGACCTGTCATGATTCTAAAGTAGGAATTTTCTCCCTCCTTTCTGTTTTTAGTTGGCAATTATAGCCGAGCACTGAGGGGCTGCCATAATGTACCAGGAAAATGTCCTGGAAGGGAGGCGTAACCCGCCAAGGCCCATAACCACAGAGAATACCGGAGGATTTTCGGTATTATTGGAAGCACAGCAGAAAACCTAACCCAAAGCAAGTTTATCACACATGACTGTCTTTATTTATCAAGCGTCAAGCTTATCATGACTGGTTGCCTTTGTGTCATTACTGTCCACCTAGTCGCTTGCTCAAATGGAAATGATGTGTCATTAAAGTTACCAGAAACTCGCGGCGCCTGGGTGGCTCAGTTGGTTAGGCATCGGGCTTTCTTGATTTCAGCTCAGGTCATGATCTCAGGGTTGTGGGATCAAGTCCCGTGTTGGGCTCTACATTCAGCATGGCGTCTGCTTGTCCCTCTCCCTCTGCTCCTACCCCTGTGCTCACATGCTGTCTATCAAAAAAAAAAAATTTTTTTTTTTGCCTGAAACCAATATAATTTATTCAAGGGTCCCTGCTGAATCTTCTCATCATTATCCATCTCCATGGTCCAGGGAAGGCCTAGATCATGACGCCATCTGCTATTCCAACAAACAAGCCAAAGGAAGGGCCTTGGGTTGGGGGCTAAGGTATGGTGCTTTAGTAGGCATGTCTTGGACCCAGAGCTGAGCCTCTGCTCTTCAGCTCCTGGGTTGAGCAGAAGCACACACTGATGTCAGCTCAGCTCTCCTTCCTTTTTTAAGGGAGAAGTCCTATAGAGTGAAAAGTCCAGTTGGGAAAAGAAAACGAAGGTTAAAGGAATAAGGCTGTGGGATTCTACCTGGGGTTCTCCTCAATCCAATCTCCTTCCTCGGACGCTGAATCTGTTGTAGGGGGTGGATGGCTTTTCTCTCGGCTTCCAATTCATTTCCCTCCCTTCCACTCCAATTTAATCTCTCAATCTCCTACATACACATCCACCTGTCTTCATCTTCACACAGGGAAGAAAGGGAAGAGTAATTGGGGTGAGCTAGGCAAACAGGGGACAAGGACAGAGGCAGAGGAAGCAGATGGGGTTTGGAACCATGACTTTGAGAAGCGCTGGGGAGGGTGAAATCATGTCACAGCCATTTCATCTGCCCAAATCCGGGTCCGGCCCCATACCTTAGTGGGACTCTGCACATCTGTACTGGGGCGAGGAAGAGGGGAAGCTGGATTTGGAGTGGCAGGAAGGGATATATGAGAAGAGGTAAGAACTGAAGAGGGGGAAGGGAAGGACTGAGAACAGTTCCCTCAAGTCTCCACTTTCTTGACTTTGCCTCCATGTTTACCATGCACAGTATGTGATTACAAAAGCAAAGACTGCAGATTCAGCAGCCGAGGCATGAAAATTAAAAGTACTCACCTTTGGGGATGCCTGGGTGGCTCAGTTGGTTAAGCAGCTGCCTTCAGCTCAGGTCATGATCCCAGGGTCCTGGGATTGAGTCCCACATCGGGCTCCTTGCTCAGCAGGGAGCCTGCTCCCCCCCCCCCCACCTCTCTGCCTGCTTGTGATCTCTCTCTCTCTCTCTCTCTCTCTCTCTCTCTCTCTCTGACAAATAAATAAATAAAATCTTAAAAAACAAAAAAGTACTCACCTTTGAAGAAGGACACATTTGCGATTGGGTAAATGGAATGACTGTGTTCATTCACCAGAGGCCACTATGCAATGAAATTCCAACTGGTTAACTTCTAAAGAGCTGGACTTGCTCTAATGAAGGCTGAAAGGTACTTGAGTTTGGTCCTTACACTGTAAAAAGCGTCAGGATTTGCACTTATTTCAAACTCGGTAGGAAGCTGTTGATAGAAATAGCAACTCCTTACCAGTGGGTCTCTATCCGTGTGGGTGAATATATGAGAAATCAATGGCTGAATGGGAAAAGATTATGGCACAAAGACAGGTCATAGAGATAAACTTTGGTTAGGTTTATCTAAGAACCATGTAGAGGTGAAGGTGTTCTGAGGCCGAGGGGAGTTGGGTCCCTATCTCAGGGGGGGATATATACACCTATCAGAATTCGATGCCATTAAACATTCTAGGCCAATTCTGATGCCACACCCACCAATGATGATCTGGCTTCCCAGAGCTTGCCTAAAAGGGGCAGAGGACATTGATCAGGCCAGTGCAAATTTCTGAGCTATCCAGAGTTATATATCCTATTGTCAATTAATATGCCTACGTGGTATGCATTTATTTTAATAATCTAATTGCAATTCAAAGTGAGTATGCAAACTTGTATTCAAAATGACAATTTGCAAAGCTCCTTCAGAGCCGGAGGGAGTAGTCATTATCAAGATCAGCAATTGTTTCTAAATGCACAGTTCCCAAAATCAATGGAAGCTGGCATCTACAAGGAAACCAAATTGTAAAAGATTACTCTGTTTTGAAGGCACCTTAAGTGAGTCATTTCACAGGGCTGACTCAATTGGTTATATATTGGTTTTGAATTTACATACTTTACTTCCCATTACTAATTTCATCTTGCTTTTTAGCCTGCGTTTATGCTGATGGCACAAAACATATGAGCTTTTCATCCCTTCTAGCTTAAAGACATCTCCTTGGGGGAATTATCCAGTCTTTCAGGATTTCTCCCTCTGTTTGGTTGATGGAACCATCCTTTGGGTCTTTTTTTTTTATCACCCCTTCTCACAAAGTTTTTAAGGGCTCCCCATTGCTTTTGAGATGAATTTTTCTAACAAAGCCAGCGGAGCTCTGCACGGGTTGCTCCTTCCCTCTCCTGTCGTCATCAGCCTCCATGGTCTCTCCGACCCCGGCCCCGGCTCCAGCCTCACCAGCCCTCCTTGGGGCAGCTCTTAAGTTCGCCCTTCAAATCTCAGTTCAACCATTAAATATTCAATGGATGAATGTGTGGCAAGTTAATAGCCATATCCTTTTCATGCTAAGAATTTTAAATCTATTGTTAGCAGTCATCGTCTTATTTCCTAGTGAAACAGGGGCTGAGGATTCCAACTCTGCCCCTGGCCTCCACTTTGGTTTTAAGCATCACCTTAGACCCCGGGACTCTGACAACCCTAGTGTGAAAACCACTGATTCAAACCATAGTGTTTTAAAGAAGAGGCAGGTATGATGACATCTGTGCTTTAGGAAGATCACTCCTGAGACTGTATGAGTTTTATCAGAGGGGGTATCATACACTTGTCTTAGACCACTTTAGATCTTTCTGGTCTCTTCTTTCTCTCATTCCAGCTGCAGCCATGGCCAACAACTCAACATGGATTCTGACTGAGTCAAAGAAGGAATATCCGGAGAGTTGTTTGCTTCTCCCCAGGACCACAGGGGGTCTCCTTGGTGATAACAAGGTGGGGACTTCACAGGATCCCACACGGCACTCACAAATGCTCACCTTGTCCATTCAGGACTTTACTACTCCATAGAGATGATTTTTCTCTTTTTCCTCCTAAAACAATGATCCCAAGATGGAACTTACATGGCTTTTTAAAGGATGGTTTTCCAGGGTCAAATAATCACTGGCATGGACTAGGGGATGAGGTGGGGTGAATAAAGAAGACCTATGGAAAAGGAAGGTGAAGTCTGAGACCTATGAACATATGAATCAGGGGGCACCTAGTTTATCATGTGAGAAAATAACTTCCAATACATTTTTACAGAAGGAAATGGAGGATTTCAGAAACAAGGTCAAAGAATTTTGTCGACATGAAATTGACATAGTAACTCCCAGCTTGCCTTAAGATATAACTATAGGTACTAGTCCACATAATATGGTAACCACACTGTAAATCACTTTCAAACTCTGAAACTGGGAAGATTAAACAGTATGACCTCTGCAGAAACCATAGTACTTAAGGGAACATAATACACGCTTAAGAGAGAGGGAAAAATTAAGCTGCTGGCATCGATGAAAATTTCAATTTTAGTAACTAATGCAGAGGTTCCTTGGCTGCATCTGTGTTCAAATGTCCACTTGGAGAACAGGAGGCATAATTCCTCAGTCTCTTTCTTAACTTCATGTCTGCATTCAGAAACATAAAATACACATTTGAAAACAAACAACCAGTGAACTTGTAGAGTTTTTAATCATCATTTACAGAAGTGGCTATTATAGACTTTTGGGGAAAAAAATCTATATTAATCATGTATTCTGGAACAAACTCAAAATATCATAAAAGCAAAGTGACTATTAACTCATTTAGATAAGTTAAATAAAAGACAAACTAAAACTAATCTACTGTTATATGTCTATGTCTCAATTTGAAAAGAGTGAGGAAGGGATATAGTTTAAAAAGCAAATTTATCTTTATCTCTGACATTGGCCATGGCAACATTTTTCTAGCTATGTCTCCCTAAGGCAAGGGAAACAAAACAAAAGTAAACCATTGGGACTGGATCAAAATGAAAAGCTTCTGCACAGCAAAGGAAACAATCAACAAAACTAAAAGACAATCTTCAGAATAGAAGAAAATATTTGCAAATGACATATTTGATAAAGAGTCAGTAACCTAACTAAAGAGTTAGTATCCAAAATATATAAAGAACTTATATAACTCAACACCAAAAAAACCAAACAATCTGATTAAAAAATGGGCGGAAGACATGAACAGACATTTCTAGAGAAAACATGCTGACGGCCAACAGACACATGAGAAGAAGAAGCTCAACATCGCTCATCATCAGGGAAATGCAAATCAAAACCACATGAGATATCACCTCCCACCTGTCAGAATGGCTAACATTAAAAACACAAGAAACAGATGTTGACCAGGATGTGGAGAAAAAACCCTCATGCACTGTTAGTGCACATGTAAACTGGTGCAGCCACTATGGAAAAGACCATGGAGATCCCTCAAGAGGTTAAAAATAGCTATTTAACCAAATTAAATATTTAACCAAAAGATAGCAAAAAAACTGATTTGAAGGGGCACATGCACCCTGATGTCCGTACCTGCACTATCAACAATGGCCAAATTATAGACATAGCCCAAGTGGCCATCAGCACACAGATGGATAAAGAAGTGTTTTATATACAAAGTGGGATATTATTCAGCCATCAAAAAGAAGGAAATCTTGCCATTTGTAACAACATGGGTGGATAATCTAGAGGGTATCATGCTAATGAAATAATTCAGTCAGAGAAAGATAAATATCACATGATTTCACTCATATGGGGAATTAAAGAAACAAAACAAAGAAAAAAAGAGACAAATAAAAAACCAGACTCTTATATATGACTCTTAACTAGAGAACAAGCTGATGGTTACCAGAGGGGAGGTGGGGGGATGGGGGAAATAGGGTGGGGATTAAAGAGTACACTCATCATGGTGAGTGCTGAGGAATATAGAGAATTGCTGAATCTCTGTATTGTACACTTGAAACTGATATAACACTGTATATCAATTATGCTGGAATTAAAATTTTTTAAAAAGAAATTTAGCTTTAAAATACATGAATGCAAATTTTTGCATACCATTTATATTACTTATTATTTTAATTTTCTTTAAAAATTCATAATTTAAAAATGAATTTGAAGTTCATTTGCTTTCCAGCATATGTTTTTACAAGCACACTTGGTATATATGTATGTGTGTGTGTCTACGCGTGCATATATATATATATATATGAAATAAAATTCTACTTTCCACAGAATAAGGGCAGTTTCAGCTTCTGGCAGACTCCAAGTCATTCTGTTTTCTGAAGTAGTGAATCAAGCTTGGGGGTCTAAAACCTCATAGCTCTAATTAAGTGATAAACATCTCCGTATTTGTCCACTAATTTAAGACCAATGAGCTTATTTCTAAGTAGAGCAGTTGTAAAGATGGTGACAAATAGATCTTGAACTGTTATATCAATAGAACAAACCATTAGTAGTGGGTAAGTGGCTGCTAAAACACAATAAGATTTCTCAGTTAAGCTTAACCAATGGGGTAACTACTTTTAGGTACCCGTGTCACGTCAGATATTGACACATATAGTTTTTTAAAATGACATTTGAAGATGGATTTGGGGGAATAATATATATTTGACCATATTTTTCTGCTTGGCTCACATTAGGGTCACAACATCACAGTGACCACAAGGTGGTTGGAACAAATGAGGAGCAGTATACAGCTTTTGTTTTTCTAAAAAGGCTGAGTTATAAGAGCTTTACATATCTAGGCAGAGGGCTTTTGATATAGATCCAACGGGGGTGGGGGGGGACTTTCAACAAACCCTAGAGAAGGTTCCATTGAGCATGGTGAGCTAACCTAGGATAAACTCCCTTCTGGCCAATAACTCTGCTTAGGTCACAGCTGTCAATTTGGTAAGCAGGTTGGCTTGTTGGCTGGAAAAATGCTGTAAAAGCAGATGTGAAACTCCAGTACACACACACACATACACACACACACACACACACACGCTATGCACACAAACAAAGTTACGATAACTGAACCAAGAAGAAGAGACACAGATTTTCTTATCAATTCAAAATGAATAAAGCTACATGCCTCAGTATCTATTACTGTCATCCAAATGGTATTGAGGCATCAGTTGGGGGCATTTGTTAGCTATGTAGATTTCAGGGACAACTCAACATTACCAACCAGGAGTAGAAATGTTAGTAAATGATGGAGTGCCCTAAAGGAAAATACATCTTCAAGGTCTGGGTCCCTTTGAGAACTTCCATCCTCCAGCACTCTCGCTTGGCATGTAGTTTCAAAGACATTGTGCGACCCTGGGCTGTCTCTTCAACTCTCACCAGTGGGCAAGCACCATTCCTCTGAGAGGCGCGTGCACCATTCTTCTGACTGAACAGGATCACTGCCAATAGGGCAACGAAATAGGTCTTGTTTCTTTGCATGGAGAGATGCATGTTTGGGTGTGCACGTTGGATCAATCCTGATTCCTTCTCTTTTCTCTTTGAAAGGTAAGCTTTAATATCTTAGGAGAAAAGCTTTTCTTGGAAATAGATTTAGAACACATGAAGCCGAGTCTGCCCAAGAGAAAAGGACATGGGCATGAATTCAGTAATGTGGGAGATACCGCTGCAATAGCTCTCCCCAAGAACCCCTTGTATCTATTCCACAACAGTACTAATGCATTGCTGTAAGTCAGGGAGGCTACTGCTGAGTTTTTCAGTTAGGAGTAGGTGCTTCTGCTTGGTTGCTCTGACATCAAGACTTACGTGACTTTAGGGCCTTGGAAATCAATTATCAGGCAATGTGTTTGGGTCACAACTCTTTCATCTATAAAATCACTCCTCCCTTACTCCATTTGTAAGTCTCATTATTCTAGTTTCTTCTACACACTATTTCCAGACTGGTTTTCCTAACGATAGCTCTGTTCTTGGCCTTGTCCTGTTCACAGGCAGCTCTTCACCCTTAAACTGATGTAGACATTTTCACCCACAACTGAGATCTATAAAATTCCAACCGATGGTTTAGCCATTTTTCCCCCTCTAAGCCCCCTATTTCTGCTCTGCACTTGAGCCCATGTGGACTGCTTTCCGTTCTCTGTATATCTTCATTGTTCTAGCTGCATTATTCTCTTCCCAGTCTCAATCCTGTAATGTTGTTTTTGCCTCCTAAGAGCCATTTCAATTCCCATCTCTTTAAAGAAAATTTTTCCTGGGTCCCCGAACTGTATGTGGTATCCCCTTACGGTAGTAGATGCCCTTGTATTTCTCCTTGAAACGTGTGTGCTTACTTCCATCTGCATTCTTCAGCTAGACTATGAGCTCCTCCAGGGGAGGCCATCCTCATCTCATCATTGTGCCACAGCCCAATCCCTACCACACAGCATCTTGTTCCAAATGGGCACCAATGGGAAGGAACTGAATCGACATAATTTCTATTTATTTATAAATAAGCAAAGGCATATCCGATGCTAAATGGAGACGTAGAAGGGGACTGTTGGATGAAGCATCCATGGGAGACTTGTTGTATTTCTTTCCTTTAGAAGAGAAAGGCCATCTTTTCACCCAGTCCTCATACTAACCCTTTAGTATCTCATGGCCTGAAGATCCCAATGTGGTCAAGAAAGAACAAGAGAGAAGAATGGGACTTCTGATATCATGGTGCCTCCGGAGTGAAAGGAGCGTCCCTCGCCCCCAGCACCATCTTAGAGAGTCTGAATGGCAGAGGGGATGGAAGAGTGAAAAAGAGAAAGATCTGGGAGGCTCCTTACCACTAACAAAAAGCAGGGATGAGGTGGTGAGTCGGGTGGGGTGACAGAAGGAAAAATGAGCTTCTCAACTGGAGATAAAAGACCGTCCTAGGGGTTGAGACTGGGGCTGCTGAGGGCTGGCCACGCAGCCCTTCTGTTCGTCCATCTTCATCTCTGTCCTTGCCTCCTCTTCTATGGAATTCCGCAGGCGTGATGAGCGCCCAAAGCCCTGGAAGATTCTTGAATTAAAAGGCACTAGGTAGAGACAAAACATTAGCGTTATTATAAGGAACCTGTCATAGACAGAAACAGACACCACAATGCATAATTTCTTTAAAAATAAATACCACGCTGTCAGATTGGAGAATGACTGGTAGGTAATCTGGTAACCACCGCGGAGCAAATGTTCAGGAGAGGTGAGCATTTTCCCACTACTCCAGAAGGCTGAGAGCATAAACAGCAACAATCTCTGCATCAATCTTCCCACTGTGTCCATCAAATTAGGCTTTCAAGTTTATTGCTGAATAAAACACCCTAAAAACAGCGGCGAGCGAGCCCAGACTGAACATCTTGACAGTGGTAAGCTGAGAGGGGGCGCGTGCACACGCCACGTGAGCGTTTCGCAGTGTCAGAAAATGCAGCACGTTACAAAAATCCCTCTGTGGTTTTCTTCCGCACGGTCCCTTTTGCCGGTCCCCAGGGAATTCGCGCGGGAGCCGCAGGGTCCTATTGTCACGGAAGTCGAGGCAGAGTGGATGGGATCAGAATGGGGGCGCCGTTAGCTGGACACTCCGCCCGCTGCGACCAAGTAGGACGCGCCAGGAGCAGAGAGAATGTTCGCGAGAGGTGTGTCCCCAGCCCTGCCCCACGCAGGCCAGCTCTCCGTGCCAACCACGGCACCAGGGGCATTGAGGTCAGCCCTGTGTGTCTGGATCCAGGACCCGGGGCGTGGCGCGGGGAGCGGGAGGGCGGAGAGACAGCCTTGCCCAAGAGCAAAGGGATTGGCTAATAATAGTTGTGTTGGTACCAGGGAGAGTTGAAGCCACAGCAGAAGGGGAAACTAAAGACATTAAATTTTAGTAGAGCTAATTTTGGAAGAGAGGGGAAAGTGCTGAGGGAAATGAAAACAGGATAAAGCTGTTGAAGAGAAAGCCACGAAGGAAATAGAACGTATCCAAAGATAAATTAATGCGTGACCAAAATCACTACGAGCCACCCAGTCATAAATATCCCAACGGGGGGAAAAAAAAAAGCCAAGGTGGATTAAAAGTGAGAATCAACGGTAAGAGAAACAGACACGCTGCATAATAAGAATTCGTGGAAGTATGGGCAATCAAGGACGGGCCAAAAGGCAACTCCTGAGTGGCAATGAAATGGGGAGACGCAATTCTTCTGTTGGACAAGCACCTCTGTTTACTCCTCTATACGTTTTCTCCCAGTTCCACTTCTGCCTTCCTATAAATACTCCTGTTTGTGCCTTTCTGTCTGGCAGCGACTGCAAGTCCCTTGATTCAGCCCAGGTTTACCCCCTTATACCCTTACGGTCTATCTGCAGATGTGGGGAAATCCGCCCCCAAGAAAATACTGATGGGGGCTGTCTGGCGTGTTTGGTAAGAAGACTTCCCTCCACGTCAGAACAACAGGTGAGGGAAAAGCTTCTGCGGAAAGAAAGCAGCGAGTGAGTGAAGGTGTTGGCCGTGGGTGTCTGGACCACGAGCTCTTGGTGAAGAACACAGGGTCACCGAAGAAAGTGCCAGCGTGGTTCCCTGACCCTCCCTCCTGTGGTCTCAGTGGGGAGAAGGCGCACATCTGTCTGTGTAGCTCCGTGCGAGGGTAAGGAAGGCACGGGAGACCTACAAATTGTAAGCCTTAATTCCCTGGTAATTAGGTCAAGTAGAAGTGTGTAAATTAAAAATGGAAATCAGGAAAGGGCAAAAATCATAGCAAATGACTATAACTTAGCATGGCAAAAAGGGGTAAATAATAATAATAATAAATCCTTGGATCTCTAGAAACAAATACACTTATCAGCAAGCACACATACTCTGCAATCTAAAGTAACTTGAGTTCTCGTATTTCACTTTAAGAGAATTTCAGGGGTATCCGATGCGTGCGTAGCTTGCATTTGGTACAAAGACTCTGAAAAAATTTTCTAGAAGCTAGTAGTCACTGCTTAGGCAAAAGCACCTCTGACGCTTTCCTAGAGCCTGCTCACCACCCCCCCATTGGGGGCTGGCTACATGTCAGGAATCTCCAAGCGACATCTTTGTGGGAGCTACACTCGGAGGAGAGCAGACTTGGCTAGACCTTTTACGGTAGAGACAGTAACATTTCCTCACTAGGAAATCTGGTGGGAAAGAGTCCCAGAAATTGGAGGTGGGGGCTGGAACCAGCTTAAAGACTGGAAAGAGTGGGCTGACTTCTGGACCCCGGGGAAGGCCGGGCAGCGAGAGGTCGTGCTTGGCTACATTAACGTCTTAGTTCACACAGACTACATTTACAACAGGAAATACAGAGAGGGCTATACTGGGCTGACTAGGGTCCCCCCCCCAAAAAATGCATGGTCTTCCCAAACCTCAGAATGGGTCCTTGTTTCCAATGGAGGTGGCACATGTCATTAGTTAAGATAAGGTCATACTGGGTTCAATGGCTGCTCTCCTCAGAAGACAGACACACACAAGCATGAGGAAGAGGGCCTCACAGACCTGGAGCCGAGATTGGAGGAACTCAGCTACCAACCAAGGGAGGCTGAGGACTGCAGGCCACCACCAGAAGCCAGGAAGAGACGAGGAAGGACTCTCCCCCAGCACCTGCAGAGAAAGTATGATCCTGCTGCCACCTTGATCTTGGACTTCAAACCTACAGATGTGAGAGAATGAATTTCTGTTGTTTTAAGCCATTCAATTTGTCGTACTTGTTATGGGAGCTCGAAGAAACTGGCCCCAGAGTTATTCAAGGAGTAAATGACAAAAGGAGCGAAGAAAGAGAATAACTACAAAAAAACTGACCCAAAGACGTAAAAGCACAGCTCCTGGGGACCTTTTGCCACAGAGTAAACAACCCAGCGCCACCCACACTCAGGATCAAGGGCAGCGGGGAAAGGCAGAGGAAATTCTCAGATCGACTGATCTGAGATCGACTGTCAGGGCGATTTCTATGTGCAGGAAAGTAACACTTAAACCCTCAGCAGCCAAATACCTCAAAGGGGACAGTGGGCAGGGACAGAAGAGCCTCTTTTGTTTGTAAGGGGCCGTGTTTTTATCTGTGTCCTGCTGGAAGTGCTTCCTTCCCACCTCTCCGCATAGGGGAGGATAAATCATCGTCCTAAGCAGCTGCAAGGAGACAGCGAGGGGTTTGCGGGCATCTGTATGGTGGGAGAACCAACCACGGAAGTCAGGCGGGGCAGATGCGTGAGGCACTTGTTTCTCTGGTGTGTTTGCACACGCCCATGGCCAGTTCCTTCTTCCCTTCCTCAACGTGTGGTTCCAAGGCTTCTGGACTTTTCCTGAGGCCCCCAGCCTCATCCTTCCGTTCTCCTCTTTCTTGGCTTTGCACATCCGAGCATTGCGCTTTACAGAGGAAATTCAGGCCACCCGCCACGCATTCCCTGGAGCTCCTGCCCCCTTTTCTACAAGTATCCATTGTGCCTTTCCCTCCCAACCTGAAAGAGTTGGATGCCTCCCTCATGTTCAAAGTCAACCCCTCCACCTGTTCTCTGTCTCTTCTATGCTTTTCAGGAGACTCGACCGACCAGCTATCTCCTCTTTCATGTCCTCAGCCTCTTCTTGTCACTTCAGGAGAAAATATATTCAATCTTTCTCAATTTAGGAACCTCTCTCTGGCTTCTGTGATAGCTCCCATCACCCTCAATAATTATGCTCTCCTACTCCTTCCCTTCTTGAAGCTTCTTGGAAGAACAGACTGCATTCAACAGGTGTATCATTTTGTGCCATCTTGCTACAAGCCTGGCTTTGGCCCCACCATTGCACCATGACACTGAATCCTAGCCAGAGTGGTTGCCAGATTAGCGAACACCCTTATGTAGTTGATATCTCTGTGGAATTTGGCATTGGCTTCCTTGGAATTCTATTCTCCTTTGACTCTAATGACATTACTCTCTCGTCTGCCTCCTATCTCTTTGGAAACTTGCTTCTATCCCCCTGTCTTGATCTCTTTTCATTTCTAGATTACCCCATGGTCTTCCAATACTGCCCCCCCCTTTATTCTGAGCCCTCTCTTTTCTACTCCAAGAGGAAAATGCTTAGAAACATGTCACCCATGGAATATCATGCACACCCATATCTTAATACTTGCTGATGAATCCCACATCCATATCCAAGGCTCTGTTCTTTCTTCTTATATTCATGTCCCACAGGCCTTCCCAGTTCAACATGTTCTAAGTTAAACAAATCATCCTGCTTGGTCACTCCTTTGCTCACCGCACCCTCCCAGTCAAAAACCTTTGTTCTCCGAGCCCTCTGCTTCTTCCATTCACTACTGATAATTCCACTAAGGTTTCCTGAAGTACCGAGTATCTAAGTGCTTGGTCCTGAGCTTGCAGAGATAAATGAGATCTCAGAGAACGGTAGGAGAGTAGGTCAAGCAAACACATAAGTTGTAATCTAACAATAGAAGCAATACTAGAAGTCACGTACAAGATACAGAGGTAGCACGGGAGAGAGAATGATTATCTGGATCAGACTAGGAGGGGAATTAGATCCACAGTGCCAGACGATGTTTTAACGGGAGATGAGATAGTCTCTTCCCTCAAGAGCTGCTGATCTGTCTTGGTTAATGCTCACCACCAGCAATCCACTGTCTGAGCCTGAATCCTGGGAGTGTTCCTGGAATTGTCTTCTACATCTGATCCATTTTGATCAGTTACACGTGCAAAGATCTCTCAAAACTTATCTCTTAGGCAAATTCAATTTATCTCTTAATTGTCTTCATTGATTTTTCATCCTCCATCTACCTTTATGAGAGCAAGGAATTCGTCTGCTTTGATCAGTTCTCTATCACACATGATTAGACAAATCTTTGTATGTAGTGGGTACTTAATAAATAGCTGGCGAATTCCAGAATGCTCCAGAAGGATATTCCTAAAAGCTAGATCTTATCATGCCACCTTACAAAACTTCAGGGCTCCTCATTGCAATCAAAGTAAAGTTGACAATGGGCTGGGCAAACCAATATACTTCTTATATTCCTGTCTCTGCAAATCTGATCAATAAACAAGTCACTCTATCAGCCTTCCATGTCTTTTCTTTTTTTTTTTTAAGATTTTATTTATTTGACAGAGAGAGAGAGATCACAAGTAGGCAGAGAGGCAGGCAGAGAGAGAGGGGGAAGCAGGCTCCCTGCTGAGCAGAGAGCCCGATGTGGGGCTCGATCCCAGGGCCCTGAGACCATAACCTGAGCCGAAGGCAGAGGCTTTAACCCACTGAGCTACCCAGGTGCCCCATGGCTTCTGTGTCTTGAAGTTTACTACTGCCTCCTTTCAGATAAATTTGACTTGCTGCTCCTTAAGATGGATTTCTCTATCTCCTTTTAAAAAAGTTTGTTTGTTTATTTATTTTTTTAGTAATCTCTAGACCCAACACAGGGCTCAAACTCACAGCCCTGAGATCAAGAGTCCCATGCTTTTCCAACTGAGCCCATCAGGCGCCTCAAGACGGACTTCTCCTCTTTAAAAATTCAAGCATCTTCTTTTTATTTTTTCATTCATTCTTCCTTGACCCTTTGTACTCTTAGGCTATCACTAATTATCTTTCCGATACATTTACACAACCACTTCCCCCAGTAAAACCATGAGCTCTTTGAAGGCAGGACTTGGGACTCAGAACAACAATAACAACAACAACAACAAAATCAACCTAATTAGCATGTGATGCTGTCAATCTTTGGTCAAAGAGAAAAACCATGAAAATAAATAAGTGCAGGCTGATTTGCGATGCTCCTTCTATTATCCACATATCGCTGTCTCCCTGGGTGAAATTATACTACCTTTATATAAGAAGGCAATCAAGCGTGTAATATATTTAGAAAGAATTCTATCAAAATGGCTCAGATTTTTAAAAATATTTGGGAGTTTCAGAGGATAAGCTTTAATTATCTAAAGACTCATTGATATGGAACACTTCACTGCCTTCCAAACCTAGATAAATGGATCTATGCAAAGGTCACAGAACATGCAGCCACACCTTCAGAGTAAACGGTATGATCCACACCGTGGGGCCCCAAAGGAAACACTAGAAAGACTGTGGATAAAAGCCACAAAACTGGAGAGACTATGAAACATTCAGAAGGAGAAAAGAGGAGGGAGATGATGCTCAGGAGGGTCAGTGTTCTACGGGCCTGAAAGGGAACTTTCTTCTCTGCGGCACGCAGGGAGACTGAGGCTTAAAATCACGCCTTTGACTCTCTTGACTTGCAAAGCATGATCATGAATATTAACTAATTGATCAACCTGCAAAACACTCTTTAGAACTCAGTAATACTGGATCCCAGGGAAGGAGCAGGAAACAGGCCTGCAGAAGTCACGTAACATCTTATGATCAGCTGAGAAGCCTCAGTAGCAGTGAGGCAACCACGGAAGATGTAACCTGGTCAGGGCTTAGCCCTGGGCCAAGGCTTCCCAAGTTCTGGAAACTTCATAGATGACTTTAGTTGGTAAAGGACACTTTTTCCCCCCAGTTTTATTGAGAAGGACACACATTTTTAACTTTTATAATTGATTATTTTAATGTGCCTTGGACAAGTTTCTAAGTATAGCATCTTGGGGTCCCTGGGTGGTGCAGTCGGTTAAGTGCCCTCCTACTTGCCACGATCTCCATAGACAGCATCCTTCACTCCACTGTCAGCCTTCTCTTTCCAAAACAAGGATCATGATCGCAGTGTGTAAGTGTGTCTGGGAAGAAGTCTACTAACCTATGTTTCCCAGATATTGCTGACTTCCTCGCTTGTTAATCATCACTGATGACTCTGTGTGCTTACAGAATAAACCTCAATTCCTTGCTATGATGTATCAGACCCTGATGAATCTGCCTCATACCCCCCTGACATTCTATGTCCTGCCATCACTTCTTGCTTCTAGAACATTCCCTGCCTCTTCATTCCTGTCTTCTCACAAGCTCTTCCCTCTGTCAAGAGTGCTCTTCTCCTTATGCAAACTTCACTTATTTTTTAAGCTCCAGCTCACAGGAATCCTCCTCCCTAAGTGTAGGTGCCCCACATACACCACTTAACACTTTGTATTTTCAGGACTTCTCATTTCGGTTATATTTGAATCCCCACGAGCCTTTCGATAGCAGAGATTGGGTCTAATGTGCTGCTTTATTTCTAGCACCAAGTATGGTATCTATCTGGTACGAAGTGCTCAAAAAGATATTCATTGACTGGATAAACCAGGGGATTACCTTTGTTCCCCGACCCCCATTTACCATGTATTTTGACATCCGGTCCCCTTTGCAAGCAAACGAAACCAAACATACAAGGTCCCGAATTCCAAGCCAGTTCTTTTCAATGGCCCCTATGAATACGGCCTCACTCACGGCTTTAAATAATGTAAGGTGATGCTAAATTGGAATTATCTTGGCACAGTTACTGCATCTGAGATTTAACTGAGTTTAGGCCAAAAGATTTCATTTTTCAAGTGGTTTGCCAAAATGGCTAAAACAGAAACAAGCAGGCACTGCTTTAAATAGAGTTTGCTTCCTCTTCTGTTCGGGGAGTTACTGGCCCACTTTGAAACTGGTGAAAGCTCTCCAGGGGGGAAAAGCAGCGATCATTCCTTTTATTTTAACTACAGGTAGGACAGCCACTCAGAGACACTGGAGTGTTTGAACTATTTGTCCTGGCACTTTTATTTGGGTTTACCTGATATAGTGCTCCTCTAAGAACTTGCTAATGAAAAAGTGGTGTTATTAACGTTTGGCTGTGCTTAGAAGTCTAGGCAAGAAGGTCAGCAAGATCTAGAAAGAAGATGTCAGTGTATCTCCCTTAGAGGCTTCCCCACTGCAGTCACAAAGAGCACAGAAACCAAAGGCAGCTCGAGGGCTGAGCTGGAAGACTTTTGATGCATAATCACATTGAAACACAACCAGAGCCTAGGGACTAGGGGGCTGCCATTGTAACAGAGAAGACCTCTGCTTTGACTCCTTTGGATTGTTCAACCGTATTCATCCTCACATGGACGATGGCAAGAGGCTTCCCAGAGCTGTGCTCCCATTCTATGCAATGAATGTTGCCCAACTTCAGGCTGAAGTCAGGTTTCCATTCCCTCATCGATCAAATACGGGAATTCAGGTCTAGGAGAGTAAGAGTCTTTGAGGTCAGAGGAGCTGAAGATTGCTGACAAGGAGGTATGTCCCATGTTAAAGAAAGCTACATAAAAACATTGAGCAGGACCTGGAAAAATGCTTAAGATGTAGAGGTCAAGAGCAGAGGAGAGCCCTGTGCTGAAGGCAGAAACAGGAAAGAGGGAAGCATGTCCGGAGGACTGTTAGTTAATTACCTTGGGAGGACAGCTAACTCCCCCCCCCCATATCTGTCATTTAAATTTTTTATCTGCTAACAGCAATCAAGTGCCCCCTCTATGCTGAGCATTGTACTCAGGACCAGGGAAGGAAGAAATTGAGGTATGTCCTCAAATAACTCATAGTCTAATGGAGGAACCAGACTTGTAAACAAGTTCAGAACGATGTGATGGATGCTAAGAGGCGAAAACCAATGCCTTAGAAAAACACAGCGAGGACAGCCTGATCGTCCGGAGGAGTCTCGGAAGCCTTCCCGGAGGTGATGCCAATTGGATTGGGTCTTAAACGTAAGTAGGAGCTTGCTAATCTAAGCGAGGCAGAAGAGAGCCCAGGCAAAGAGAAGGGGATCTTTCTGAGCCTTGCCTCCTGTTATGCCTCAGCATGAACCCTCAAGCACTTCCAATTTCCTTAATGTTCCTCACGTATGCCAGACTCATTTTCAGCCCACTCTTTCTGCTCATTATCTGTTGCATGTGCCAAGCCTGGGATGCCCGTTCCTAAATGCCAACACCCAGCAACCCCCTCCCCAAGCTTTCCACGTAGTCTCCCCAGCTATAGTTAGCTGGGGAGATGATATTAATGCGGAGACATCTCAGATATCCAGAGATACAGCAAGACAGTAGATAGCAGTATAAGAGCTGGCATAAACTACCAAAGCATTGCTCATTGGGGTCCTTCTACTCCTGTTCCCAAAAACATCTCGGGAAAATGTAATGCCAAGTTAACAAATGGCTGCCACTATTCCAGCCTACAATGTTCTCTCCCTGCTTTGAAATTCTAAAACACTCTTAGTTTGTACTGCCAACTTAGAATATATAAATGTATCATTTTAAAAATAAATTCATCATTTTAATTGTTTCTCATGTGTCACTAACTAGACAATAGTTAGTGGTATCTCACTAACTTGACAATGAGCTCCTTCATGACAGGAACAAACTCTCAAATTCTTCTCTAAGGAAGTAGCATGACCCGACGCCCTGGGGCACCAGGAGCAGTCCCAATTATACCAGTCATGAGCATGCCTCGTTAGAAGCCTTCAGATAACCAGCCTTGCATGGGAAATTCCATCCGCACACAGAGAATATTTCATGAGTCGATTTCCCCCAAATGCTCACCAACCACCTGGTCCCAAAGACAAAATGCCTCAGAGCATTGCCCAGCCTGCTCGAGCTGCTCTAAAGTCTCCTCTGGATCCCAGGCCACCATTTTGTGGAAATGCTTCGGTGAGATACAGCTCTAGCCCTGACGTGCAGGGTTATTTTCAAGACTCCCATTCTCTTCTCACCGCGGACTCTTAACCTGACTTTGTCCAGAATTCAGCCTCACCACTTCGCCCTGAAACCTGCTCTCTCCTTCGTTCTCTCTCGTGGTGAATGGCATCCACTCTGTTGCCCAAACCAAAACCCTGGGAGACATCTTTTACTTCTAACCAGAATAACCATAAATCTGCCATATGAACTGTTGGACTCGAGAGAGTGAAAAGACGCTCATAGTAATTACTTGGGTACAATGAGGACTCTTCCGAACAAACCAGAATGCATAGCCACTCTGCTTCATTTCACCACTTTCTGCCTTCGATGATCAATCAATTAATCAACAGACAAGCCCTATTAATTCCATCTCCTAAGTATCTCTCAGGCCTCGTGCCTGGATTTCTGTCGCAATCATCTCTTGCTTGGATTATTGTGACAACTCCTAAACACATTTCCCTGCTCGCAGTCTTGCAAGTTTCCAGTCTGCTTTCCACCGAACAGAGGGGATCTTTCTAAAACATACATTTAATCATCTCACCCCATGCTTAAAAACTCTTCAGTGGTTACATTTATTTTAAGAAAAAAGTTCAGGTTCCTCAATATGGTCTCCACTGACAAGTTTCAACATCTTCTCTCATTACCCTCATCTCTTAATTACCCTTAAAATTCATGTTACAGCCAGATTGATGTACTTTAGGTTCCCTGAAAATGCTGTCTCATCATGCAGTCTTTACACAGGCTCTATCCAGGGTCCCAAGCCCTTCTCTTCTCTTACAGCTTTCACATGGTGAACTCCTCTTTACCCTGCAGTGCCCTTTCAACCATACCCCAAAGGCTTACCACTGACCCTCCACTCAGCAACTGAAATGACTCCGCTAAAACACAACTCTAACCAGTTCACTTCATTGATTAAACAATTCAGTGATTTCTAATCTATAGCAGAAAATCCAAGCTCCTTAGTAGATCTCTGCAAACATTGATTTCTCACTGTTCTGTGTTTGTTTTTACTATTCCTTGTGCCTTGAATCATCCTCCATAGTTTTTAGAAAGTGCTGGGTTTGAATTTTGGTTCCAACATTTTTTAATGGGTGGATTGGGCAAATTTTTAACTTATCCCTGTGTTAATTTTATCTTTGGTACAACAGGGATAATAGTAGTATTTTTCTCAGTATTTTTGTTGACATGAATATTTTTTTTAAAGATTTTATTTATTTATTTGACAGAGAGAAAGAGAGCACAAGTGGGCAGAGAGGCAAGAAGAGGGAGAACGGGAAGCAGGCTTCCTGCTGAGCAGAGAGCCCGATGTGGGGCTCGATCCCGGGACCCTGAGATCATGACCTGAGCCGAAGGCAGAGGCTTAACCCACTGAGCCACCCAGGTGCCCCATGAATGAATATTCTAAATAGTGCACATAATAAAACCTGCAACAAATCTTAGCTATCATCATTAGTATCCTTATTATTATTGATGTTCTACACCTCATCGCCTTCAAGAAAATTTTGTTCAACTTCCAGGTTTCATACATTCATTCAAAAGCTAGATTTTAAACCCCTACAGTCTTCTACAGAGAATCTCTAGACACTAAGAAATAAAGGTAGCCAATATACTCACTACTTTCAAGAATATCATAGTCTACTCCTCCTCCCACATCACTAGTGGTAATTGCATAACTTTATAATAATGTACTAATATCATATATTCATATGTCACCTTCTCCATAAGACTGTATGATCTTCAGAGGCAAAAAGGGTTGTATTCACTCTTGGTCCCACAGTGTTGAGTACACTTCCTGGCATAGAGTAGTAGTAGGTTCTCAGTGAATGTTTGTTGGGCTGAACAAATACCACGTTTTGTCATGCTGGTCTTACACAACTTTTGGCGAATATTCTGCAGAGCAAGTCTCAAATTCACAAAAACCAGTTTAGACCTGTTCGAAAAATTTCCTTTCTTGTTTTTGCTGTGCTGGAAAAAAAAAAGTTTTACTGTATTATTCGTCTGTTATGTCCGATAATTTCAGAAGTCTGCCGACTTTAGACGCAAATGTGCTAGAGCCTGTTATAAGTTATGGAGAGAAATGAAACAATACTTATTTTGCCTAATTTTTCTCAGTAAGATCCATAAAAATAATCATTGGGTACATTTCCAAAGCATCAATAACAGTCCTGTACTGTGGACTAATTTCAGGAACGACGATCCAAACTTCAGTCTGTCTGTTCATTCTTCTTTCCAACCATCCATCCATCCACGCGCTACCTGATTCATTTACCAGTTACTATCAATTAAGCCTAAACTCTATGACCAGAGTTGTGTTAAAGCCCTAAATCTTTCACATTTCAGTATTTCTTATGCTATTTTCAAGAGTAAAAGTAGGAGTAATGGAGAAGACAATATGATGTCTAATTTCTCCTTAACACTTATTTTTATTTAATAACATTCACTTTTTTTTTTTTTAAAGATTTTATTTATTTGACAGAGAGAAACACAGCGAGAGAGGGAACACAAGCAGAGGGAATGGTAGCAGGAGAAGCAGGCTTCCCGCCAAGCAGGGAGCCCAATGCGGGGCTCGATCCCAGGACCCTGGGATCATGACCTGAGCCGAAGGCAGACGCTTAACGACTGAGCCACCCAGGCGCCCCAATCACATTTACTTTTATCAGAGTTTATGATAATATACCATGTTTTATGAAAAGTCACTTTTGAAAGAAAGCAAACTATTTTTTAAGTTGTTTCAAGAAAACAAGTATGAGTGAACAGGTAAAAATCCTGAGAATGTAATAGAGCTAGAACCTCAAGGCCTAATGAATAAATGGAGAGAGGGAGTCATGTGGTTCTAAGTTAAACAGTGAATTCCCCAGTGCTCACTTGGCAAATTGTGATCATTACCAATGCCAAGGGTGCTAATAACATTAATAAATCCAATCTCCCAAACCAAACTTAACTGACCTAGAATAATTGCAAAGAACACCAGTCAGAGTAAAAGAGAAAATGTTTCCCATGAACCTTCCGTGGCTGCCCACTTAGAAGCAATGCATCAAGCACCAGGTTCTTGTAAGAAAATCCCACAAGAGCTCTTCAATCACCCTAGTCCATGGTGTTTCACACTCTCCAAAGATTCTGGTCTCTTTTTAGTCAAAAGAGAAAGATCTCCAGGCTTAGAAATGTCATTTTCTGCAGAGTCATAGAGCAAGGCATGGGCAGCACACCAAAGTCAGGAAATCTCAAGGCTGGTAAAAAGATTGGACCAGATCAGTGGCAAGGAAGCAATCACACACTTAGTCTTGCAAGAAGAGCTCCTTTTCAGGAGCCCTGAGTATGCCAACCTTCAGCCAACCTCCGTTAACTTCATTAAACATCAACAAGCAAAGGTTGTGTATTACCTTGCACAGTCTATTTTCTGTGGGAATAATTAGGAAGCTGGAAGAATTCAGGGCAATTCCCAAGCTTACCTGTCTTCCTTCTGCTGTGCATGGGCACCTTCAGTTCCTAATCCTATATCAAACCAAGACAACCATAACTAATTATGATTAACCAGTGATAACATTCCAGAAAAGCTTGCTTTTTCTCTTTTTCAAAATCATTGACATATTTTCCAGGCGTTTCCTTTGAGTGGACCATCAGCACTTCCCAGAGTATGCTGCCTATCCACTCTTCTGGAAGCAGCAAACTATGAGCTCAACAGCAATATCTAAAGTCATTTTCTTCCTTGAGGTCATTTGATAGCATGTGTCTCATCTTGAAATCTGGAGAGGCTGGCAAGTAGGACTTCCTCCATAGAGGAACGTAGACGTTCTGCCAGAGAATAGCAGACCTTCTGATCTCTTTGTCCGAAAGATTTTAATTCCTTATTAGAAATTAGTCATTGTTTCCTAGGATTTCTTAAGGCTTTCTAGTTATCTAATAAATGTAAATACTGTCTTTTACTTATTATCTATGGATTTTGTTCCTTGACCTTGAAGTCTATTTTGCTGGTTACTTACTTATTCTAGAATCATCTAATGAAATCATCAGCTCAGTAATGGATGGTTCTGTCCTCCCTCTCCTGTCACCAAGAAGCATCCCTCTGCCTGGAGGCAATCAACTACAAGGGGCAGACTCATGGACAAGGACCATGGAAAGCCTCTGAGAGACCAGGCAAATCAGGCCAGCCTTTCCAAGTACTGAAGTGAACCTGCAGGAGTCTTGCAGTCAAAGGTATAGTTTGGGACATTTACGTATTTAGAATTAAATCCTGTGTTATATGTTAGTACTTCTCTTTCTCCCTTCTCTTCCCTTCCCTTCTCCTTCCTTCCTCTCTTCCTTCCTTCCTTTCTTTCCTTCCTTCCTTCCTCCCTCTCTCTCTCCCTTTCTTTCTTTATTTCCTTCTTCCTTCCTTCCTTTCTTTCTTTTCTTCCTCTCTTTTCTCTCTCTCTTTTCTTTCTTTCTCTCTCCCTTTTCTTTCTTTCTTTCTTTCTTTTTTTCTTTCTTTCTTTCTTTCTTTCTTTCTTTCTTTCTTTCTTTCTTTCTTTCTTTCTTTTTTTTTCTTTCTTTCTTTCTTTCTTTCTTTCTTTCTTTCTTTCTTTCTTTCTTTCTTTCTTTCTTTCTTTCTTTCTCTCTCTCTCCCCCCCACCCACACAAACACGCAGACACATAGATAAATCTGTTTGTTTCTCACTATGTCTGATTGCCTCTTCCTGTGTCTTTTTCTGTAACTTTCCACTTTGTTTTTTCCCTCTGTGACTCTCTCTTTATGTCTCTCTTTACCCACTGACTTCTCCAATATTACTTTACCCAGTGTATCCCTTTCATTAAAACAAGAAAATCCTTTTGTCCAATGGCTGTCACTAATCAGTCACATGAGCCAGTGTGACCTACCTTATTTTTAGATTATTCTTATACTATAAGACCTGAGAGGATAATGTTTTTCCAGAGAAGAAGAAATTGATGCTTTTATATTCCCATGATTTGGATGCTTAACAATGGTCTAGCAGTTTGCCAAAAGATATATAGAGTACCCATATGGGGTGCCCATCTTCTTCTCTCTTTTTTTTTTTAAGATTTTATTTATTTGACGGAGAGAAACACAGCGAGAGAGGGAACACAAGCAGAGGGAATGGTAGCGGGAGAAGCAGGCTTCTCACCAAGCAGGGAGCCCAATGCGGGGCTCCATCCCAGGACCCTGGGATCATGACCTGAGCTGAAGGCAGACGCTTAACGACTGAGCCACCCAGGGGGTGCCCATCTTCTAATGGTGCCCAGCCAATACAGGAATTTGATAAGTTCATCAGAAGTGATAAGGAGCTGAAGCCCAAGTCCCATGCTATCAAGATTCATATTAAGGCTCTTCTGATGACTTTAGAAAACTTATGGTTTTTGATCCTTACTATAGGAATATTTCAAACAGCCTTCTACAAGTTTCTGATAGAATTAAAAGCAATCTCTTATATCCATCCCTTCTCTGCAATTCTATCTGACAGCCACATCAACATCTCGTGGATATTCTGAATGGAATCTTAACCAACCTTCACAATTGGGAGAAGGAAATTAGAGTGATAGTAAGAAAGAGTAGGAAAGATAATCAGAGTAGACAACACCAATGTAGGAAAGTACCTTTTTAAACTTGGAATAAATATATTCCAAATTGGGGAATAGGCCACTAAAATAAATAAAAATTAACTAATTTTACCATTTCTCAAGAGTAGATCCAATAAGAGTGTTTTCTACATTCTAAATTAGCATAGATTCTGAACTGAGAATACCCACCCAGAGAATATGGTGGAAAAGGCACTTAAGGTACTCACTACAGGATATAAAGGTTCTGGAAATCAGTGTGATGGAATGTCAAAATCCTGAAAACTTTTCATATCCATTGACACAGTAATATAGAATTCTGGGTAGAGTTCTAAGAATATATTCTGAAATAGATTAAAAAAAATAATGCAGAAATGTTTGTTACAGCATTATTCATCATTGCATAAAGACAGGAAAACTGTAAGCAATTTTAAAATCCACAATTAGGGAAATAGTTGAGGAAAAATAGTTCTCAGATCATTTTAAATATAGAGATATGCTTATGATAAAATGTTAGGAGAAAAAGAGCAAGATATAAAATAATCTAAACTATGATGATATGAGTAAGAAAAACAGAATGTGGAATTATAAGTATTTTTATCCTTCTGATTTTTTAAGGCCTTACAAAACCTCTACAATATGCAAATATTGCTTTAACAATCATTCTCAGAAAACTGTAGACTGAAAGGCAGAAATTCAAACACTCATATAAACCTCTGACTGGACTCACCAATCTATTCCTTGAAGCATGACCCCCTGAGAAAAGAAACTGTATAAATGTTTCCTTCTGAGATTCTTAGGCTCTCTGATAGCTTTCTAAATTTATCCTTTATTGAATTAAAATAACCGCAGCCCTGATTACCCACCCACATGCAAGATTTTCAGAAATCTTTTGGAGCAGTTTCTTAAATTCTCTGGGGTTTTCTATAGTTGCAAAATTCAAAGAGTTTAGCTAAACTGGATATTGCATGAAAATATAGTGTTGCAAGTTGGCTTACAGAAGTTTCTGGTAAGATTTTAGCAACCATATTTTGGTGAATAAATGAAATCACAAGACTGATTGGATCATGTTCTGAGACTTCTTTGTCTGGGAAAGGCTACCCTTGTTTAGAAACCTTTCCCCTGGGCTGGCTCCAGGGTACCATAAGACTGTCAACAGTACCTACTTCAATCTAAATTTAGTAGGCTCTCACAGAAACTGTTGGTCTAATAATTCCATCTTGGTTTTGATTTGTATATTTTAGATACATATATTTGTCAGATATATGTACTGGGAATATTTTCTTAACACCGACTTTTTAAATTTTTGATGTGATCAAATTTGTTATTTTTTTCTCTTAGTTTTAATGTTTTTATGTTCTTTCTAAGAAATATCTTGCCCCAAGGTCAGAAAGATACACTTCTATGTTTTCTCCTAGAATCTTTATAGTGTTAGCTTTTAAGTGTAGATTTATGATCCATCCTGAATGAATTTTTGTGAGGTGTAAGGTAGGTTTCATAGTTGATTTTCCTCTTGCATTTGTTCTATTATTCCAGAACTATTTTATTAGTAAACATTTCTTTCCTCATTGAATTATCTTTATGTATTTGTTGAAAATCAATGACGATGCCTATGTGGTCTTATGGCTAGACTCTGTTGAATTCCTTTGCTCTATGTGCATATCCTATAATCAATAATATACTGTTTTGATTATTGAAATTTATATTGAGTCTTTAACTCATACATTGCAGGCCTTCCAACTTGATTCTTTCTTTCTTCCTTTCTTCTTCCTTCCTTCCTTCCTTCCTTCCTTCCTTCCTTCCTTCCTTCCTCTCTCTTTCTTTCTTTTTTTCTTTCTTTTTAAGCTTTTTTTAAAATGATTTCTTCTCCAAATAAATTTTAGGATGAGCTCTTCAGTTTTGACAAGTTTCCTGTTGTGATTTTGATTAAGAGTATATTGAATCTACAGATAAATATGAGGACCATCAACATATTAAAAATATTGGATTATCTTATCCATTAACATGGTATGTCTTTCCATTTATTTGGATCTTCTTTAATTTCTCACAGGAATATTTTAGAGTTATGAACAGAGAGTTCTTGTATGTCTTTAATTAAATTCATTCCTTAGTATTTGGTAATTTTTTAGTTCTGTTTTAAAAGAATTTAAACAATTTTTATTCTCCTAGTCTTTAATATTAGTTTATAGAAATGCAAATGTTCAGGCATATTGATCATACATCCTGTGATCTTGCTAAACTTACTTATTCCATTAGTTGTTTTGTAGAATATTTAGCCTTTTCTATATAAGTCATCTTGTTACCTGCAAGTAAGGACCATTTTACTTCTTCATTTTCAATCTGTATACCTTTTTTTCTTGCACTTTAACATAAAATCATCAAAGAAGAAATAGAATATGCTTAATGTGTATAATTTGATATGTTTTGACATATACAGACCCATAAAACCATTGCCATAATAAAGGTAGTGAACACATCCATTAAACTCAAGTTTCCTCATGCCTTTTTATACTCACCCCTTTCTACCTTTCCTTATCTAAATGCTTTTATTTCTTTTACTCACCTTATTACCTTGGCTAGAGCCCCAAATTACAAATATCAAGAATAAAAGAGAGAACATTACTGTGGACCCTACAGATATTAAAAGGATAATAAAAGAATATTATGAATACCAATATTCAACAACTTGGATAAACTAGACCAAATTTTTTATAAAGATAAATGAAATTAAACTGAAACTAAAAGAAATAGAAAATCTGAATTATCCTATATCTATTAAAGAAATTGAATTCATTTTGTTTCCTTGTTTTCAAAAAATTCTTCCAGACAGGGGCGCCTGGGTGGCTCAGTGGGTTAAGCCTCTGCCTTCGGCTCAGGTCATGATCTCGGGGTCCTGGGATCGGGCCCCGCATCTGGCTCTCTGCTCAGCGGGGAGCCTGCTTCCTCCTCTCTCTCTGCCTGCTTCTCTGCCTACTTGTGATCTGTCAAATAAATAAAATCTTTAAAAAAAAAATTCTTCCAGACATTCCCAGGTATTTCTTTTATTTTTTAAGACTTTATTTATTTACTTGACAGAGAGAGAGATCACAAGTAGGCAGAGAGGTAGGCAGAGAGAGGGGCAAGCAGGCTTCCCGCTGAGCAGAGAGCCCGATGCGGGGCTCCATCTCAGGACCTTGAGATCATGACCCAAGTTGAAGGCAAAGGCTTAACCCACTGAGCCACCCAGCTGCCCCTCCATTTGTTTTAATGATCACCCTTTCCCGGATATATTCCAAATATCTCTTTTTAACACAGACCTCATTCTTGAGCCCCAGATCTTATATTCATTTGCTTATTTTACTTCTCCATTTGAGTGTTCAAGCTTGACATGCCTCAAGTTGAACTCATTATATTGGCTTCCCACGTCCACCCTGCCTCATTCTCCCTGTTCCTTATCTCCTGGCAATGGGAAGTTGTTCATATCAGAATCCTGGGAGTCATTCTTGACTCCTCTTCTTCCTCAATCCCCCCACATTCAATCACCACCATTTTACCAGCTGGATTTCCTAAATAGCTCATGAAACCACCCAATCCATCCCAACCTCATTATATTAGTTTAGTGTAACACACCACCAATTTTCACTTTGATTCCACATTCACGTTTTAACTGTTATCCTTGCCCTCAGTCTTTTTTTCTCTAAACCATTATGCACATTGCAGCAAAATTGGTATTTTGCTTATGATAACCTTATGATAACTCTTATGATAACTTCCTCATAACTCTTATGATAACCTCATCCTGCTTAAAAACACTGGACAGTCCAATTGTCTTAATGTTCCTGTAGACCCTGCATAATCTGATTGGTTATCAGCCCTCCAGCATCCTGAACTTCCCCTGCCATAACACTAATTGCATGATAATATCTTGAAATATCAGTGTTTGTCGCTTTCTTTCCCCAGCACCCTTGTGCTTGCGTGACTTACGTTTGTCAGAGGCATTTACTTTGCCTGGAGGAAAAGTAGGATTGTTAAAGCAGGAATTTAAAAAGCAGGAAACAGTCAATGTTCAGTATTTCTTTCTTTCTTTTTTTTTTTTTTAACTCTAAACAGGCTTTTTAATATTTGAAAAGACATCCTGAGGGAATCAGAGAACAGAGTTTAGACCATAAAAACAGAAATAGAACAAAGATAAAAGAAAAAAGAAGTATTGCCTCTCCATCAGCTACATATGAATAGAGTGTCCCTTGGGTTGAGGAGTAGGAGTGTGATGGGGTGGGGGATGGGCATGGCCTTAGAGGAGGTGGGAGCTGGGAATGAGAGGTCTGATCAGGCAGGACAAAGAGAGGAGTGGGATCAGCAACAGGAGAATTGCTAATGATAGAGACCAGCACCAGAGATTCTTGTTGAAGGTGAACGAATGTCTGCAGATGCCCACGACACCATTCTTGGGCATACCACAGTCTCCCTAAATGGGAAAGCCATGTCAGCTGTTCATCTTGTCCTTGACAGCTTCCACTATAATAGTTCAATAGTTTGTTGTTTTTTGCCTGAAATATATGGGTTGTCACTGCTCCCCCTCCATTTATTAAGAGGTTGGGATACTCATAAATTCTTCCCCCAACAGAAGGTGATAGGGTCCCTTATACCCAGAAATGAGAAGGTAATATGGAAGCGACAGTCCTTGTACGAAGAAGTGGGTATAACTGGATAATAGTGAAAAGCATTCTTTTCATACACTTACTACACGGTATTATAATAACTTCCTTACTTTTCCTATCCTCCACCAGACTGTAAGCTTGTGAAGTCAAAGACCATGTCAATCTAGCTCAGCATTAGGCCCACGTGTCCAGTACAGTACCTGGCATGTTGCAGGTGCTTAGTGAACACTGGCTGGTTAAGTCAATGATGTAATAAAGAATAACCAATTTTAAATATACTGATTTTAGTGGTTTCTTTAAATAAGGAGAATATCAATATGGCAATGCCTTTTTATCCTAAGCTTTTGTCCTAAGGCCTAACAGCTTTTATACTAAGGCCTAACACTTTAAAAAATTATGTTAAGGAACTAAACTATTAATAACTTTTAAGTAATTTTAAACTTTCGTGTTTTGTTGTTAAGACTTTTCAACCTTGGAGGCCTGTTTACACTCTCCTGTACTCACCCTCTGGGGTATGGTACAGATTTGGTGTTTCAAAGAGTAAAGTCATTGAAAGCATGACACCCAGAAAGTTAGGACATTCATGCACTGTGAGCAAACTCCATTCATTCCACTTGCAAGGCATAGTTTGATGTACAGAAAATTATTACATTATAATCTTTTCTTTTGTACTTGTGGGCCTCCAAAATGTCCATGTCCTAACTCTTGGAACCTGTTACCTTATATAGCAAAAGAGACTTTGGAAATGTGAATAAATTTGGGATTTTGAGAAGTAGGGATTATCCTGGATTCTCCAAGTGGGCCCAATAAAATTACAGTGTAAGAGAGAGGCAAGAAGGTCAAAGTCAGAGGAGATGTGATGATGGAAACAAAGTCAGAGGGAGATTTGAAGATGCTCAGCTGCTGGTTCTGAGAAATGCAGGCAGCTGCTGCAGAAATCAAGGAAATGGACTCTCCTTCAAAAGCTTTCAGAGGGAACACAGCCCTGGGACACTTTGATCTTAAGATTCCTGACTTCTGTGGGAAAAGATATTCGCAAATGACATATCAGATAAAGGGCTAGTATCCAAAATCTATAAAGAACTTCTCAAACTCAACACCCAAAGAACAAATAATCCAATCAAGAAATGGGCAGAAGATATGAACAGACATTTCTGCAAAGAGG
>CM053608.1:116941879-116964771 GCA_028646535.1 Procyon lotor
AGTCAGAGAAAGACAAGTATCACATGATCTCTCTGATATGAAGAACTTGATAGACAAGGCAGGAGTTTGGGGGGGGTGGGGGAGAGAAATGAAACACGAAGGGATGGGGAGGGAGACACACCATAAGAGACTCCTAGACTCAAGAAATGAACTAAGGGTGGCCAGGGGGGGTGGTGGGGTAGGGATAGGGTGGCTGGGTTGTGGACAATGGGGAGGGTATGTGCTATTAAGTGCTGTGAAATGGGTAAGCCCGAAGATTCACAGACATGTACCCTGGGGCAAATAATACATTATATGTTAATAAAAATTAATTAAAAAAAAAAAGATTCCTGACTTCTGGAATTATA
This sequence comes from Procyon lotor, assembly GCA_028646535.1. Lineage (NCBI taxonomy): Eukaryota > Metazoa > Chordata > Mammalia > Carnivora > Procyonidae > Procyon > Procyon lotor. Next base: position 116,942,227 of record CM053608.1, read on the forward strand.
AGATAATAAATTTGCTTTGTTTAAGCCATTAATTTTCTGGTCAATTATTACGCAACAGTAGGAAACAAAGGCGGTTCTATAAACTTTATCAGTTACATCAAGCATATTTGTAATGTTAGCTGAGAGAAGGTGTTTGAGAAGAACTTTGAGGTGATGCTCAATTGGGACAGAAAGGGAATTCTATAAACAGATCTAGTGATGCTAAGGAACTTAAATTATTCATTTATGTATGAATTGCCTTATGAATATTTATAATCATATGTCTGAATATTATAAAGTTATCCAGATTACACACACACACACACACACATATCACACACAAATACACACATATACACCATCTTGGGAGAGGTGTAAACAGAAGAGTGTGATATAAGACTACCTAACCCATTTCTAAATTATACATGCCTTACCCAGATTTTCCACATATAATACTGTACATTCCTGGAAAAACAGTACTGTAAGTTAGTTTGAGAGATGAGAGACAGAGTTCTGGAGCGGGGGTAAGTGAGTTGATAATCAGAATGAGTTGTATTAAATTATACAATGACATATTGGTGTTTCATGTGAAACAGCTATTAACTTCACTGGGTTTTCTCTGAGAAAATGAAAAATCCTGATCTTTGGGTAAATTCGAAAGATATTTTACGTCTGCTTAATTATAAATCACTGAGGTTGAGGTTAAGTGTGTAAACAGAGGCCGTGAGTTGTGCTAACTTCTCAACCTGAATTCTACCTCAATTACCCCAATGTTTTAAGAGGAACCAATGAGGTTCTCTTGGCCAATATACTCTCCACCTTTACATAATCCCTGGAATTCAATTAGTAGTGATTTGTCCAATTGTGTTAGGAAGACCTTTATTCTCAGTCTTCCCTTGAAATGTCAACATTTATGGGATCGGGAAGTTCTCCGGGTGGTTACCACCAGTTACCTTCGCAGAGATAATTAGTGTAGATTCCTTTTTTAGGGGAGTAGGAGGTGGAAAGGAAGGAGAATACTAAAAACAGGAGGAAAGAGGATACCAGAAACTGCCTGGGGTGGGTCACCACCAGTCTAAAAACTCTATACGTAAAATGCTACCAAGCTTAGGCTGGAAGCAAAACTGAAAAATAAGAATTACTAACTGCATGAACTGCTATTTCACTCTGTCCCTCCAGCAGCCATGTTTATTAGGTGGGTAAGATGATTCGAAATGTTCAGGTGCAGAAAGTGAGGTCCAGAGCTAGAAGTGAAAGAGATGGGACTAAGGGCCAGGTCTGAGGGGCTCGTTAACAGGCTTCCATTCCCCCCTGAAGCTTCTCACAGACCGCAGCCTCTTCCTCTGCTGCCCCTGACTTTCCAGCTCAGAAGCTCTGGGCCCTGCTGTCATTCAAGCCCTCCCACTCCAGAGCCCCCCATTCTGATGGGCTTCAGACTCCTAGCCAGTCCTTCCCCCCCATGGTAGAGCTGGGGTTGTTCAACTCGAGGTGGGCTGCAGAAAGAAATGGGGCACTCCTGACAGGCCTATCATGGGCTCAAGGAAGAAGTCCTGGGAAATAAAAAGTTAGCACCGTGCTGACTCAGTGGAAAGCAGCAGCCCATAACCGCACCTGCATTTATTCAATGGCCAATGACGGCATACTTTTTATAGGCTGCCATGGGGGCTCCTGGACAATTGAAGTCAGAGTTGGGGAAGTCCACGAACATCCACGGCACAACCACACGGCTGGGAGATCAGAAGCAAGACTTCAGTGCAGGAGAGATAGAACACAAAGAGGGTTTTGCACCAGGGCCTCAAATAGTGATACGGTATTGGAATTGGAGTGTAAGAGACACAGCAAGAGCCTGACGGCTAGAATGAGACTCAAGGTGAAACTCAGCAGAGCAGCAAGTGTGCCTTGACCTGAAACTACTCACCTGAAATGGAGTTTCTGCTGGCCTACTAGGGCTCAGGCTGCCGTTGATGGTCACATAGGTTGAGCCCTTGTTTCTCAAGCAGCAGGTCAGGATCCAGTCAGTGGTCACAAAATGGGCTTAGTGCGTGGCAGAGAGCACTCTTTAAAATAAATAAAATTGACTGGAATGGATGAGAAGAGAAGAGGAGATAATGAAGTGCCCTACACTTAGCAATGGTTTCAGTTTTAGGTATCTGTGTCACGTTGTGACATAAATTACATTGCTCAACGCCACAGTCAAAAGAAGTCTAAAACTTTCTCGTTTGAAACTGGAGGATATTGAGCAGGAAGCCAGGTTCGTCATTTCGACAACTTCGACAACTAAACGAACTATTAGTTATTAGTCGCTTCCATACCTGCCAGATTCCTGTACATATTAACAAAGGAATCACACGGATCACTAGCTTAAGAGCGAATGGACTACTCTGTGTCCCCAGAGTGACACCAGGAACTGGGACCGGCTCTGAGGAACTCCTCCAGCCAGCACGGAGACACCCTTCTGTGGTTCAGTCACGAGGTTTTTAACTTTTGGTTCAGCTCCACAACTAACGCCAACAAACCTGAAATCTGGATCCTAGAACTTACCTTTGTCGACAGTTTTGCTTCAGATCTCCTTCCCTCACCCAGTCCTACCCCAAAATTCTGTCTCCTGTAGCCAAACAAGCCTTATCTGCTCCTTTTTCTGCCTTTGTCAGGGGCACCAACACCCTTTGAATCACTCACATTTTAAAGTTTGGAATCATGTTTAATTCTTCTCCACCAATTTATTTGGCGAACACTTAAATTGTACGTGTTCTTCCCAAGAGCAGTTCTAAATGCTTTAAAAATATTAAGTCTTTAACCCATATAAAAGCCCTAGGAAACAGATAATATTATTACCTCCCATTTTATACATGAGAAAACTTGGGCCCAGAGAAGCGTATTAACCTTAAAAGAAATGCCTAAATCCATGAGGCTCATCTGTTTCCCAGGACGGTCATATTGGCCCCACACACAATGTTTCCCTCACGTGGGATGCCGCCCACCTACGCGGTAGTTATAAAGTTCCTGCCTATCCTTCAAAGCCCGCTCTCCAACTCTCTCCCTTTCCCATGACAACTTATCTTTCTTGAAAACTGCAGGTCTCTTAATAGTTACCTTTTTGATTTCTATAATACACTATTCCACTGGTAAGTTGGCTGTCGATGATTTGGTCAATGATACAGCTGTCTTGTGTCTCCCTAGTGTTCCATGTGCCGTAGTCTTATCTTGGAGGCAAGGATCATGGCGTAGAGCCATTCTGCCTCCCTCCCTCTTACTTCTTTCATTCTTTACCATTTTTATTCCTCCTCCCATCTCCCTCCTCAGGCAAGCCTTGAAAACATGGAGTCCGTGAAAGATATTCCTGTAGGTAATGAATTGACATCAGAACTCATCGTTTCATAGGGGGAGTGCAGCGACCCAGCACGTTCATTCGGGACGTCTGAGGAGTAGCTCACAAGACAGAATGAGACATGCAAGAGATTTATTGGGCTTAATGTCTGTGTGGGAAAAAGAAGTGAGAGCCAATGGAGGCGGGGACGGCCTGCAAAACATGATACAGGGCTGCGCCCTCTGAAGGAGAAGGGAAAGGTAGACGAAGGGGCTGAGGAGAAGCTCAGGCTGCATGCAGTGCTGTTCTAAGAAAATCTTGGTTGGGCAGCTCTGGAGTCTGCCAGCTGAAGCAGCCAGGACGACACCCTCCTTCCCCATCTCGAAGCACGAGGCTACATCAGAACTCTGGTGAGCCCGGTCATCGCCTACAGTGACCTAGGGGAAGCATGTGTGGGCATGAACACAAGGGCAGCCTGGAGCCAGCACTGTGACCATCAGTCCGTTACGCTTCCCACAGGAGGTGCTCTGAGTGGCGTGTTCTCATGGACATTACTCCCAGGATATTGGCAAGAACCCTGGATTCAAAATCAGAAATCCTATGTTCACATCTCAGATGTATCCCTCACTGACTCTGCATCCTCGCTGAACCTCACCATTGTGCCTTCATTTGTAAAATGGGAGTAGCCAATAATGCAGGAGGGCTACTGTGAGGGCCCCATGTTCTGGCCAGTGATCCTGTGAGAAAGGCAAGACAACGGCTCTTGGCCACATCCACTGCCCCATAGGCTTTCTGAGGGATAAAATGACCGGAGAGAGTGCTGATGTGCTGGATTAAAACGGGGACAGGGGCACCTGGGTGGCTCCTTCATTTGAGTGTCCAACTCTTGATCTCAGCTCAGATCTTGATCTCAGGGTCGTGAGTTCAAGCCCTGCATTGGGTTTCATGCTGGGCATGAAGCCTACTTAAAAAAAAAAAAAAACGGGGACAGGATGCAGAGCCCACTTGTAGGTAGGACTTGGTTAAACCCATGCAGGCAAAGAATCAGTTCCAGGGAAAAAATATGTGTAAAAGGATCTAGTGGGCCCTGGTGACCCAGGCAGATGTGACAACTGGCCTAGAGCATCCACTCAACTTTGAGGCAAGCTGGCTGGGTCCAGAGCCTAGACCGACTCGTCCATCCCCCTCAAACACAGGTAGATAGGTGTGTATAGGTATGTGTGGCAGATCTGGGAGTGATGGAGGCTTCTGTCCCTGAAGGCCCAGCCAGCTACCATGGGAGCTTCAAAACCAGCATCCGCTGAACATCTCCCTCCTTCCCTTACGGGTCCTGGCCCTCAAGACTGATGTCAAGCAAATAGTCACTTCCCTTCAGTGAGTAGCGTGCGGAAGTCAAAGCCAGGGGCAAGGGAAGCTTTGCACTTTTCTATGTCATCCCAGATTCAGAGAATGTCAAGAACATCATAACCTTATTCCAGGGACACCAGTAGCAGCGGCAAATGTGGAAAAATCATGACCAGTAATGGGCTAGAGGTTGCACATGGGCGGGTCCTGGAATCAGAAAAGAAATTAAACCTGGGCTCTGTTCTAGATTGAACTGTGCTCCCCTAACAGAAGATTTGTTGGAGTCCTAACCCCCAATTCCTCATAAAACGTGGCCTGACTTGGAAATAAGGTCTTTACGGAGATAATCGAGTAAAAATGAGGTCACTGGGGTGGGCCCTCATCAAATACAACTAGTGTTCTCATTAAAAGGGGAAATCCGGACCCCCTCAGAGGCACACAGGGAGAGCCCCATGTGAGGATGAAGGCGGATTTGGGCTGATGCGTCTACAAGCCAGGGACCCCCAAAGGTCGCCGGCAAACCACCAAAAGCCGGGAGAGGAGTTTGGGCAGATTCTCCCTCACCGACCTCAGACCCAACCTTGCTGACACGTCATGGTGGACTTCCAGCTTCTGACACAATAAGACAATGCATTTCTGCTGTGTAACCCCCCTCCGGGTGCTACTTTGTCACGGCAGCCCTAGTCAACGGATGTAGGTTATACAAGAGCGCGGCCCAAAATGGAACTCGGCCGGATGCCACTTCTTTACTTCCAGACAAGGAAAAGGAGGGACCTTCTCTGCCCTCTTCTCTTCTCCTCACTGCTACCCCCCAGCCTGCCAGCCCCCAAGATTTGTCCTGCATGGATCTGGGGCTCCGGTAGGGTTGAGGAGTGGTCAGAGAAGGTGGCTGGGGGTCAGGGATATTTTTGTAGTTCCCCTTTACCTACTCCCCTTCCTGCCGGGAAATTGAAACATAACAAAATAAGCCAAATGCCGTGGATCAAACTGCCTCTGAGTCAAAATGCCGGCTTCTAAGATGAGGGGAGCATTAGCACTCACAAGCCAGGAGTCTTTGAGAACAAAGAGGCCTTCCCTCACGCACTGATCTTCATTAGCACGAATGCAGCCCCCTTTTCAGTAACCAGAGGAGGAAAAAGCAGATCGGTGGAAGGCAAGGCAAGGAAATCCGTGATCGCTGCCTAAAAAATAGACCCGGGGCCTCACCAGCTAGGAGACTAAGGCGCCATCCCCTGCTGCAAGCCTTGGACGCATGCATTTGCTGGGAGCGGGGATTTGCAGTGTAGACCCAAATTGTTCCAGCCTCCAACGCTGCTCCCGGTCTTAAATGGAATTGCTGTCTGTGTTAACTTTTGACAAGAGCTGGCAAGCTGAGCTTTTCTTTGAAATGTAGACGGGGGCGTAGCATTTGCTCTCACACGAGAGGCAGGGCTTTCCAGCATGTGTGAGCTACGGGGTTTGCTCATCATCCATCGGGAGGGAAAATTGCCTGGGGGCAAATTACCAAGTGGGGGAGATGGGAGTCGAAATCTCCATAGCAGAACGCATTGTGAAGCTCCAAGATTCTGAGAGAAGAAACCATTTTGACATGTCATGTTGTGCAAGCTACAACATGTTAAACAAAAAAAGCTCCGATTTTAAATGATGAGAAAGCCGTGAAACACAATTTGAAAATTGCGTCATGCCCCGCTTTGCCTTCCCCTCCAGGCAAATAAAAGTCTTGAAATAAAAAAAAAAAAATGTTTCCCCTTATTTTCAAATCTTTGCATGGGTTGCACCTTTAGTCATACATTCTCTCGAATATTACTCACGAGCCGCGGAAATGAAAATCATTAGCGTGAATGAACACTCTTTCTTAATGGCTGGATTCCGGATGAAGTCGGTGACGGAGCCCAAAATGTCCCATGAATGACAACGCATGAAGGCATGCGGACACGGAGACATGCAATTCATGGGATTTGCCTTCATCGAAAAGAAACTCGGATTGTTTGCACCGTGGCTTGTCGAGGGAAATGAATGCGGTGGTTGGTTATGGGGAGGGAAATAGAATGAATCCTGCCCCGGGTAAGTTCACAAATGCACTTCAAGTAGAAAACTCAAGTCCAGCACCTCGAGGAACCACACAAATGGATCAAGAGACCAGATTTGGCCCAGTGCCTGGAAGTTGATGAGGTCCCAAAACTCAGTACTCAGAAAAATCAGCTGTGGGCCCGGCTTGCCTTTGATTGCACTTCGCTGAAGAGGGGAGGTCCCTTCTCTCTCCTCCTGCCCTCCCCTCCCATCCTCAGAAGTAAGATGTGACTCCCCTGGGTGCTTAACTTCAGGAATCTTCCAGAGATTCAACACGTGCTTTCCTCCCACAGCCCGATTTGAGCTGTGGCTCCTCTTGCTCTGTCTGGAGGCATCTCAGCAGTTAATGGGAGTGATTCAAATGATCCTACTCCAGTTCCTGCTATTTTAAGACACTTAGCTTTTCTTAGCTATGGATTTCTTCTGTCTAAATCTGCCCGACTGAATTGGAAGCTGCCCAGAATCATCTTCTTTGGAAATTACATTTGTGCATCGAGGGTATATTTGTCTTTCCACCCACGCTCAAGCCACTTTTTGAGAAGTGCAGAGCAAGTCACGTGACAGTCATCAGTGTATTTGCACCCTTTTTTGTTTAAAAACATAATCTGCATTACAAATTGCACCAATTCCTGTATGTAGTAAGTCATCATTCAATAAAAAGCACAAATGTATGCCTGTCACATTCAACATAATAAACTGCAAGTAAATACATCTTTTCTTAGTCCAAATCAGTCAGTAAATGATGTCTTTATTTTCTCTGTTATGCACCAAGTTTGCAATCAGCTTTATTCTTGATTCTCTCAGGCCAAGCCCGCACAGCCTCCGAGCAGAGGAAGAGCGTCCTTGTGTTAGGCGCGTTTGGACATCCGAGGACAGGAGCGCGGCTGAAGGCGTCCATAGCTCCGATGCGCTCTGTTCTACTTCCTCATCATAGCATTAGTGCCATCTTTGTCTTCATCAGAGCATCCACCTAAAGATTTATGGCACCATGTCTGCATCTATAGGAGATTCTCTAATAGGGGCGAGACACCCTTTCCCGCCACCGGCTTCGGATGCATTTGCAACTGACAAAGGAGGGTAGAAGAAACACCTTGTGCTTTGAAGTCAGGGAGACCTGGGTTAGAATCACAGCTGAGGTCCGTGAGATACTTGGTTTCGGTGGTATTACCATCCGAGAGCTTTAGTTTCTCATCAACAAAATGGGGTGGGGGGAGGGTAGGTCCCTTCCAGGCTAGATGTATGACGGGATTGGCGTGTGCGCTGTGCACGGTGTACAGTAGCTGCTCGATTTAATATTAACTGGTCACGTGGACATGTTCCTAAGGGAAAAGGCAAGAGAGCCAGGTTCTGTTTACTGTAGGTGTGGTATTTATAGCCGTGATTACAACAATGCTACTGCTTTAGTTCTATAACAAGTGAATAAGGTCAGGGGTGTCATTTCCTTTTTATAGACCAAGAAACTGATACTGATAGTAAGCCAGATTTTTCTGCTGTACATTGGGATCCCTGGTTCATGACCATCGTGACCACCCCACTGTTCCCTTTCTGTCACTTGAGCAATTCAAGCTCATTTCTGCCTTCGGATCCTTGCACTAGCTGATTTCTGGGCCTGGAAAATTCTACCCTCAGATTCTGCGTGGCTGAAAACTTCTCATTACTTAGGTTTCAACTGAAGGCATTTCAGACCTCTGAGAGGTCTTCCTTGACCACTCTGTTTAACACAGGCTCCTCATTTCAGCCTTAGTCCACCCAACACCTTATACCCTTCTATGGACCTCTGGTGCACGTAGCACTGCAGAACTCGGTGTGACGAAATGCGTAAGGATGTGGGCTCAGAATTAAATGGTGTGTATTTAAATTTTAGTTTTACCACTTACTGGCACGTGGCCCTGGACAGTGACTTCACCTTCTTTTCTGTGCCTTGGTGTCCTCACCTATAAAATGGGGATGATAATATGGTCACTAGCAGCATCAAAGTGCTGAGGGGGTTAAATCAACTAACACCCAGAGTTCATGTAAATCCAGGTCAGACACAGCGTAAACCCTCGACAAATGCGGATTAAACTTTTCGGTTCCATGGCACATCTCAATCACTTTCTGACTTTATCTCGACTGTTTGTGTTTGTTTTTAGTTGTTCCCGCCTCAGTGAAGGTATGGAGCTTGTCCTGCTCCCCATTCTATCCCTAGCATCTAGAATGGCAAACAGTAGGGACCCATAAATATGTGTTGTTGATGAATGAAAAAAAATTAGGTATGTGTATTTTAGACATGCTACTGGTGGCAGGGATTATAAATAATGCTATTATATGAGACCAGTGGGCAAAGTTGTGATAAGAAAAGGGTGAGGACATCATTGCTACATATTTAGGTAAGAGGGTTCCTGAGGACTTTCTGCTTCTGTCTCACTGTATACTATCCATTTCTTCTCCCGGCACCTTCTGGGGCCCTCTGTGCCCCTCCATTTCCCCCTTTATGATTTCATCTCACTAGCACCTCCACACGTGTGCTCATGACCCATGGGTGTAACTTTATAAACACTTATGACTCAGGAAGGAAAAGTCACGTGGAGTTAGAAATAATAGCAGATTCTATGCTTACTCAAGAAAGGCAAGCAGTGAGCAGACCCTATAAAAAAATCAGCATCACCATAAAAAAATAGAGCAGGATCCAGAAAGTGAGCAAAGAAGGAGGGGTGTTGACAAAATCTACTTCTGCCACTGCCTCTCACACCCTCACACACTCTCGCACCACAAAGCAGAGAGTCTTGAATACAACCCACAATCACAGCCTTGATGGGACAGTGCTTTTCCATCAGTGATAGGAATGAGGCTCACTGAGGTCGTCCAGCTCGGTTACTCGTCCAATGCATGAAGTCCTGCCCCGGGGTCATCGCATCTTGGCCCCCGTGTCTCCGGCCACTCGTGCGTGGCTTCGGTCTGCATTCCTCATGCTCCGTGGTTTCAATGACCTGTGTCCTCCTGGTGGCTCCCATCTGTACATTCCAGTGTGGTTATGACCAGGATGACATATGTCCCTGTTTGTCCAGGAGTGGCCCCATCTACACACTTTATCCTCAAGTAATTACCAGTGGCACTCCTGTTTGAAAGTGTCCTAGTTTGGACGCTCGATGAGATGGCCCCTAATTATGCCAGCTTCAACCAAGAGGTTCAGAAAGTGCAGAAATCCCCACGGGAGTCATTACTAGTGCTCCCCGAGAAGGTGCCTATGAACAACCCACCGATTCTTCTAACGCAATAGTAAGATAATCATATTTGGCTGCTCCATTTCTGAAAAAACAGCAAAGAAATAAAAGAATGTTAAGGTATCCGGATTATGGGAAATAGTCAGAAGGCAGATGAACTGGGTAATAAAAGGTAATGAACTATAACAAAATAGAGAAATTAGAGTCTTACTTCCTTTAGTTTCTTTATGCTAGATACATAAGTCGATGTGTCCTGCCATTTGAAAGAGGTACAGTCCTGAAAAGCTGCCTGTGAAATAAATATCTGTTTCTGATAGCTTGTGCTCCTATTGATTTGCAATTTAAAATATGTTGCTGGGGCGCCTGGGTGGCTCAGTGGGTTAAAGCCTCTGCCTTTGGCTCAGGTCATGATCTCAGGGTCCTGGGATCGAGCCCCATATCGGGCTCTCTGCTCAGCAGGGAGCCTGCTTCCCCCTCTCTCTCTGCCTGCCTCTCTGCCTGCTTGCGATCTCTCTCTCTCTCTGTCAAATAAATAAACAAAATCTTTTAAAAATAAATATAAAATAAAATAAAATAAAATAAAATAAAAATAAAATAAAATACGTTGCTCGGTGCTTGTACGTTCTCCTGGAAAGAATGGGCTGCAACGTCTTATAAACTTTCCCGTAAGTGTGGCTGGGGTGAATGTCCACATAGTTCGGGATACAACAGATGTGTACCAGTTCTCCTGCAAAATGCACACCTTTGCCCCACGGCCTGCTGATTTACACACTCACAGTCCAGGGGATCAGTCTAGTATTCTCCAAGGCCTTTCCATTTGTGTTCTCATCTCCTAAGTTTCTAATTTTCTGAAGCAGGAAACAAGCCTCATAGTTTTCTGACTTGTAATTCAACTTGTCTTTTTACATGAATAATACATGAATACATTCTCAATGTAGAATAGTCAAGTAATACTTTGTACCTCTCTTGTGTACCTCAAAAGGTCCTGCACGTACTGGGTATGACATAGGTGTTTAGGAAAATGTTAGTTTAATAAATAATACATAGGTGTTCAGTATATTTGAAAATGTGCTGCATAATGTGAAAAAAAAAGGTTTTTTTTTCTCTGTGACCTAGATCATAGATCACATCTTTATATAAAAGATTGTATAAAACACATGTGTTGAGTGTAAACTATATCGAGAACGTATATAGAGTTTAAACTATATTAATAATATGAGTACTTAAATACTTATCATCCAGCTTCTGAAATGAGATATTACCAGTCCTTAGATTCACTTTCTTGACAAATTTTACATAAAATCCTATTGAAAATTTTTTGGCTCAATATCTACATACATTTTTATCGTTAACACATATATAAAGAAAACCATACAAGTGTATAGCCTAGTGAATAATTATAAGGTAAAGAAATAAAAGGTGGCCAGTCACCTTAAAATCTCCTCCACATACTATGTCCCAAATACAACTCTTCTCCACTCAGAAAGCAATCACCATCTTTTATTTTATACTCATGATTTCCCTGAGGTTCTTTGTAATCCAAGGTTAGTCTTGTCTATTTTTTTTATTTGTATACTGTATAATTAACTTTCCAAGTGTACAGTTCATTGAATTTCAACCCATACATCAGTGTAACTATTACCAGCATTAGGATCAGGACCAGTTCCCCACTTCCAAAATTCCCTCCTGCTACTCCTTTGTAGTCAAACCCTCCCCCAATTGTGACCCCCGTCAGCCACTGATCTCGAGCCTTATAGCTGTGCCTTTTCCAGAATGTGATATAAAGGAAACAATATAGCACACTCAGCACGATGCATTTGTGATTCATCCACATAGCTGGTATCTTTTTATGGTAACTAGTATTCTGCTGTATGGATCACCCGTTTTGTGAAGCCATTCACCACAGGACACTGAGGTTGTTGCCTGCTTTGAGTGATTATGAGGAAAGCGTCCATAAACATTTATTGACAGGCTTTTGTGAGAACCTGTGTTTTCATTTATCTAGGTAACATACTTTGGAGTGGGATTGCAGGGTCAGACTAGAAGAGTAGGTTTTGTTGTGTAAGAAACCATCAAACTCTTTCCTAGAATGATTGGCCTTTTCCCACCAGCAATGCCTGAAAGTTCTATTTGCTTGGTTTCTGGACTATCACTTGGAATTGCAAGTTTTATATTTTTATTTTTGTTTTAGTCATTCTTGTAGACGTGTTGTTGTAGCCCCTCATGGCTTTAATTTGCATTTCCCTGAGGAGTGATGGGGTTGAATATCTTTTCATGCACTTGGTTGACATCACTACACCTTAGAGAAGTATCTAGTCGATCCCATCTTTAAACTGGGTTATTTGTGGGGCACCCGGGTGGCACAGTCAGTTAAGTGACCGACCCTTGGTTTCAGCTCAGATTGTGATCTCAGGACCGTGAGATCAAGCTCCACATTGGGCTCTGTGCTCCATGCAGAGTCTGCTGAAGACTTTCTCCCTCTGCCCCTCTTTTCCAAAATAAGTAAAAATTAATCTTTAAAAAAATAAAATGAATTGGGTTATTTGTTGTTTTGAGAGTTCTTTATAAATCTTGGATCTAAGTCCTTTCATAAATATAAGATTTGAAGATATTTTATCTGGGTTGATGGCTTGTTTTTTCATTCTCTTGCCATTGTCCCACAGAGAGGAAAATGTTTCCACTTTTTTTAAAGATTTTATTTATTTATTTGACAGAGAGAGAGAGATCACAAGTAGGCAGAGAGGCAGGCAGAGAGAGAGTGGGAAGCAGGCTCTCAGCTGAGCAGAGAGCCTGATGTGGGGCTCGATCCTAGGACCCTGAGATCATGACCTGAGCTGAAGGCAGAGGCTTTAAACCACTGAGTCACCCAGGCTCCCCAAATGTTTTCATTTTTAAGTCTTGATAGTATCCATGCTATCTTTTCTCTTTTACAGATTGTTTTCTGTGGTCATCTTGAAGAATTCTGCCTGACTTAAGATCATAAAAACTTTTCCTTTGTTTTCTTCTAGAAGCTTGTAATTTAAAAAAAAAAATTAGTCTTCAATATAAAGTCTAAGTGAAATTTTGTATAAGGTGAGGTATAGAGATGTCCAACTGTTTTCGGGCCATTTATTGAGAAGACTATGCTTTCTCTGTTGAATTGCTTTTGTACTTCTGTCAAAAATAAGTTACTGTATTTGTGTAGGTCTATTTCTGAATTGCATTTTCTATTTCATTGAGCTATACATATATCCTTATGTAAAAATCACACTACTTGATAACTTTAAGTCATAAAATCTGATAATGTGAGTTCTTTTGTTCTTTTATGAAATTGTTCTAGTGATTGTAGTTCCTTTGATGTTTCAAGCAAATTTTAGATTGTTTGCCTAATTCCACACAAACACACACAAAGTCTGCTGGGATTTTTTTTTACTGGAATCACATTGAATGTATAGATCAACTGAAGATTATTGGCATCCTAACTACATTGAATTTTCTAGTAAATTAACAAAGCAAGGCCATTTATTTGGAAATACTTCGCTTCTGGACCCGTGATTGATCCCTAAAGCGGCTCGGGGTGGGGTGGGGTGGGGTGGGGGGGTGACGGCAGGGCAGTCTTATTTGACTGAGCCCTTAACCTGAGGAGTCTGACAGTATCTCTGGGTAGACAGTGTCAGAATCGAGTTGAATTATAGTACAGCCAACTGGAATCCAAGAATTTCCTGGTGGTGTGGGGAACAGCCCTACGTTACCCCCTCCAAACACATGCACACCCACTGGAAACAGTAGTACCGTCGTTTTAATTAGCTATAGGCTTTAGACACCTGGAACAAAGTAGCCTTCATAGGTAAAATGTATTGCCTTATGACCCCAGATAGCGCTGGCCTTGTTCGGATATGGTTGGCCATTGGGATGCATTATGGTCCATATGAAGGTCCATATGAAGGTCCATATGAAGCGCTGGACATTGTGTCTGCCCCGTTACATCTCTCACCAGACTGACTCAATGGCTGAAATCTCCCCCCGTGACTGTGCCAAGAACAGCTAAGGTAGAAGGGGACATAGCTGGGATTTGAATCCAAATCGTTCTCACTCCGATGACAAAATCTTCAGCATCCTGCTCTACTCAGTGGCTTCCACCTAGTTACAGGCACACATCAAAACTGTAGTATCTTGACGGGGCACGTCTTTCCAGCCTATCTCGGAGAAGAACCATGCATTTGTTCCAAGTACTTTGCTTTCGGTTCCTGTTGCCAGTTTTAACAGCCAGGTCTAGTGGTGCTTGACTTTGCAACAACCTGTGCTCTCTTAGCGTGAGCTATATTAAACCTTAGGAATCAGTCCCACAGATGCCCGCAAGCTTCTGCCTGTGTTCCCACTCTTGCCTCAGTCCTATCCTACTGCTTTGCTCCAACACAAAGAGCCCTCTTGAACTTGGCTCGCCTGCAAAGAATTCTACCCAGCATTCCGTCGCCAGGCAGCATTGTTTGGTGCTACGCTCTAGTGTTTACTTAGAACAAAGGTGGGGACGTTTCTCTGTAAAAGGTCACTGACCATGGGAAAAAGGTGTTTGGAGGTGTTTTTATGTTTTTATGTAAGTAAAAAAAAACCAGATAACTATCAAATTAAGGCTCAGCCACTTTGCATGTAAAAAAAATTGTTAACAGGAAAACAAGTTAGAAGAAACCAGATAAAAAGGATTAAGTCTGGGGGTGCCTGGCTGGCTCAGTTGGTAGAGCCTGAAACTCTTGATCCTGGGGTCATGAGTTCAAGCCTCGTGTTGGGTGTGGAACCTACTGGGGAAAAAAAAAATGATTAAGTCTCATATCGTGGCTCTATTTAAAGGAGAGATTAGGAGACAAGTAGAAGCAAGAAAGAAAATAATGTTGAAAATTTTTTAAAAAAAAAGATGATGGATAGAGTAAAACCCAAAGATTTAAAGAGAGCAATTGAATATATAAATATATACATACACACACATACATGCATATGCATATAGAGGTATACACATGCATATCCATAAACATGTGTGCAATTGATAATGTGGTAGTTAATATTTTTTCTATTATGTGCAGCTTATAAGAAACATTCAGGACATGAGGATCCAGACATACTGAAGGGATTGGAGGCTTTAATATTGAAAAAAATTGGTAGAATTATTGACTGTATTGGTTTCTATGGTGTATAAGAAATTGCCAGAAACTAAAAGGCTTAAAGACTTGCAAGATTTCTTTGGGTCAGGAGCCCAGGAAGAGCTCGGATGGGTCCACGAAGGCTGCATTCAAGATGTTGGTCAGGGCTGCCCTCTGGAGGCCTGACTGGAGAAGGGCCTGCTTCCAAGCATCTCAGGTGGTCGGCAGAATTTATTTCCTTGCAACGGTCGGATTCGTGGCAGCTTGCTTCTTCAAGAACCAGCAACACAGAGAGACAGATAGAAACAGACGGTCTAGAGTGAGTCTGCTAGGAACATGAAATCTTATATAATGGAACAAAACCACAGGAGCGACATCACATGTGATGGTTAAATTTCTGTGTCAACATGACGGGACCAAGGGATGTTCCAAGAGCTGATAACCCAGTATTTCTGGGGCTGCCTGGGAACGTGTCTCCAGAAGACATTGGCATTTGCATCAGTGGACTGATTAAAGAAGATCACCCTCACCAGTGCAGGTGGGCACCATCCAATCAGTTGAGAATAGAACAAAAGATAGAGGAAGGATGAATTTGCTCTCTCTGCTCGAGCTGAGACATCCATCCTCTCCTGCCCTTGGACATCAGCGTCCCTGGTTCTTGGGCCTTCAGACTCAGACAGAGACTTGCATCATGGCCCCCAATTCTCAGGCATTCAGACTTGGACTGAATGCCACCACCAGCTTTCCTGGATCTTCAGGTTGCAGATGGCAGATTGTGGGAGTTTGGGCCTCCACAACTGCATAAGCCAATTCCTATATATATATATATTTCCCTGGAGAACCCTGACTAATATGAGTACATATATTCAATTGTATATATTCAAATATATACTCAATTGACCATGATGTTCAATATGTGTATACATACTATATATCCACATATGTACCTTCATATGGTTGTGCATATATAGATAGATGGGGGTAGGGGGAGATGTCAAAGTAGCCACGCCCATTTCTTTCTCTATCTTTGCTTTCTCTATCTTTCCCCTCTCCAGGTCCTTCAGCTCTCTACAGAACTACAGACTCCTTTTGGTCCAGTTCCTGAGCCAGTAGCGAAAGGTGAGGCAGGACACCCCCAACCTCTGTGCTACCCGCTGGCGGATCTTGGAATTGAATCCCATCTCAGGACTCAGACGTGGGCCTCAGTTGCCTAACTTCATCTGCTTGGCCACCCTAGAGACTCAACCAGTCTCTGTGACACCCCAGGAAACCTGGAATCTGCGGGGGAGGGGAGGCACAAGTTTGGGGTCTCTGTGGCACACCTGAGTTGAGGCTCTTCTCCCCACCCAGTTACTGTTGACCCCATTATTTGATCAAGGCCAAAGCATGTTCCTCTAGGTGGTGTGGTGTGGGTTTTCCCCTACAAGAACCACACGAGGCAGAGTTACTTATGCGGGAGAAAAAGTGGACTCAGGCGGGTCTAAAATTGGAGTGAGGGAAAGTGCCCTCCTCTCTGAGGCCTGGAGTGGTTTGGGGCCGAGCTCAGGGACCTGGAGCAGGCTGGAGTTCTTTTTGTAAGGACCTGCTCAGGCGCCTGGGGGTGGCTCAGCACCTGGGTTGGGTCTGAATTCTGTTTCCCATCCATTATTTCTGAACCTCCAACAAACTCTAATTAAGGCAAAGGCAGGTGTCTGCCCTGTGGTGGGGAATTAAGAGAAAGGATCCATTCCAAGGTGGGGACAAGACCGACAAGGGAAAGCAAGGTGGTGTCCCTAGGGGACCAAGTGGCCTGAGATTATTGGTAACAGCCAAGAGGAGGTGGCCCTCATGGTAAATGTTCTCTGGGGAAGCAGAGGGAGCAGCAGCAGTTCTGAGTGTTGAGGGGAGAATGCTGGGGGCTAAGAATTGGGAGGACTGCACTTACTCACTGGTCAACATTTAAAAAGGGATGATTTAAATAATACAGTGTATAAGGTCAACACAACTGGGTTACCATGATAACGTCAACCACTGTTTATTGTGTCCACAACGATTTCCATAAATGATCCCACTTGATCATCCAATGACCCTAGACATTTATTTTTTTTTAATTTTATTTATTTATTTGACAGAGAGAAAGAGACCACAAGTAGGCAGAGAGGCAGGCAGAGAGAGAGGGGGAAGCAGGTTCCCTGTTGAGCAGTGAGCCCGATGCGGGGCTCCATCCCAGGACGCTGAGATCATGACCTGAGCCGAAGGCAGAGGCTTAACCCACTGAGCCACCCGACCCAAGACATTTAATATCTCTATTGCTGTGTTGCCAATGAGGCTGGCTTCGCTAAAGCACATAGACAGCAAAGGGCCCTGGACCAGGTCTGTCACTCTAAATCCAGTGCACTTTCCCACCTCACCCTACTCTCTCTTCACGTAGCAATTTGGGAAATCTTGTGAGGACAGGGACAGTATTGCATTAGGTAAATAAAAAGTTGCAAAGGGTATGCGCTAGGCCCTAGTGCCATTCTCCATCTCGTGGCTTTTCAAGAAGTGGCTGACGGTCACGATGGTCAATGGTGGTCAATCACTTACGATTCTTTCGTGCCGGGGTAACCGTAGGGTAAGTGGAAATCTAGTCTCTGTCATGCTTGGGACTGAATTTCAGTTGAAGAACGGGTTTGGCTTCAAGTCCAAAGTTCTCCCTATCTGGTCCCAAATCATTTCCTCTCTTAATTCCATTTATAGACAGTTGGCTTCAGCATTACCTGAACAACCAGTGGACTCTACTCCATTTTGTCCCCTCCCTTGCTGCCTTCCAGATCGTTATCACAGCCCCACCACGGTCTCTGCTCCAAGTAAAGATCAGTCACTGAAGGAAACTAATATGCCACGGGGGCCTCCTTCGACAACAGAGAACTTATTCGGGTCGTTGTGCAGCACGAGGAGGCCTCTATTTCAGACACGGTATATCTAGACCATCTTTAAAGGTGGGCCTTGAAGAGCTTTTTTCTTCGAGAAGAAACCGTAACACAAAAAAGGTAGGTTTTAAAGTATACACCTAAGGTTCAATATATACCGTTCTTTTCCTTGCGTTTTACATGTATTTTTGGAGCCATTTGTGTCATTTTGATTTGCAATAATTTCATGAAATTCTAGCAGAGAGATACATTCACAGCACTTACTGCTGCAGCAAGGCTAAGGGGGGGTTTAACGGCAACGCACCGGGACAATATTTTACACGGATTAAGCAGCTTTAGAACAAGAAGAAAAGCACTTCAATACCCCATATCGTAGCCCTATTCTCTGCACACGAAGCAGGATATAACCTGGCCATTTGTCCATGGGCAGCGGGTTTTTCAAGGTTTAAGTTCACATCGTATTTGTGTGGCTATGCCCTCTCACAGGCCTGCTTATGTAGTGATCCTCTCACACTTAAATGGGAAAAAAAAAAATCAAACTAAAATCGTCCAAGTCCTCAGTATGAGAACACGTCTTAGCTCTTCATCTGGATGTAGATCGGAGTGAGCCCACTCTCAGCACAGGTGATGTGGCTGTGGACTAGCATAAAAATGGCCTTTTGCCACAGGAACAAACTTAAAAATAGTCTACTGAACGGGTGTATAGGAATTTTCCACCTGAAATTATATTCCCCTGGAGAAGGTCTCCCCGGTTGCAGTTTTTATCCGTTGACTTGTTTATATTCTCCCTGTCCTAGGAAGAACTTCAGACAGCAGGTCACCTGTGTCATTCTGATAGGCTGTCCCATATATTATTAACAAAAGCCTTTCCAGTGCCCATTCTGATGGCTAGAGAATGAGGACAAGGCAAGAATTTTGGAGTTTTCTTAGCATACCATTAAGATCTCACCAAAACCTCATTCTGACCTTAGTTGTCACATCTAATATTTTAACCATATTTTAACCCATGATATATGGATCTTGAAATACAGATGCTACTGTTCTTACTACTTCAGCGGCTAGGAAATTTTTCATGTTCATAAGTAAGGCAAAGCAGGATGAAAAAGCCTGATATTCACCTGAAAATTTGTAATTTGAAAATTCTGTAATTTGTCCCTTGGGGCGATTCACCCCAGGGGAGCCTGAGTAAGCCCAGAAATAAAGGAACCTTATTTACTCAATTAACCAAGGCCAGAAAGTGGTGACTTACATTGCAGGCACTTTTTTGATAAAAGTGGCTGCTTCCAGGGGGCGTCTGGGTGACTCAGTCAATTAAGCATCCGACTTTTGATATCAGGATGGTGAGTTCAAGCCCTGCATTGGGCTCCACGCTGGGCATGAAGCCTACTTAAAAAAAAAAAAAAAAAGTAGCAGCTTCCATTGATTAATTACATACTCCACACCAGGCACAGTAATCGGCAGGGGCTTCCCATGCATTCGCCCTTTACAGTGATCTCCAACTTACAGAAGCTGGGCCGTTCAAGGTGGCTCAGCAACGTTGGGTTTCAAAACCAGGTCAGCATAGCTCCAGATCTTTCCTCTCACCAGACGATTCCACCTCCCATCCAATGTTATGATATATCACAGTTGGCATTGTGAAGTCCCTGCCTGCTTTCAAGACAGCTGAAAGAAGCTAGCTTTGTTTCCCTCACACCCACACCAAAGCTGATTAGACCTCCACTTGGAGATACATCTGGATCTATTGGAGATCCATCTGGATCATCTGGATCTTGGAGATACAGCAACCTTCTGCACTCTCCTAGTTTCCATTGGCATTGTCAAATAGTCCAAGCCTCCTTAGATGAAGTGACTAGAACACGGGTCTTGTGGTGTGGGATGTAGTTGGCAAATACTTCCTTTGTCGTTCTCACACATGAACAGAATTAACAGGATTAAGATCAAAGGGGTTGGCACTTGGAATATTTGGTGGAAAAGAGATGTCAGGAAGAAGACCAGAACAAAAGCCACAAGAGCTTCTGCCTTCTGTCACAGTCCACCCCTTTGCCTAACCGATATTTCTATACAACTGCAGTACGCATTCATCCCATCTCCATGACGGTGATCCCCAAATCTTATCAAATTATGGCAACAAGCTCAAAGCTCAGTTTCTGAAGTAAATCAAAACCTCAGTTCTGCTCATCCCGAAGCAATGAAGGGAGGCATGTTGGGGCAGCCATGACGTTCTCTTGGAAAGTAGAACTCTAGGAAAAGAAAAGAACTGTGTTCGTAAATGTACAATTTTAGCAGACCAAAGAGAGAAAGAGCAAAGGGGAAAGGGGGCGGGGGAAGACCTGCCACAGAATATGCTGACAAGGGTCTTCAGGAGCCACAGAACCTTCTCAGGAGGAACGCTGCATCTGTCTGCTCATCCACAGGCAAATTTGGGGAAAGGGGGCATTTTTGTTTCCAGAAAATGTACTTTGATACATGAACTCAGAAAAAGTCATTCCTTATTCTCTACTTTATGCTCTTGGACCCCTTCTATGAAATGAGAATCTCTTTTACGTTAAAGGGTGAGTTGCTATGGGAGTGTAATGTCCCTTCATTAAAAGACAGTGTCTTTTGTTTGGGTGTCCATCCCTCCTCGGTGAGACTCAGGAGTAAATCTTCATTAGCCTCAGACAGTCACGGCGGTCCCATTCCCCCTCGCCAATGCTTAGTTTAAGGCGTGCGTGTCATTCAGTGCTGGCTAAATGAGACATGGAAAGAAACCCACCTGGGGAGGCTTCGGAGAAAATGTTTTCTTAAATAGGAAAAAGCATCCCCTCCTCTGCTCCCCTTTGTAGTAGTATTTAGATGTAACACCCTGAACAGAAGCAACTATCCTTTGACCATGAAGAGCTTAGCCAAAGACCAGGTTGATACTCTTGGGAAGACAGAGCTGAAGGGCAGAAAGAAGGTGGGTCTTCGAGACATAATTCAGCCCCTGAGTTAACCAAACCTTAGATCTCTCTATTCAAGAACTTCTTATGTGAAGCGATGCGAATTGTTAACGCTGAAGCCATTTGAGTTGTTACTCAGTTGTGATAGTACCCAAATCTGTTTTAATCAGGTGTGGTAAGACACGGACATGGAAATGACTGCTGTGCAGGAAGACATTTTTATTACACTCACAGTCCCGCAGTAAACACAGCGGGCCAGGCAGGGGAGCACCATGCCTGATGAGTGAGCAGAGGTTGGAGGGAGCACTGTGGGCAGGAGTCTTTATTGTGGTTTTTCCAGGAAAGGAATGGCTAGGCAAGGTAAATAGGCTCAGTAGCTGTAGGATTGGTTGGATTGAGTAATGTGGGCAGGCTCGGTGGCATAGGGGCATCTGACTCGGGGTTGATTAGGACAGGTGGGCAGTGGCCCAGAGTAAGATAGCCCGATAAAAGGAGGCGGTGATGGGTATGGGCTCTGGACTGGTTGGTTCGGGAATCCAAGGCACATTCCACGAGACATTTACTGTCTCCAGGAACTAGCTAGCTTTGGGAGGGCCAGTCCCTCTCAGGTCAGCAAGACCCCAGATGTCAGAATATCAACAATACAGAAAATAAGAGAACATAGTCCATACATATTCCAAGGGATATAGTTGTTTCCAGATTTTGAGTTTTAAAGGGGACATGAAAACTTCATATATATAAAAAGAATGATTGCTATTGCACTATTTCAAGGAAGTGGAAGAGATTATTTTGTTTTATCCAAAATTATCTGTTCATATTTCCTCCAATCCTTTCATATAGATAGCCATATGTTCTGCCTATGCTTGAACCTTTGGCAAACCACAAGAAAGAAAATCAAACATATAGTGGCTTAACCAAAAGTCATCTTATGTCTTTTCAGATCAGCTATCACAGAAGTAGGAGTTGAAAGCCTGAAGGTCCGCTCTGCGGTGGTACCTTTCTTCCCAGATGTCCTTAAAATGTGACTTGCGGCCTCATGCTCATTGCTCCATGGTCACAAGAGACTGGCTCATCTCCTGTGCAGCGTTTGCGTTCCAGCCCAAAAGAAAGGAAGAGGTATCTGTGCTCCGAGTCTTTCTCCATTTAGATTAACAGATTAACTTTATAAAACCTAGATTTTTGTATGTATTTTTAGAAAAAGAGCTACCACATAGATAAGATCCTTATGAATATGAGGGGCACAGATTGGATTTGTCCCGCAAAAATAGCATTTTACATGTGATTCTAATGGCTGAGAAAATACCAGTGATATAGCAGAGCAATGATTCTCCCTTTCTCCAGGCCAAGTTCAGCTCCTCATTTCCTAGTGTTGGTCTCAGCTACTTTAAGATGCAGAGCCAAATGATTTAATAATAGCAATGATAATTATAACAATGATAGAAACTAGCCTATGTCGATCACATATGATGGGTCGGGCAATGTTCTGACCCCTTCCGTGTATTAACTAGTTTAATCCTTATAGCAATCTCAAGAGAGAGGGGTACTATTTTCAATTTTGTTATGTCATCTTCAAGTCTTGGTAAACTGAACTGGGCCCAGAGCTCCTCTTGTCAAAGATGCTTTGGGAGGAGAGATGAGGTGATGTTAGCTATAGAAAATAAGGAGGTTTGGAGAGGTAGGGATTGGTAGAGTAATTACAGCTGATGGGGAAGACCCACA
>CM053608.1:116965271-116998133 GCA_028646535.1 Procyon lotor
TCAAGGATCTCACACTCCGATGAGCAGTCAGCCCTATTTGTGATCAAGGACAATACAGCAAGTGTGACAAGAGAGGGTACTAGGTACCAAAAGGGCACGGGGGTGGGAGTGGGGGAGCCTGATCATTTAAGAATGCTTCAGGGAGGAAGTGCCTCGCTGACTATTGCAAGAAGTGTTGGGAGTGTGCCAGATGGAAGGGGAGAAAGAAGAAGGTCCATCCTGGGCAGAAGACAGAGCTGGGCAGAAGTATGGAAGGCCGAGAGAGCATAACGAATTGTGCTCTTAAAAGAGGATATTCTTCCTCTCCTGGTTCTTGTCGTTGTGGTTCCCAGCTTAAACAGCACACATCTGTAATCTCGTGGTTTGGGTTTTCTGCTTCAGGAACCAGAGCATCATTTAATTGGGTTCTCTGCATCAGGGTCTCTGGACAGGACTGCAGTCCAGGTGGGTCTAATTTTAAGGGCTTGACCCGGAGAAGGATCCCCTTCTAGGCTCGTGTGGTTGTTGGCGGGATCCAATTCCTCGCACGCTGGTGGACTAAAGGGCCTCAGTTGCCTGCAGACTGTTGGCCAGAGGCCGTCCTGAGCCCCTCGCCCTGTGGGTCTCTCCACCATGTCGGCTTGCTTCATCAAGGCCAGCGATGGAGAGAGTGGGCTAGCAATCTGAAGTTACAGTCTTGTGTGGTTTAAATGCGGAAGAGGCATGCAACATCTTGCTGGATTCCATCGATTAGAGGTAGATTACTAAGCCAGCCCACACTCTAGGAGAGATTATGCCAAGGCATTTACACTAGAAGGTGGGGATTAGGGGGTGGGGTGTGTGTCTTAGAGTCTACCCGCCATGGAAAGACAGCTCCATGTAGGGTCTAGGATGACATCTGGCTGATCCTATTCCTTACCCCATTTTCCTTTTATTCCCCCTTAGGGATGGTCAGTAGTAGGTCAGTGGTAGGTGGTGGGGAAGGCAGGAGATTGGAAACTTTTGGCCCATATGCCCTGCCTTGTAAAATACCCTCTCACTTAAAACAACAAAAAAAAAGCCTCTCACTTGAAAAACCACCATGGAAAATTCTGGCCGTATCTACAACATTCTCCTAATTTGCTTTTCTCCCACCGTCTCCTCAGTCAGTGCTGGGAATTGGTGCAGTGCACCCCTCTAGTATCCGTGAAACTGAGCCCCTTCCTGAGAGGACGATGACACCAAATCTCAATCTCCTCTTTCCTGTCCACGGAGAATCTCTCCCTAATCTGATTACTCCTGTATTATTAGACTCCATTATCCTATTATCCTTTTTAGCATATAGATAGAATTTTTAGTTTCCCTAAATACGTAAAATAAGTTTACCCCTTTAAACACTATTTAAATGCCTTTTCAATGTCTGTTACTCATTATTGGTGAGATTTATTCACCTCCGGCTCTTCTCAAAGGGCAGAGCATTAAGGAGATAACAGGTTTTGACTAGTTATTAAAGAAGGGTTAAGTCTACAGATTTCATTGTAATCCCTGGCACAGAATTTGAGGTGATACGTTTGTTTTGTAACAAGGGCTTTAGGATAGAAACCCCCACCAGCCACCACCACCCAGGGACCTTCCTGGGTGAGAGCTTCTGTGACAACGTATGGCCTGTGAGTCGCCTGAAAGAGATCGAAGGGTATCTTAGGAACAAAGTAGGATTTGTCTCTCTCGCTCTCTGATCACGATAACCAGAAATGGAAAAGAACACCGAACCAAAAATAGTCGCACCATTTACTCTGACAGAATAGGAAACTAGCAGCTTCTGCTTGTGAGTTTTAGGATCTCAGGCAAACGACACCTCTGTGACTCCTTTTACTCATCTGTCAAACAGCAAGAATGATAGAGATGCAAATATATTTCTCTCAACAGAGGCCCAAATTAGTGCAATGTTGAGCCCAATTTGTACAGCTCTGAATTCTACCAAAAGAAAGGCCCAAAATAGCCAAGGAGTCCACCAGCCAAGTGACAAGCAGAGATTGCCATGGGTTTTAATAAAATTCTGTTGACAGCAGGAATTCTGGAGACACACGTACAATTGCCCATTAGGTAAAAGAAATATAAGATTATTGTATGCATCATTTGGGATGCAGTTCAATAGAACATTCTAACACAGAAATGAACAATCTTGAAGAATAATCTTTAGATGCTATGTGGGAAGGTAGAAAAGCCCATGCTTTTGAGTCCAAAAATATGGTTCCTAATCTCCGCTTGGCTTCTCTGTGACTCCTAAACCCACTAGAGCCTAAGTCATTAGTGGTCAAATTTCTTGCACAGGTACCTCTACCTGCAAAAGGGAGCAAACAAGTCACCTGCCCAGGAATTTGCGGAAGAGCTGCCTCTCGTAATCATAACATCCCATTTAAAATCTTCTGATTCGCTGTAAAAATCTCTTTGACCTTTGTGTTCTAATCATTTTTTAACGTGTTCTTGGATTTTAAATAAAATGTTCCAAATTCATTATTATCATGTAAACTTTACCTTCCAGAAATTGTGCCACGCTTACCACCTTGGCCTTGAGTAGCCATTGGCACACTGCCATAAAACTCAGGGTTGGGGAGAGGAGGAACAGGTTCCCTGATTTTAGCTCTGGCCAAAGTGATTATACAAATGAGAGCACTGATATCACTATGACCTTGGTATCCTCATCTTCAAGAGGACGTCCGACACAGCCCCACTGGAGAATGCCACATTCATCCTGGCCCCACTGTCAAGGTCTGATCCTCCCTCTAAACCATCCTTCTGAGCAAATGATCCTTTCTCACTCAAAAAAGGGAAGTGAGGACATCAGATAGGAACTTTCTCTTGTTCCCTCTGTACAACTCTCCCAGCTACCTGTACCTATCTCAGTCTCTCCTTCCTCCTTGTTATCACAAACAAGTGTCTGTCCTCTTATTAAAATGGTGTGGAGCCCACTTCCTCTTGCCTTCTCAGGGACCATAAACTCTGGGTTATTATCTCCCTCGTCTTCTGCGTCTTTGACCTCCCCAGTCTCGAACGCATTCTTCCCCCCGGTCCTGCAGGGAAGGAAATATTCTTCCTCTACCCTTCAAAATCTTCCAGTTGAACTAAGAATTCGATTTACCTGAGAAAAGTTAACAGTAAAAAAAAAATCAAATTTTTACTACATCTGTATGGATGCCCAATATTGAAATTGAGACCTAAAGAAATGACAAGGGCAAGCAGCTGTTGTTACGTCTTTTAGACAAAGAAGATAAATTCATGAGGAATTGACAGGATAAAGAAAACAAATGGTTAGGAGCTTTATTTAGTGTAGGACTCTAAGCAGAATTTGAGTTGAGGTAGTAGATGAGGAAAAAAGCAACAAGGCTTCTTTCTATAGCTTTCTCTGCTTTAAAGTTCCCAACTCTGGTGGTAAGGATGTCTTTTTACTTCTTAGTACAGGGAGGGTATCATATGGGAGATTTGTTTCCTATTTTCAAGGGGACAGAGAAGGGTCTGAGTGTTTTGCATCGCTATGTCTTAAGTAACTTTTATTTGAAATAATGAACATGTTAAAGAGGCACATTTGGGGGTGGCCTGCCCTTGGCCCCTACAGTTTCAAATATATCTCATCTTAAAAAAAGCAGTCCAAATAAACAACCCTCCCTTGATCCCATCTCCTATGTCAGCCAACTATTGTTTCCGTATCTTCCTTCAGATCCAAAGTTGTTCAGAGCTGTCCCTCAGAGAGATCCCATTTCCTCACCTCTCCTTTACTTTTAAGATTACTTTTGGGGCACCCAAATGGCTCAGTCGGTTAAGCATCTGACTTTGGCTCCGGTCATGATCTCAGGGACCTGGTGGGATCAAGTCCCCCCATCAGAGTCCCTGTCCAGTGGGGAGTCTGCTTGTCCGTCTCCCTCTGCCCCACCCCCCACTCATGCTTTCTCCCTCTATCTCAGCTAAATAAATAATCTTAAAAAATAATACATGTACAAAGTTCTAAAAATTCAAATATTATTAAGTATATTGAAAACATAATCTTCTGCACTACCCTCTATACTCAAGTCTGCTGAGAAAGGGCAAATATTTTCCATTCTTTTTGCTTTTTCTTTGGATATTGAGATTCATATTTCTAAATAATATTCTTAAACTTTGTCTAACTGGACCCAGTACAGAATCTTCTGCACACTGAATGCTTGGCTCGATATCACATGTGTGAGACATATCCATGTAGTTCAACCACTTTCATTCTAGCTGTGATGTGTAACATTCTGTTCAGTAAATATGCCACAAGTTTATATACCATTTCTTTTGAGATTGGTCATACTACAAACTCTTTCTGGGTTTTTACTTTTATGGACAACATTATCTTAAACATTCTTATGCACATCTCTGGGTGTGTGGCAAGATTTTCTTCATATTCCTAAATATGGAACAGGAGGATCGTGCAATATGCAACTTGGTTTTTTACATTATTTATGAAGAAGAGTTCTTAATATTTAATGAACATTAAAGTAGTCAAATTTATAAGTCGTACCTTTTATGATTTGTGTTTTTTGTGTGTGTATCATTCGAGAAGTTGTTTTTTATTCTAAAAATCATGAAAATGTTCTTCCACATTCTCTTCTCAAAGTTTTTAGTTTCCTCTTTCACATTTAAGTCCCTAAATCATCTGTGATTTATTTTAGAATATTATGTGCCCATTTTCTCTTCAAATACACTGATCTGGCTTCCATTTCCCTCACTTAACTGACAAGCGTTCTAGGGAAGGCAACCAATGTCTTCCATATTGCTTAATCCAATTCCTCTACAGTTCTTATCTTACTTGTAATCACTCAGTAGCATTTGACCCAGTGGATTTCTCCCTCCTTGAAAGATTCTGCCTTGGCCTCCATACCACATTCTCCTCATTTTTCT
Organism: Procyon lotor; assembly: GCA_028646535.1. NCBI lineage: Eukaryota > Metazoa > Chordata > Mammalia > Carnivora > Procyonidae > Procyon > Procyon lotor. Next base: position 116,970,147 of record CM053608.1, read on the forward strand.
GGAACATATCAGCTCCCACAGAATCACTTTTGCATGCATCCTTTTCCTTCCTGACCTCTAAATGTTGGCATCCTCTGGGACCAGTCTCTGGCCCTTGTCTCTTACTTTTTTTCTTTTTTTGAAACAAAACCCATTTATGTTTCTGTAAAAGTCTAGGACAAAAATGTGAACCATTCTTTTTTTTTTTTTTTAATGTGAACCATTCTTAATGGAAGAAGTGACAGTAAGATGGGAAGGCAGCAGGGATCTTTAGATCCTATAGCAACACAAATAGCAATGTCTTGATAACAGCCCCAGAGAAGAGAAAGAAAAACGAGTTCTAAGAATGCTCACGGTATTTCACAAAGAGTCCTAGGAAGAAGATGGAGTGTTATTCATTGGAATTATCCCCATTGTTCTCTCTCGTTAAAACTGGCCCTGTTTTGTCTCCCTCTGAGACTATTTGAATTGTAGATTCTGACATCCTTTGAACTTTGTTCTTTGATAAAAGCTGGGCAAAAAACACATGCCACACACAACTGTGGCCCCGAGATGGGAGACTCATGATAGTTGTGGAGAGAGCATCCTGCCTGATGCCGAAAAAGGAAGACAACTGTTCAAACTGACCAGGAGGCAAAATATGTCCATGGTTAGTCATTAATATTTACTAAGAGGCATCAGTGAACTTCAAGCTTCTTAGATTCAAGGAATATTTCCAAAGATCCTGTTTCCCATTCCCATCAGGTTGACAGGGTCGAAGGTGTTGACACCTCTCCTATGATTCGTCTCCATAAGGACACTTCACCAATTTGGTTTCTGGAAAGAAGGCAGTTTTTTCTCTCTGTTTGTCCTTAAACAATAGGGCTTTTGACTGGGTTAAAAGTAAACATATGATGAATTAGGGAGAATATGGTGGAGTTTAATTTTCTTCATTCTACATTTCCCTTTATGACTTTTTTCTTCCTTCTTGCAAATGTCAAACTATAAATCTAGGCATTTATGATTCAGAATTCTCTTTGATTTGAACACTTTTATAAAGGGGAGAGGTTTTTTAATTTAAATTCAGTTAATTAACATTAATGCACTTTTGGTTTCAGAGGTAAAGGTCAGTGATTCATCAGTCTTATACAACACCCAGTGCTCATCACATCACATGCCCTCCTTCATGTCCATCCCCCAAATACCCCATCCCCCAGCAACCCTCAGTTTGTTTCTTATGATTAAGAGTCTCTTCTAGTTTGCCTCCCTCTCTGATTTCGTCTTATGTTATTTTTTCCTTTCTTCCCCTATGATCCTCTGTTTTGTCTCTTAAATTTCATATATCAGTGAGATCATATGATAATTGTCTTTCTCTGATTGACTTATTTCACCATGCAAAATACCCTCTAGTTCCTTCCATGTAGTTGCAAATGTCACAATTTTGGGGTTTTGATGGCCACATAGTATTCCATTGTGTGTGTGTGTGTGTGTGTGTGTGTGTGTGTGTAGCATCTTCTTTATCCATTCATCTGTTAATAGTTATCTGGACTTGTTCCATAGTTTGGCTATTGTGGACATTGCTGCTATAAACATTAGGGTGCAGGTACGTACCCCTTCAGATCACTACATTTGTGTATTTGGGGTAAATACCCAGTAGTACAGTTGCTGGGTTGTAGGGTAGCTCTATTTTTAACTTTTTGAGGAGGCTCCATGTTGTTTTCCAGAGCGGCTGCACCAGCTTGCATTCCCACCAACAGTGTAGGAGGGTTCCCCTTTCTCTGCATCCTCGCCAACATCTGTCGTTTCCTGACTTGTTAATTTTAGCCATTCTGACTGGTGTGAGGTGGTGTCTCACTGTGGTCTTGATTTGTGTTTCCCTGATGCTGAGTGATGTTGAGAATTTTTTTTCATGTGTCTGTTGGCCATTTGGATGTCCTCTTTGCAGAAATGTCTGTTCATGTCTTCTGCCCATTTCTTGACTGGATTATTTGTTCAGTTTGATAAGGTCTTTACAGATTTTGGATACTAGTCCTTTATCTGATAAGACAAACATCTTGCAAATATCTTCTCCCATTCTGTCAGTTGTCTTTCGGTTTTGTCAACTGTTTATTTGCTGTGCAAAACTTTTTTATCTTAATGAAATCCCAGTAGTGTGGTGCCTGGGTGGCTCAGTGGGTTAAGCCTCTGCCTTCGGCTCAGGTCATGATCTCAGAGTCCTGGGATCGAGCCCCAAATCAGGCTCTACTGCTCAGCAGGGAGCCTGTATCCTCCTTTCCCTCTGTCTGCCTCTCTGCCTACTTGTGATCTCTCTCTCTGTGTCAAATAAATAAATAAAATCTTTAAAAAAAAAAAAAAGAAAGAAAGGTAAGAAAGAGAAAGAAAGAAAGAAAGAAAGAAAGAAAGAAAGAAAGAAAGAAAGAAAGAAAGAAAGAAGGAAGAAAAGAAAGAAAGAAGAAAGAAATCCCAGTAGTTTATCTTTGCCTTTGTTTTCCTTGCCTTTGTCTCTTGCTATCTGTTTTTCTCTGTGGTCTCATATACTCTCAGGGTTTTATGCTAATGATCCCTAATATTAAATCCCTAGTCTATATCGCCCTCCTGAACTCCAACCTTATATCCCCATTTGGATATCTCCCTGACATTTCAAATTATCATGCCTAAAACTGAACATTTGGTCTTCTGTTATTTTCCTGCCTTCCTCAATTCAATAAATGTCACCTATCTACCCTGTCATACGCCAATGCTCTGGGGGGTCATTCTCAATCCCTCCTTCTCCTTTAACCCTGACAGCCAAGACAGCAGCAGCTTTTACCGAATCCCACTCAGAATACAACTGGAATCTATTTACTTCTCTCCATCATCGCTAATAAGCATTCATTGTTTGTCACCTGATGACTATAATGGTCCCCTAAAAATTCTCTCTGCTCTCTCATTCATTTCATTTCATTTTTTTTTCCAAATGGAAGCCAGACTGGTCTTACAAAAATGTAATTGGATCCATTTCAATCCTCTGTACAAAACTTTTCTACACTTACTGCCTTTAGGATGAAGTCGTAAACCTGGGACATGGCCTACAGGGCACTTGGCATGAAATGGTCCCAGCCTCTTTCTATAATCTGGTATACCTTAGAGTCAGCCTGTAATTCTCTTCTCCAGGTCTTTGGTTTGTTTGTTTCTTCCCTTGAGCCTCAAGTTAAGTGTCAATTTTGGACATCTCTTCCCATGATATGATCTCCCACTAACTTATACTTTCCTTTATGTCATCTAATGCAGTTTGTGATTAGAGGTTTGTTTGAGCATCAGCTCATTATCCATATCCCCATCTGACCCCGAGTCCCTGGGAGCAAGGGTTGTGTCTGTATTATCGTTGTAGGGGTTGTTATTCCCCTCAGCACAGCCCAAGCCAAGCCAATGCCTTGCCCATATTAGGAACCTAATAAGACCATGTTAAATGCTGAGGCACATGGAGGAGATCATCATCCTCCTAGAAACAGGATCAGAACCCAGAGATCCTGAGTCACACCTACAGGGAACCTCACTGAGAAGGCTGCATAGACTTGTGGTGTTCCCAGTAAATGTGACTCCCGGCTCCCTGGGCTCTGATCCTGTTTCTAGGAGGATGATATTGGGGGATTCACTGTTCATTTTCATTATCTGGAATCTTCTCTGCTCTTGTCCATTACAACATCCCTCCCCACCCCCATGACTCCCATCAGAATCCTTTTAAGGCTAAAATTTCCTTCTAAGGGGGAAGATAGCAGAGGGGAATAAAAGTTTTCCCCACAAAGTCTGCCCAACCATACAGGCTGTAAAGGTTGATTATTATTATTTTTACTTTAAAGCAGAAATGTAATTAGTATATTGGTACTTAATTGTATCTAAGGCCATGAGTAACACATAATCCATTCACCTAAGATTTTTCTTATAGGTGATTTGAAGACAGTAAAGGCAAGCCTAGTACTACTATTCCAGCAGGGCTGTGGTGCTATTGCCCCCTGGTGGTGACGTTAATTACACACCTCTGTATGTTTGAAGACGCTGTTGTCTTAAGAGGGGTCCTCAGATTTTCCTCAAGATTGTAGCATTGACTTCTCTCCAAGTTACACTAGAGACAAAAGCATCAGAGTATGTTCTTGATAGAAAACTTCCGTGTCGACTTGACCTGCACCTCTTCCTTAGCGGTTACCAATCTACGCGTTTTGCTCCCCTTCGCCTAGAAGACATTTTGTCCCCTCTTAGGGAGACAACCACCAGAGCTATGAAGCCATTTGGTCTCAAAGAACAACTGGCCGGGGACCCCTTTTTCAGAGAACATCTGTGCAATATCCAGCCTGAGAGGAGCTAGCCTTTCTATGGGACTTAGAGACTCGGGAACAAAAATTTTTCAAATGTATAAAATAATAGCTCTGCCAACCATCAGATATGAAGTTACACGCATTAATTGCATTTAATAATTACACCCTAATTAAATCCAAAAAACTGTGTAGTTTTCATGGCTTCATGCATTTTCACTCTCCAAATCAGAAACTTATGAAACACAATTCAACTGCTCATAACGAAATACAGCCTTGTTCTAACCTTTAAGACAAAGTAGGGGAGAGGGTGCATATGGGGAACAATGTTGCTACAGAGAAAATGCTTTGGCAGAGTTGAAATGTGTGTGTGTGTGTGTGTGTGTGTGTGTGTGTGTGTGTGTGTGTACACTGGTCTTTGTTACATGTTCTTTCCAACAGACAGAGGCTTTCCCAAAAGCTGAAGATGGCTGCATTTATATTGAATAGAAACAATTCGATAAGAAATGACAAGCTGTTGGAAAAGCAGAACTAGCAGAGGAAACAGATTTCTCCTGGTATCTGCCTCCCCTTTTCTTTCTCCATAGCACTGGATTTAGAATCAGACAGCTCTGGGTCTGAATCTCGACTCCTCCCTTACTCACTGTGTTACTTTTGGCAAGTTACTTAAGACTTCTGAACTTTAGGATCTTCTCTTTAGCTACGGCGGGGGTAAAGTAACACCTACCCCAGATGCTGGTTGTGAAGATCTAATGTGATATTATATGTAAAATATTGTGCCAAATTTTAGGCTTAAGCATTCATGAAACAGTAGCTGTTGTTGTTCCTATAATTATTCTTAAGGTTATTCAAAACCTTCTGAATGGTCTTGAGGAAGAAAAATAATATAAAGCCAATCAAAGCTAATTGTTTGCCTCCAGGAACAATTAGCTAATTGTTTGCTTCAATATTCAGTCACTTACAAGAGATTATGAGTAACAAATAATATCATTGGCTAGGCTTATTCCCTTCTCTCTTGGTGGAACAGGCGGAAGTCTAAGATGGCCCCTAAAATCCCAGGATCCTCACAGATAATCCTCGTATAATCCCTTCTCCTTGATTGTGGTGGACCCTGTGATTATGATGGGGTGTTGCAATCATGATGAGGTTACATAATACGGCAAAGGGGAAGGCATTTGCAGATACAATTAAGGTTCCACAGTAGTTGATTTTGAATTAATCAGAAGGGAGATTATCCTGGGTGGGACTGACAAAATCAGGTGAGCCCTTTAAAGGAGGGTCTATAGGTCAGATAGAAGCAGCAGCAGAGTCTCCCCTGAAATGAGTTCCACAGCTGCCTGGAAATGAATTCTGCCAATAACCATATGAGGTTGGAAGAGGATCCTGAGTCCCAGGTGAGACCCAGCCAATACCTTCTTTGCACGGACTCCTGACCCATGGAGACTGTGAGATAATAAATGTGTGTTGTTTAAAACCGCTAAATTTGTGGAAATTTGTTACAGAGCTATGGAAAACTAATACACTTCCCAATTACTATCCCTAGTAATTATTATTACTAATTACTCACCCCAAAGACTAACAGGATACTCACTGGTATTTTAATTTCCCCAAGAACTGGGAAAAGGAATCAGATGTCAAGACTCTTTCTTTCCCTTTGTTGTTGCTTCTTGGACTCAGAGATTATTTAGAAGAAGCTTATTTGGCTTCCAAATATCTGCAGGCTCGTCCAGAGAGCATGTTATTGGTTTTTCCCATATGCTCCCAGTATATTTCCATTCCTCCCCTCCTGGCCTTTGTGCTACATTGCTGTCATACATGGAACTTTTACATACATTATAACCCCCACATTACATTGCTATTATTTTTGTTTAAACAATCAATGCTCCCTTAAAGAAGATTTAAATAGTAATCAAATCTCATCTACTCATGCATAAAGTTACCATTTTCAGGGCTTTTCATTGTTTTGTGTAGATCCATATTTCCACTGGGTATCATTTTCTTTCTTCCTGCAGGACTTCCCGTAACATTTCTATATATGGGTCTGCTGGTGATGAATTCTGTCCCCTTTTGTATATCTGAAAAGTCTTTGTTTTTGCCTTTGTTTCTTTTGTTTTGTTTTGTTTTTAAAGATTTTATTTATTTGTTTGACAGAGAGAGAGAGATCACAAGCAGGCAGAGAGGCAGGTAGAGAGAGAGAGGGAAGCAGGCTCCCTGCTGAGCAGAGAGCCCAATGCAGGGCTCGATCCCAGGACCCAGAGATCATGACCCGAGCCAAAGGCAGAGGCTTTAACCCACTGAGCCACCCAGGCGCCCCTTGCCTTTGTTATTGATAGATATTTTTGCAAGGCATAAAATGATAGGTCACCATTTTTGCCTGCAATATTTTCAGATGCTTTAAAAGTACTTTAAATGTGCTTTAAAAGTTCTTCTGCACCTAGCGGGTTTTCTTTCTCCATTTGCTATTAAGATTTTCTCTTTATCACTAGTTTGTTTTTTAAAGATTTTATTTTTTAAGTGATCTCCACACCCAACATGGAGCTCAAACCCACAACCCTGAGATCAAGAGTCAAACACTCCACCCACTGAGCCAGCCAGGTGCTCCCTCTTGATCACTGGTTTGGATCAATTGATGGTGACGTACTTTAGCATAGTTTTATGCTTCTCACGCCAGCTTCCTTGAGTATCTTGGATCTGTGAGTTTATAGTTTTCATCTAATTTGGAGTTTTTTCAGTCATTTTCTCAAATACTTTTCCTACCCTGTCCACTCCCTTGTCTTTCCTCTCCTTTAGAAACTGCAATTACAGGTATTTTATGTTATGGGAAGTTGTCCCTGATGTTCTGTTCATTTTCCAGTTTTTTTCTCTGTATGTTTCATTTGGGTTAGTTTCTATTGCTATGTCTCCGAGTTCACTAGATTTTCTTCTGGAATGTCTACCTGCTCATTGCAATAGACTGAGTGTTTGTGTCCCATCTCCACCCTCAAATTCATATAGTGAAGTCCTACTCCCTTAATAAGATAGTATGAGGAGGTGGGGGTTGGGAGGCGATTAGTTTGGGAGGGTAGAGCCCTCGTGAATGGGACTAGGGCCCTTATAAAAAGGACCCAGAGAGCCCTCTGTCCCTCTTTCCACCATAAGAAGACACAGGGAGAAGTCTGCAACCTGCAAGAGGGCTCGCGCCAGAACCCAACTACGCTAGACACTGAACTTGAACAGACTCCAGAGTCGTGAGAAACAAGCTTCTGTTCCTCACTCATCCAGCCCGTGGTGCTTTGTTACGGTAGCCTGAACAGACTAGTCTTGGCAATAATCCCACTCAGTGTGTTTTTTTAAAGATCACAGACACTATCGTTTCATTTCCATAAGTTCAATTATGATCTTTTTAATAACTTTTGTGTCTCCACTTGGACATGCTCAGTCTTCCCTCTGGTTCTCTGAACACACAGAACATAGCAATCCTAAGTTTTGATGTCTGTCTGTTAATTCTAACATGTGTTCATTTCAGGGCAGTGTGGGCTGATTTTTGTTCCTAATTATGGATCATGTTTTCCTGTTACTTTGCATGCCTGCTTATTATTAGATGTCTGACATTATCCATTTTGCCTTGTTGGGCCCTGGGTGGTTTTGTAGTTCCCATAAATATTCCTTTCGACCAGAAGCAGAAGTCTACTGGTTCCGTGCTACATCAGGAAAAAGGGAAGACGGTGGGAGGCATCATTCTCCAGAATTTCGTGAAGCTGTCTAGGTACAGAACAATCATATCTGTCCTGCTTCTCTGTTTCTTTTTATAGAACAGACTGAGGAAAGGGGGACAGGTGAGATGCCTCTTTTTTCTTTTGTGAGAACTTTGAAACATTCTTCGCTTTTTTTTCCCCCTCACAGAACAGAAAATCAAAGAATTCTTAAATTGTTTCTGAATTTAATTCAACCGAAGCCAAGTCAAGTATCTCCTTGTTGTAGTCTTTAGTGAGATCACATCTGCTCCGAACCATGGAGAGTACAATTTGGCTACATTGTTTAGTGTCCTTTCACAGTAAGATTCTCCCCGAGCGGTGAGTCGCACTGCCACTATCACGGCACATACCCACCTCGGGGCTGCCTGTTCAGCCCTTAGTTGGTAAATACTCAGTCTAATTCAGTCATTTGGGATTGACTCTTGAGGAGAACAAGAATAAGGTCATCAGGAAGGTTTTAGGCTGCCCGCTCTGGAGGGTTGTTGAGTCGCTCCTTTTGAATCTTCAGACGCTGTCCCAGAAGGGACTGATGGAGCTCTTAGCCACAGGGCCTGTCAGGGGAGAAGAATGTTCCCTGCTTCGGGGCCTGCGGGAGCACAGCAACGTCTGAGTGACATCTTGCGCGCCCCCTGGCCGGGAACACCACCTGTTTGCAATGTAAAACACACTGGGGACGGAAAATGGAGGCCTTTTGCCCTGAAGTACAATAGTATTCTCTGCTGAGTGCCAGAGAAACTCTACTAAGGGAAGAAGAGATCACAAGATCCATGCAGGCGAGGGGGACTTAGAAGGCCCAGGGCGGGGGAGGGGGGGGTGAGCCCCATGCTGGGCCTGTCACTTGATAAATTATCCCCCATTCTAACCAAGCACTGCATAGGATGAGTGGAGGGAAACTACATGACCACCTGGAGAACAAGACCTGGAGGGTACTACAACTCGGTGCAGGGGGGCCGGGGTGGGGGGAGGTGTCCCACCCAGTCCGAAGAGCGGTGGTGCTGATGTTAGGTACCTCTCCGACCTCATCCCTCCCATCTCCTGTCCCCTCTGCAGCCACACCAGCCCCCACATTCTCCTTCATCCCCAGCATGTTCCAGCCCAGAGCGTTTTTGTTCACTCTTCCCTCTCCACCCACCTCCATCCCTAAGCGTCATGTCTGCTCTACCCTTCCCGTTGCTTTCTGTTTCTTTCCAAGTGTTGTTATGTTTTCCCTGCATAGCACTCTCCAGCACCACCTAGGGTATATGTCTACTTATCTCTTTATTCTATTGCCCCTCCCTCCGTTCCCTAAAGGCAGGGGCTGTGTTTTGCTCCCTCCCATATCCCCACCGCATGGGGCAATGCCTGGTGCCCACTAAATATTTGTTGGATGAATCAATCAGCAAGCATGTAGGACAAATGGCAGGCTAACTGGCGTGTGTGGATCATAAGAAAATTGGCTCCACTCGACCAAAGTAACAAATGATGTTGGGTCACCAGTGAGAATGAAATACATCTGGGGCACCTGGGTGGCACACTCGGTTAAACGTCTGGCTCTGGGGTTGGGCTCAGGTCGTGATCTCAGGGTCACGGGATCGAGCCCCGCATAGGGCTCACGTTCAGTGGGGAATCAGCTTGAGATTCTCTCTCTCTACCCCCCTTGCTCCTCCCACTCTCTCTCTTTCTCTCTCTCTCAAATAAATAAATATTTTTTCTTAAATGGAATCCATCAGGCAACTGGAAATATTATAGGAGTCTGTAGGTATGAGCGGGCATAGCTGGGCAGTAACTGATAGCAATAAGGAAGGATTCATAAGGATGGGGCAAATTGACCGAAAATCTCCCACAAGAAAGAATTAGGAACAAGAGGCGCTGGAAGGATAGAGCCTCAACCACAGAGCCCGTGCAGCACCTAGCAGCAGGCTGATGGAGGCTCCATGGAGAGGGGACCAGCACAGACTTCCTGTGCCCCACACGGTTGTGGGTAGTAGTACCGGAAAGCATGGTGCCCGGCTACCTAACAGTAACTGAAAGCTATGAGCAGCCACTCAGGATGGTTTACAAAATTGAGCTAGAGTTTGGCATTAGCGCATTTCCGCTTCCACGCTGGCATTTCTAACACAGACTTTTTAAAGAATGCACATTTTCTCATTTTAAGTCCACAGCATCTGCCTGATTACTCTCTTCTTCTCACGGGTGTCACCATGAGAATTCCACCCGCAACACATAGCCAAAAGGGGGGCCTGATGTAGACATTACCATGGGCCAACGATGGGCCCTGTGGAGCACCTGACCCTCAGTAGGAAGGTCTCCAATCCGTGTTTGTGGAAGTCAATGGCATCAAGCCACTTCTGGAACCAATGACGTAGGTGCCCCCTTCCCACCCCCCGGAGTGTGGACGAAACCCAATCAGGCTCAGGGAGGTTGAGGAACTGAGTTTCTCTTTCCCAGTGGAGGCTGGCCCCTACTCAGGCCCTCATCTGTCTCAGGAAATTGTCCCTTTATCAATAATCTCTCTCTCTCTCTCTCTCCCTCTCTCTCTCTCTCTCTGTTTCTCTGTCTCTGTCTCCCTCCCTCCCTTCCGCATCCCTAACCCCAACAGCGTGGGCTTGTGCCTGAGTTTCAAGTCTTCACAGAGAGAGAGAGAGAAATCCAGAGCAGCCTCCCCGTGATGGTTTTCCTGGCGAGACTCAACAGACTTCTTGGGGAGCAGAGCTATAATTTCACTCCAACTAATTCTGACTCCGAGGCCCTCACTGCAGCTTGTTCTAAAGAGAACAAAGCAGGCAGCTTGCTGTAGCTACTATAATTGCAGAGCCCAATCAAAGGAAAAAAGAGGGCAGGAAGGCAAAGCCCAGAATCATGGGGTTCATGTGAACCCTGTCTGTCTGTGCTTCGAAAGGGCTTCTCCACAGGGAAGAGTGTGGGTCCCGTCCACTGAGAAGAGAGCCATGCTCGAGTCAGGCTGGTGGTAGGTGACACGTGATACTTGCACTCTTTTCTTAATTTTTCTAGAGCACTGATGACCTGATACAACAGGGGAAGGGCAGCTGAACAGTCCCCATTGCTGTAGAAACGAGATGTGATCAAACTCGTGGTTAGAAAACTAAATAAATAAAAGCATTAAATCTTGTTTAAAAGCCAGATTATTCAACAACAACAAAAAAATTGGTTTTTTTCCTTGCAGTGATGTTAATTTGATAAAGTTGTGGACTTCCGGTCAGAATTTAGAATTTTGTCAGGAACTTCATGCCTATCCTCTATGGGGATTCCCCGTATGTATGCCTATTAAATTTTATTTTCTCCTGTCTTAAAAAAAAAAGGACTTAGAATTTTATCTCCTTTATAATAACAAGAAGGTTGACCTTAAATGTCAGAATGTAGCCTAGTCATCTTAGCTGACCTATACTGCATAGTCGATGATGTACTTTCTACACCATTTTTTTTTCCAAAATTATTTTTCCCCATAACCCTGGGAGGTAGGCACTATCACTATCTCCTATTTTAAAGATGAGTAAACTGAGGATGCCAGGGTGGCTCAGTGGGTTAAGCCTCTGCCTTCGGCTCAGGTCATGATCTCAGGGTCATGGGATGGAGCCCCGCATTGGGCTCTCTGCTCAGCAGGAAGCCTGCTTCTCCCTCTCCCTCTGCTGCTCCTCCTTGCTCACATTCTCTCTCTCTCTCTTTTTCTCAAATAAATAAATAAAATCTTTGAAAAACAAAGAGGCATAAACTGAGACCCAAGTTGGTCTCCCTCCAAAGCCCGGGTTCTTCCTGTTCTTGCCGTGGGAGAAGCCTGCCTTTGCTCGTGAACCACCCAAGAAGATTCCTGAAAGCACACCCTGCTGGGAGATTCGGACCTGTAGGTGGGCCCATGTTGCTGGGAGTCTGTTGATGAGGAGCAGCAGTGGGCGGTCTGAGACCCATGCCACTAGCTCACTTTGAGAACCAGGTGCCCCAGGTCACCATTCGTCATCTCCTAGTCCAGCCCCTCCATTAGAAGAGGGAGGGGCGACCCCCAGAAATCAAATTACTTCCTGAGGGTGGTCCACTAGCCCAGAGCGGGACCGGGGTCAGAATGGAACCAGCTGGCCCAGGATTCTTTCCACCGCATTCCAGTGGAGAGAAAAAAAAAAAAAAAATCCAAGTCTCAGGGAGCTTTATTCTCCCTGTATCATTCACTTCTTCCAGCAGCCCAACTCCCCTGCAGGGTCCAACAATACGTTCAAGGCCGGCTCGATAAAAATCACACCAGCAATTCGAGAAGTCTCAGAGCTGTGGGCCCACGTACTGCCAAAATTGGAAGCAGCGAAAATCATTTAAATATTACTTTTCTTTAATTGTGAGAATATCGGTGTGTGAAAATTGCCATGTGCTTTCTCAAAAGCAAGCTCGCCTTTCCAACTGCCGTTCAGTGAGTATTGTTTCTCCTTTTACACATCCCCATTAAGCTCGCAGCCCGGAATTAGACCCACATAATCCCCACACGTGCTCCAGAACTGAATTAGACCCACATAATCCCCACACGTGCTCCAGAACTGGTTCTGAAGGTCCTTGTGATTGGAAGGCTTTTCATTCTCTGAGATGGTTACTGCTAAGTTCACGGTCAAGCTGCTGGGTCTCTGAGCCATGACCCTCAGATGGGGGTTTTCGCTCCGCACGGACCCAGATTGTGTTGAATGAGCGGACATCAGGATGGTTGGCTTAAGGCCAAAGTTCGGCGAATGATTCTTGCCCTGTTTGCGGGCTGACTTCTTTCTTTCTGGATGTTCTTGGCAAGCATCTGTCCTACCCAGTCCTTGAAGTCGAGGCCCGAGACGTGCCCGCCCTCTGCATTTTGAGGCCAGTCCACTAATTTGTTGCGAGTGTTCCCACAAGCATTCGGACATGGATGGCAAAGACCTTCATGAGGCAAGGGAGTCGTTGTGTCTTCTTTGTGACCCTCTTCCGGCACCGTTGTTCCTCCTTTACTAGTGGTAGTTCATAGACGGATTCGGGAGGTTTCTAAACGTGCTTGGTCTGCCGCAGAAGCAACCTTCTGAGGCCCCTCCCCTCCAAGCCACAGGGTGAACAAAGGAGAGGACTGTTTTCCAGATATACAGGGTTTGGGTAGAAGCGTCTGACAAAGGAACATGAAGAACGAGATGGGGTTTTTTAAATTAGGTCTTAAAATCCGAGAAGACACTCAAGATGCCACTCATTTCTGACAACCTGGTGCTCTCTTTTCTTCTTCCAGAAGCGACAGTGTTCCGTGCGCTACCTCCCAGGATACAAAACAGCCTTTCCACGCAGTGAGGTGGGGGTCCCCACAGCGTCGCCATCCTGTTGAACAGGTGGGCCAGCAGAGCCCAGGGTGGGGGGGGAGGGGGGGCTTGGTGAGCAGCTGAATGAAGCCACTTAACGGAGCGGTTTACAGGCCTAGGAGTTTGGTTCGTTTAATGAGATAAATTCCCCCTATGTGGCCTCTATTCTCCAGGAGGGTTTTGCCGTTCTAGAAGGGGTACACACTCTCCCAGTCCATTAGGGTTCCACACTGTTATTTAATACCCTTGTGGGTACTGCTTTATCATTTTATTTATTATTATTTTTTTATTAACATATAGTATATTATTTGCCCCAGGGGTACAGGTCTGTGAATCGTCAGGCTTACACATTTCACGGCACTTACCATAGCACATACCCTCCCCAATGTCCACAACCCAGTCACTCCATCCCTCCCCTCTACCCCACCCCAGCCACCCTTAGTTTGTTTCCCGAGTTTAAGAGTCTCTTATGGTTTGTCTCTCTCCTGATCCCATCTTGTTTCATTTCCCCCTGCTTTGTCATTTTAAATCATAGATCAGCAAACACTTTCCATAAAAGGCAAGATAATAAATGTTGTCAGCTCTGTAGGCCATATGGTCTCTGTCAGAGCTACTGAACTCTGCCCCCAGGACACAAAAGCCGCCGTAGATAGTATGTAAACAAATGGGACTGATCGTGTTTCAATAAAACTTTATTTATGGACACCGAAATTGGAGCTTCACAGAATTGTCCCAAATGGCTAATTAACGGTCTTTGTTTTTCAATTTTTTTTCAATATTTTTTTTCCAACCGTTTAAAAACATAAAAACCTTTCTTAGCTCCTGTGTGGGAGGAAGACAGGCAGTGCGCCGGATTTGGCCCCGGGGCCATAGTTTGCCAATCCGTGCTGTAAGTCAATAATTGACTAATAAAATAGAAATACCAACATAGCCATTAGCATCCCTGTTTCAGTTAATCCCTAGCAAGCATGAAAGACATCAGCCATTCCTGTGGCAATTAGTCATTTGGGACATGTTTGGGAATGAAGGTCAGCATAGAATTGTTCTAGTGTGTGCAACCGGAAACCCTCAGCTATGTGGCTCGTCTTTTCTTCCTTGCCAAGACCCAGATATTCACAAAGACCCATCCTCTCCCAGAGAGGAGGGATAATAAACTGGTTTGGCTCTGGGGCTTCTTGTAATTTTATGCCCAAAGGTACCTCCTAAGTGGAAGTAAAATGAAGTATGGACTTCACATTCCTTCTTGCCTCTCATTTTCCTCCTTAATCCTCTCTCCTTCCTTCCATCTTTCCTTTCTGGCTTTTGAGGTAATGATTTAATATTCAGATGTGTTCTAGAACCTTCCTACCCCAAGTGCAGTGCTCTAATGACAGTACCATTGGAAGCTAGTTAGGAATGTGGCCTTGGGCCCTGCTCCAAACCTACTCAGTGGGAATCTGCATTTTAATGAGGTCTCCGGGAGTGCACATTGCAACTGGAGAGGCACCAATCCTTACAAGATCCTCCTCATTCCAGAGAAAAAAAGAGCTCAGATCAAAACCCACACTTAAGGGACACCTGGGTGGCTCAGTTGGTTAAGCAGCTGCCATCGGCTCAGGTCATGATCCCGGGGTCCTGGGATCGAGTCCCATATCAGGCTCCTTGCTCGGCGGGGAGCCTGCTTCTCCCTCTGCCTCTGCCTGCCTCTCTGCCTGCTTGTGCTCTCTCTCTCTCTCTCTCTGACAAATAAATAAAATCTTAAAAAAAAAACAACCCACACTTAAATTCGGTAGGGGAGTAGAGAGTTGACCTTCTTGCGATCAGCTCTCGAGATTATTCAAAACTGACGAGAAAAACCAAGGATAGTAGTCAAACCTTAAAATGGGCAAGTGATAGGGTGCCTGGCTGGCTCAGTCTGTGGAGCATGTGGCTCTTGATCTCAAGGTGGTGAGTTCGAGTCCCACCTTCCACACAGAGCTTACCTTAGAAAAAAAAAAGAAAAAGGGGGGAGGCAAGTGATATCCCTGTTTTGATGCAAATCAAAGGTGTTTTCACACTGGCAGCCTTCAAAGTGGAAACAAATTATCCAAGACCACAGCATGATCACTGGGGCCCCATAGCACAGAGCCTTAGTTCAAGGCTCCAGTATGAAGGGAGAAGGAGAGAGAAATGATACACACACATTCCAGGGCTCGGGGTTGGGGGACTGCAGAAATCAGAGAAAGGTAAGCAGAGCAGAGCAATTCCTAAGTGTTCTGGAATATAAGAGAAAAGGCCATGGTATGCTGGTAAATGTTTTGCTGGTAAATGTTTACTAACCAGCTCCAAGGGTGGGGGTGGAGGGAGAAAGCCCTGATTGTTACCTTTTATCGATTTTCACAGCGTCCATATTCCCGCTTTGGCTGTAATGTCACTGGAGGTGGAGTTGGAAAGAGATCACACCCTGCAGATACAGTAAACAGTAACAAGCTCAAAAACATAGCAACCGCAAATAGTAATAAAATAATTAGGGACTGATGAGTTGTATTTATTACCTTTATTTTAATATAACTAATTTAATTGTGAATTTATGTAACTTAATATTTAATCATGACTGTGTTTAACAGTTAGGTCCAAATATTCCTGACAGTCAGCTCTCCTGAGGCAATATAAGCAGGCTCTAGAAAAAGAGCATTTTAGAAAATTAGAAAAAGAGCATTTTAACAACTTTGGAAGTAATAGGATGCTTCCAGAGATGCCTGAACAACATATTTGGCTTCCACCTCGTTGATTCATACTGATGGCCTAGCAAATCTCTGTTCACAGATGGAAAGGAAGGGGAGGGGAGGGGAAGGAAAAAAACTCAATCCCCTCTCACGGTTCATCCTGCACACATACTTTAAACTTTCTCAAGAACATTTCATCGGTGCCTGTTGTGTCAGATTATTTTAGTCAAGAATTTTTAAGTTCTCAGTTGGAATATTTCATGTGACTTATTACAACCATGAGTTAATACTTTCAGATATGTTCCCTAAACACCATCTGAGCCTTGTTTCAACTTCATTCACAAATCCTTCAAGCTCCTTGCTCAATAACTATAATGCTTGGACTTGAGAGTTTTATCCTCTCTTCTCAATTTTAGTGAGAGGGACATTGACAAGCAGCACCATCCAAGCAGTAAGGAGAGGCAGTGGAATGAACTGCTTCTTCCAACAGAGCTGACCAGTAATTTCCCCGCCAGGATCCAGGATTTTCACATTTTTAAGAATCCTTACTAGAAACTTCCTGGTGTTGTGGGTTCACGGACCCACTGAGCCAGGCCACCCCATTCCTCATTCCAGATCCCTCATTAACTAGCCTCCCCACCGCAGTGTGAATCAGTCAACCTCTCCGAATCCGAGGTTTAGAGCCTGTAAAATAAGGGGTTGGTAGATGGTGTCTAAGATCCCTTTCAGCTTTTTTTTTAATTCTTGAAAATAAAAATTAATTAAAAATAGAACACCACCAACAAAAAATCCAGGAAAGAACTTGTTGCTCAGCTGAGCGATCTTCCTGGTCCGCCTTTTTCGGTGGACGACACCATTTTTATTTAATTCACTGAGAGCACTGTGCCTAGCCGGGCACTCTCCATGAAGATGATTTGCATGACTCGCCTGCCGGCTGCCGAGCTCTTCTGATCCTAATGCCCGGTTTTCTTCATCGTGTGCGTTTCCGTTTGCGTGACGGTCGGTCCTCGCCAGCTCTGCCTGGGACCCTGCCGTCGGGGGCTGTCGGGCTGTCTCCATTGCCCGCCTTGGTGGCTCAGGAGCTGCTCCTGCGACCAGGACTCCGCCCTGGCCTTCCGCGCGGTCCCCAGCGACCCGGGCAGGGGGAGACTCCCAGGGGGCCTTGGAAAGGAACAAATCAGAGATCCCCACAGAATGCCATCGACTAGGGTACTTGAACGAACTCAGCTGGGCAGCGGGCTCCTCCCATCCCTCACGTCCCTCTGCAGGGAGGGGATTTGCATCCTCAGCTGTGGTTTAGACGCCTCGGATCTTCCGGTTTCCAGTTACAAACATCCCACCGCAGCCCAGGTCCCAGGTCCGCGTGATGCGGTTTATTGTGGCAACAGTTCCCGGCAACTGCCCAGCCTCCAGCCCCGGCTCTCAGTGCGCAGGGGTGGGGCGCACCGGCGCAGCAGGGCGCGGAGGGGAAGCCCGCGGAGCGCAGCATGGGCTGCGGACCTTCCCAGGCTGCTGAGGACCAGAGACGCGTGCCCGAGCCCAGAAAGGGCTGGGAGGAGGGATTTAAGGTAAAACAAGCAAGGAGAACAAACAAGCGGGCACAAAGCCTTTTGCCACGCCTCGGGGGGCGACTGGAGTCGGCTGCAGCTGGGTGCGCAGGGGCTCACAGCCCTCCTGGGTGGGTGGGCCGAGTGGGAGCCCCTGTGCTCGCCGCTGTGCACCTGCTGTCTTATCCAGGACTCGTCCTGCCACAGGACTAGCTTTGAGAGCCTTTTGTGTTTCACGAACTCGCCGGGGTGACCACCTCAGGGGCAGAGGCCGGAGTAGAAAGGGGAGAGAGCTGTGCGTTTCTGCCCGGAGCTGGGGTTGCTGGGGATTCTCGGGGAAAGGTGGGGGTCCCAGGGAGCTGCCGTACTTTATTGGCTTCCGGAAAGTGGGCCCTTTGAGGATTAGTTAGAGCTCAAAGAGATCACGGAGGCCTTCTCTCTGGCTGAGCTCTCCCGCTTCCCCCTGAGGACCCTGAGGCCCAGAGAGGCGGACGTCTTCCCTGAGGCTGCACAGCTTGGTTGGTAGCAGAGCTGAGATAGACTGATTTTCGAGAGTCTCATTCCAATCATTCCAATACTCTCTCTCTTTCTCAAGGTTGCAAACCCCACAATTCTTCCCGAGACATGAAGGGGATATTTTCCAGGCTGGGACATGGAGGGATGAGATCCGGGATTTCTTCCCATCCTCACCACCATCTATATTGCACAAATGATACTGGGAACCCGCAGAGCTATACCTTGGAGAGGGGTCCCCCAAGGATAATACTACCATATAATCTATCATCAAACGCAGGATACTTTTAAGAGTGAAAAGGAACACTATTAACCAATTTGCCCAGTCTGACTGAAGCCCATACAGTCTGCAGAAAACCAGGATTTATGGTCATTCCTCCAAAAGGGCATTTTTGGAGCTACTGTCTAAAG
Organism: Procyon lotor; assembly: GCA_028646535.1. Taxonomy (NCBI): domain Eukaryota; kingdom Metazoa; phylum Chordata; class Mammalia; order Carnivora; family Procyonidae; genus Procyon; species Procyon lotor. The sequence continues at coordinate 116,988,562 of CM053608.1, forward strand.
AGCACACCTTTTTTTCAGCAGATAGTGCGCGACATGCCATCCGGTGCCACTTACAGCACGTACTGTGTGTGTGGCACACAGGCTGGGCTCTTGGGACACATCATAAGACAAACCAGAGACTCGGGCTTCAGACCTGGTGCCCACCCATCTTGATACTGTTTTCTGCTTTCTATCCCAACTGCGTCTGCCAGAGTTGAGGGCCCTATTACCTCCTACTGGCTTTTCCTGCCTCTCCCATTGGCGTCCTTCCTACCCCATCTGCCTCCCACACCACCACCTCTCTTTCTAAGAAAAAATTCCCTGGCGTGTGTGAAACCCTCTACACATGGTCCCACCGGTCTTCCTAATGTCATCTTGTCCCAGTCCCACACACTCGTGGACTCCCAGGTCTGCTTCCTTCTCATCAATACCGTCCATGCTGTTCCCCATGCCATTCCTCCTTCCTGGAACGCCCTCGCCAGGCCCCCATTCCCCGATCACCTGATGAATTCCTACTTGTCCTTCAGCACCAAGCCCAAATGCTACTGCTGTGACACTCCCTTCTCACAGTGGTACATGTTTGTTTGAAGCTCTTTCTGCCTCATAGATTTATTAGCTTCTGGGAAACAATTTGGTCATCTTTACTACTCATTAGTGCTTTGGGTTGATATATAGGAATATATTTTTCCTCCCTCTTTCCAAAAACTATATTAATGTGGTGCGTGGGCTCAGTCAGATAAGTGTCTGCCTTCAGCTCAGGTCATGATCTCTGGGTCCTGGGATCGAGCCCCACATCGGGCTCCCTGCTCAGTGGGGAGCCTGCTTCTCCCTCTCCCTCTAGCAGACCTCCACGGCGCTCGTGTGCTCACACTCTCTCTCAGAAAATAAATACAATCTTAAAAAAAAAAAAACCAATATTAATGTGATTTAAAATATTAACCCATTGTGCTTTAATCTTTTTGTGTGTGTATATATATATATATATATATATATATTTTTTTTTTTTTTTACTCTACCAGTGTGATTACGAATAAGACTTCCATAGAAGGAAATTTTCACTATCTGTGCTTCTCATCTGGCCATTACCCTTTGTTTCATTTTGTGGTTATTACTGAAAATGGTTTTGTTAAGCAGGAGGAAGTGATAAAAAGCAATCCTCTCTGCGTGTCAGATACACTGGGTTCCTCTAAGCCAAGCTTCCTCAGGCTTGGGAGGGATTCTCTGTTTCTTCCTGAATTCCTTGGGTATGAAAGTCATTGCGTCTTTGTTGGATTTTTGTCCAGTTCTCCTAACTGGTTTCCCTGGATCCTTCCTGCCCCCACCCCCACCCCCTTTCGCTCCAGCTCATCCCCTTCATGACCTCCAGGGCAATGCTTCTAAAGTAAAATCTGCTTATGTCGTCCTCCACTGACAAAAGAGTTCTCGATCCATCAGGTGGGCACACGAGCCAGCGGTCAAGAATGTCACTACCTCGGTTTGATTTCTGGGTTCACGGTTTGTTAGCTGTGCACCTTTGGTCAAGTTATTGAGCAACTCTGTGCTTCAATATCCTTATCTGTAAAATGAGGGGTCTACTGATACTAGTCATTTCATAGATTCATCAGTGAAGATGAAATTCATGTGAAATGATCATATCAATGCCCGGCACAGAATAAGTGCTTAATATTGAGTTAGTACAATTGTCGTTATCACAGAGATTTATGTGAGATAAAATCCTAAATCCTTAGCACGTTTTACCAGCCATCCTTGAGCTGCCTCCGGTCATGTTCTCCATCTTCATCTCCTCCCACACTCATTCCTGGTCAAACGTTGCTACTCGTTGTTCCCCAAACCCCTTCTGTCTCTATCTCCGTGATTTTGCACCTGTTGTTTTTCCTCCCTTCAGACTTCCCCTCTCCTCCTTGTTGGGCCACATAGCAAATATGTACCCATATTTTGCAACAACGCAAGACCCCTCTTCCTGCCTCTGCTCCCCACCCCTGCTCCTGCCACCACGCTGGCACAATTGACCTTAGACCTTCTCCTACCATGTTTCAAAACACCTTACTGCATTTCTTCATGTTCACGTTGGCCTCCCATTCTGAGTTATTACCGTCTTTGTCTTTGCTTCTGTGCTCACTGCAGTGCCCGATGCAGACAAGCACTGATGAACTTTTCTTGAGTGACTCCATGTCCCTCCTGGCTCCTCCGACTCCTTGGTATCTTCTTGTCTCCTAGTCGCGTAACTAGACTAATGACAGCCAGCAAGGAAGAAATTCAATATTAAAATAGCCTGAAAATTGACTCAGAGTCAACTCACGCCTCTACCTCCTTCCCCCACCCCAAGCACTTGACTTTGGAAATCTGATCCAGCAAAGGTCTGATTATTAATTAAACACTCTCTAGCTATCAGAACAGTACTTTTTGCTAACTTCCTAAATGCACAGGCTGAGGGTTCAGTAGTTCACTGGTGTCTTTAAAATGAGACGAATGTGTTTGATTGCATGAAATTTTTATGTTTCTTAGTGGCACAACTTCAAAATATTCTGAATCAAACTTCCCGAAACCTGCCTACTGACTTTCTCCTCACTTTTACCTTAGTCTGAAGTGGTAAAAAAAAAAAAAAAAAAAAAAAGGGGCGCCTGGGTGGCTCAGTCGTTAAGCGTCTGCCTTCGGCTCAGGTCATGATCCCAGCGTCCTGGGATCGAGCCCCGCATCAGGCTCCCTGCTCTGCGGGAAGCCTGCTTCTCCTGCTACCACTCCCTCTGCTTGTGTTCCCTCTCTCGCTGTGTTTCTCTCTGTCAAATAAATAAAAAAATCTTTAAAAAAAAAAAAAAAGGTGGTAAAAAGACATGATGATAAAATAATGCGTGATAAGAAAAGCATGAGAAACCCTTCTCAGTTGGAGAAATGTTCTTCTGTACAAATGAACTCTGAGTTTCTGGCTTATTATGAAAAGGAACAGACTAGATTGGAGTAGACAATCTCTAAGGACCTTTCACAGTTTTTCCCTAGTCTTTGACCAGGAAGGCCTTGCTTATCATCAGAATAAAAAGAGTAAGTGACTTCTTCCAGTTCAGATTCTTAGAAGATGATATTTCTAAGTGTTTTTTGGAAGGTTGTTGTTTGTTTTTACGTTGATTAGATGTAAACATGAAAAATCAAATTTTGAAGGATACATTTTTCCTATATGTCTGCAAGACAAATATATTTATAAAATGCGTGATTTTATAATCACGTGATTTAAGGTTTCAGCTCAGGGGAGACTTGACAAATGACTCCTTCCAAACCGGCAAATGCTTTTCCCAAAAGCTGTAGAACATAGCCTGTGGTACCTCCAGGCCCAAAACAAACAAAACACAAAAACCAACTCTGTCTGTAGTTAAAAGTGACATCTTTTTTTGAATGCTGATGATTATCATGCATTGCCATTAGCTTAGAATTCTCAGCTTTTCAATTCTGTCTAAAATTGATAAGATTTTATCTCCAGGACAATGAAATGTAAAATAGAATTGACACAAAATATAGAAACATATTGATTCCGTACTTCTACCACAACTTCATCTCAAAGAAAAAAATAAAACCTCCCACCCACCTCCCCACCCCGCCCCCCCACCAGCACCATGGCAGATAGACTTCTCATTGGTGTGAAAATATAAACCTTGCATGCATAAAAAGAACAAGAAATCTGTTTCGCCATATCCCCGAGGGGCATAGATAGAATTAATTTGTAAATATCTCTAGGTCTTTGAACTCTGTCTATTCTCAAGTCTAGATTATGAAATTGGGTTAGAATTTCCAGAATGTGTTGCACGTAGATAAGATATTTGAAAGACAGTCCTAGTTTTCCAAAGAGAAAAACCTTTTTCTCCCCTGGAAGCTGAAGGCTGGTATATGTTATTTTATGTCAAAAGATTGTGTTTCTTCTGCTAACATTTAAGCTTTGGTCACTAACAGAGCTTAAAGGCAGACTGAATCTAAGTAAGCGTAAATGGGTGAAGACCCTTACTAGGGCCTGGGTTGTGGCTTTGATGAAGCCATTGGGAGGTCATGCGGGGTTGTGTCACTGACTTGTCGGTGACAGAATATCTTTGTGAAAAGCCACCTTTAAGACTGAGAATATTCAAATTTGCTCACAGCTCCAATATGGGCATTTTGTTTGTTGTGGTTAAATTTTTCAGGGTCTCCCATTGGGAAATGTTAGATGGCAAAATTCATCCCTGCGTTTAACTCGGTGCCTTCCTGGGTTCAAAAAAATGAAGGGTCTACAAAGCAAGACAAAGCTCTAAAACCACCTGTCTCACCATCACTGTAGATAATTGGTTTTTAATAGTTTATTCGGGAAGAGGGGCAAGAATACCAAACATGATCTTTGCTTTACCTTCAGCATGAATTGTGAGCCCCTGAAAAAAACATCAGAGTCTCCTTTTCCTTTGTTATATGCAATAATATGTATTTATATATATTTGTGATATATGTGTGCATAAATGTGTGTGTGCATGTGAAAGAGAGAGACCCTGTCTGATGTAATAGGATTATTATTATATAATAAAATAATATTATGTAATATCTATAAAGCCTTTTCCTGGGTCAGCTTACCGTAAAGGGACTACACAGAAGTAACTATGTAGGCAAACTGTGTCTCTGAAGAAAGGCAAATGGAGAGAGAAAGAATAAGCACATAGTTGCTCTCATGCTTTCTCTGTCTGCCATTTGTATTTTAGATCGATTGACTTTTTGTTTGCTTACTCGTTTGTTCAGTTGGTTGCTTTTTCATACTTCTCTGTGTAGTCTTGAAGCACAGAGCTAATTAACTCTCAGCACGATGAGTGATGTTGATTTAGCTGGAGTGATCATGCTATGTAAAGACGGTGATTAGGAGCTATGTGATTCTCCCTACGAACATATGAGAATCCCTGACTGAATGACAAGAACCTGAGGGTGTTGGAGCCGCCATGACCTAGCTACTGTGATTTCTACTTAGCCTCTGAGGGATTTCAAAGCACTTTGGAGAGCTTGCAGAAAGTGAACAAATGTGCTTGGTTTTTTGTTTGTTTGTTTGTTTTTAATTTGTATGATTTTATTGTGAGAGTACCAAGAATTTCATGCTGATGTTCTATTTTTTTAAATTCAATTTCCCCAAAGGGAATGCTTTCTGTTTAGTCCCTGGAGTCGTAACTTTGAGCCAGAGAAAACTCTCTCCTTTAAATGGAAGTTCTGAGAAGTGTACTGTCTTCCTTTCTAATGTTTCTTGCCCCCCATTTCGCTGCCACTGTCCTACTTCATGTTCAATCAGATCTCACCTGGACAATTACAGTCTTCGTTACTGGCCACCCTGCTCTTCCCTTCCTTGCTTCCTTCAGCTCCCCTGGTTTGCACTAACCCCAGTGATTTTTCTAAAAACACATGCCTGATCATTTTATTTTACTTCCCTATACAGAAATCCTACGAAGGATTCCTGTCGCATTTAAAATAAAATCCAGTTCCTTGACTTCATTTTCCCATCTCAGCACCTGCCCCTTTTACCTCCGTCTGTTTCTGCTTCACTGGAAAAATTCAAGTTCATACACTCACAATATTGTTTCATACCCCTCCTTCATGTGTGCTTAGTCTCTGTCTCGAATGACCTTTTCTTCTTGCCTTCTGGAAACTCATTCATCAAGACCCAATTCAAGAATCTCTTCTTCAACATCTTCTGCTGCCCCAGCAAGATACAATGTGGTACTAGTGTACCAAGGCATTGATGGAAATAGTGGGGGTTGGAGGTAGGATCCTGGAGCCCTTCAAATACACAGGGGAGAAGAAGAGCACCCCATGGGCCAACAACATGAAACCAATAGGCATGAGAAGACCCAGAAAACAATACTCATAGAAGATGCTTATATTCTTAGGTCTCCTGGGGACACCGAGGAGGCTTCCTCTGGTATGTATGTCTTAGACACAGAAGAGGTTGGCCAATCAACCCAGGCAAGGAAAGAAGAGGCAGTGCTGAGAGGGAGGGGCAGGGGAGTTAGAAGGGACTGGAGAAGAGTGTTCGTGAATATACCGATATTTAGGACATGCTGCCTCTCCAAATAAATGACAGTTCTTTACAATGGATTAATTTAGCTTTTTGAAAAACTCACTACATTTTTTTCTTGCTTTTCTTCTTTTGCTGTGGGACTATGAAAGATTTGACATGGACCAGCCTTTTGGAGTCCCTGGTTTACTAAATCACTTGTGGGCCCTTTTTTTACAATGTTTTGACCTCTTTGCAAGCAATGGAATTGCAGTATGGGGAAACTGATATTCTTAAAAGGAAAAGGTGAGATTATAAGCCAGAGCAGGATTTAGGGAGGACCCTCTGGAAACACATATTCATAAAAAATGTGTACATCTTTGGACCCAGCATGTCCATATGTAGGGACTTATTCTCCTGGAATGATTGGGTGAGTTCACACTCATGTCTGTGCACGGATATTATGCCGGCACTGTTCATTATATTGAAAACATATATAGAAACACATGTATAAACATACGTAGAAACAACTAGATGGCCATCTAGGAACTGGTCAAACAGGTTGTGCCATATTATGTAATTGACCACACTACGGTCATTAACTAAACGACTACTCCCCACCATTAAGTAGAACGAGGTAAACCTGTATACACTCACCTACATACACCGATACACAGTATACATACTGACGTAAGCTATGTCTCTGATACATTGTTAATGAAAAAAACAGGTTACAGAAATATAATACAATGCCGTTTAATATATAACCTAATTTATTTTATTTACAAATAGCTTTATTAAAATATAATCCACATATGATACAACTCGCTCATTTAAAATGCACAATCCATAGTCATCACCACAATCTAATTTTAGAGCATTTTTATCCTCTCCACAAAAGAAACCACTATCCATTAGCGGCCAACCTCTACTTCCTAAGCAACCACTAAATCTATACTCCATTTCTATTAATTTATCTATGCTGAGTGTTTGGTAAGTGGACCGATCTTTGCATCTGGCTTCCTTCACTCAGTGTAATGTTTCAAATGTCACCTACGTAGCAGTGTACTTCTGTACTTGATTTCTTTTTATTGCCATATAATATTCCTTGGTCTGGATAGACCGCATTTTATTTATCCATTCATCAGTTGATGGATATTTGGGTTGTTTTGACTTTTTTAGATATTATGAATATTAATTTTGAACATTTGTGTGCAAGGTTTTGTGTGGACACGTGTTTTCATTTTGCCTGGGTATATATACTTAGCAGTGGAATTTTTGGATCAAATGCTAACTCTCTGTTTGGCTTTTTTTTTTTTTTTAAGATTTTATTTATTTATCTGAGAGAGAGCTCATGCACAAGTAAGGGGAGGGGCAGAGGGAGAGGGAGAAGCACTTCTGATCGGCTCATGATCATGAACTGAGCTGAAGAGAGACGCTGAAATGCCTGAGCCACCCAGGTGCCCCTCTGTTTGAGTTTTTGGGAAACCCTCAAACTGTTCTCAGAAGTGGTTGCACCATTTTACATTCCCAGAGCACTGTGCAAAGGCTCCAGTTTCCTCACGTCCCTGCTCACACTTATTATGTGTTTTTTTTTCCTCACAGTCATCCTGGTGGACGTGAGGTGGCATCTCCTTCTGGTCTGGATTTGCATCTCCTTAATGACTAATGGTATTGAGCATCTTTTCCTGTGCTAATTAGCCAATTCCAATTTGTTTTTAAAGATCTATTTCTTTGAACAAACACTGAGCTCTTAATAGTGCTTTTGTCTAGGGAATGGTACTTTCTACTGTGTTTCTGTATCATTCAGGTTCTACCAAAAGAACAGAACCAGGATTATGGTTGGCTGGCTGGATAGATAGATAGATAGATAGATAGATAGATAGATAGACAGACCCAGATATTACAAGGAATTGGCTTGTGCAATTATGGGGGCTAGCTAGGTAAGTCCAAAATCCACACGGTGGCATGAGTGGTCAGAAAGGACAGGTTGGAGTTGAAAGTGCAGTCCACAGAATGAACTCAGGGAAACCTCAGTTCTACTCTTAAGGCCTTCAACTGATTGGATGCGGCCCACCCAGATTATCAAGGATACTCTCTTTTACTTAAAGTCAACTGATTGTAGGCATTAACTACATTTACCAAACACCTTTACAGCAATGCCTAGATTCATATTTGATGGAATAACCATGCTATCGACTAGCTTAATTGACACATAAAACCGATCATCACCAATTTCCTTCTGCATTATTTATTTTTACGATGAGCCTGTATTACTTTTTTAATCAGCAAAAACAATAAAGATACTTTCATTCAAAAAAAAAAAAAACTTTTTTACACCACCGTACCTTTACTTTTCACACTGGATGAACGTGTTCATCTGTATCCATTTCTATTGGGGCTATGACAAATTAGCATACACTTGCTGGCTCACTACAGCACAAGTTTACTCTCTTCCAATTCTGGAGGGCCGAAGGCCAAAATCAGTTCTGCCGGGCTCAAGTCAACGTCTTGGCAGAGCTGGTTCCTTTTGGGGGCTTCGAGGAAAGAATCTTCTTCCTTGTGCATCCTGGCTTCTAGAGCTGAATTCCTCCCATTCCTTGGCTGGTGGCCCTCCCTCCATCCACCCCATCCATGCTTCTTGGCTTCCCTTGGCACATCCCCTTCTCCACGTCTGTAGCTGCATCTCCCAAGGACACTGGTGGTTGGACCTGGGTAATCCAGGATCATGGACCCCTCTCAGGGTCCTTAAATGAATCTCATCGGCATGCTCATCTCCAGGGAGCTGGGGCTAGTCGGCCTCCCCTGCAGGTACCAGTCGGCTGAATATCTGCAAAGCAGACCTTGTGATGCTGTTACCGTCTCCCAAGAAACCATTTTCTAAGAAATCTCGACTCTCACACGGAGCCATTCCCTTTTCACAGGCTGATGTCGGTGGGACTCATTCCGGGGAAGACGGCAGGCCCCAGAATGAAGCTGTGCTACCCAAGGACACGCTGAGCAGCCCGGACAGCCTGGGAAAACAGGCTCCGTTGGGAAGCTTACCTGGAGCGATACTGGAAGGTTCCCCAGCTCTTGGTGAGCGAAACAGAAGAATAAATTCAGGTGACGGCCCCCATTTATATGAATCTCCACAAAATACTGTCTCTCCGAATATATTGTTTAATGTATGTTAGCAATCCTTTCGTCCGTATTGTGGGCTAGGCAGTGCTCCAAATGGCAAAGTCCCCATCTCTGAGATATGAGGATGGAGCCTCAGACCATTCCGTGAATAAATAGTGCTAACCATTAATTTTCTTGTAGATGAAGTAATTAAAACCATCTTGGTTTTTTGGTTTTATTTTTTTTTTAATTTTATTTATTTATTTGACAGAGAGAGATCACAAGCAGGCAGAGAGGCAGGCAGAGAGAGAGGGGGAAGCAGGCTCCCTGCTGAGCAGGGAGCCCGATGCAGGGGCTCCATCCCAGGACCCCAAGATCATGACCTGAGCCGAAGGCAGAGGCTTTCACCCACTGAGCCACCCAGGCGCCCCTGTTTGTTTGTTTGTTTTTTTTTTTTTTAAGCAAAGAGCCCTTGCTGGTGTTTGGGAAACAGGACTTAGGAAAGGGAGTCACA
>CM053608.1:116998633-117017567 GCA_028646535.1 Procyon lotor
AAAAAAAAATACAGCCTCCATCAAACTGTTTCCCCTGTGTCTCCCATCTGAAGGATCAGCAAATATACAAAACAGTCATCTTTCAAAAACACAGAAGTCCTTATGACCTGGTGTGCTCATTAGAAACTATTTTGACTTTTTCCGTGGTTGTTTCTGCTTTACTTGAGTCACCCCCTGCCTCCCGGGGTTGATTTCAGAATGCCTAGTTATATTTCATCAGCCTCTGAAATGAATTGAACTCAATAGAACTCAAGGAAAAGTGCTCTGCTTTATTTGAGGGGAAGGCTTTCGTGTCATTCCTCACTGCTGCCGTTTCTTCCCTAGGCACGTGTTAGACCTGGAAGATAGATGGGTTAGTAAATGAGATTCTTTCCCTTGGACTTTGGGGGCACACTCTCTTCATGATAGATTTCATATTAGCCTTCACCTTGTGGTTCTGATGGGAGGCGGGAGGCGGGGGATACAGCTGGGCGGCCTCCCCTCTCTCTCTGTGTCCGGCCAGCACGTGCATTTTTTCTCGATGACAATTCCATTGATGGGAATCCTTCCTAGACGGCGGCTCGGGTGCTCAGAGTCTGTGGTGCTGCAGACAGAAGACCGTCAGGTGCACGGGGACCCGGGCGGACCCTCGGTCGGTCCGCCCGGCGGGGTAGTGCTCACAGGCACACCAGCCTGGGGACGGAGGGAATTATTAAAGCAGGTGTGCCAAGAGGTGGTGGAAGTTAGTTTCCAGGAAAGCCCTTCCCACAGAATGAAAAAGAACCAGTGCCCTACACTTTATATCTGTTCTCTGCCCAGTTTCTCCTCTGTCTCTTTTCTGTATCGCTGTTCTGCCCGTCTTTTGCGTATATTTATTAAAAACTTCAAGCTTCACACTAACATTTCCCAAGTCTTTCCTTTAAAAAAAAAAACAAACTTCTTATTTTGAATAATTTCAGATTTGAGTAAAGTTGCACAAAACAAAGAATGCCTGTATTTTCCCCATATTCCCCAAATGCTAATATTATACCACATTTGAAAGTGATATAATTACAGGAATCAAGGTCCCTCTCTCATAGATAATCACGCGCGCTCTCTCTCTCTCTCTCTCTCTCTCTCACACACACACACACACACACACGGATTTTTTCTGAGAGCAAATCGCAGACATAATGACACTTTGTTCCTAAGTACACCAGTATGTGTTTCCTAAAACAAGGGTATTCTTTGCATAATCACAGGACAAGGATCACAATCAGCAAATTACCCCTTATGCAGTACATAGCTCATCTGCATATTCAAATTGTATCCATTGTCTCACAAATGTCCTTTATAAATAAATTTCAGGTTCAAGCTCTAATCCCACGTGTTCAATGTAGATACGGTGCGGTGGTTCTCTCCTTTAATCTGGAGCCAGTCCCTCAGCCTTTCTTTGTCTTTTATCTGATTGATGTGTTTGGAGCCATAAGCCATTTACTTTATAGCAATTTCCTCCGTTTGTGTCTGGCTGATATTTCCTCACGATTAGCTTCAGGTTGTCCATTTTTAGCAAAAATACCAAAAATTATACCATACCCTGTTTAGTACATCCAATCAGGAGTCATGCAATATCTGTGTTTGACCTTTATAACTTGCTTTTGGCCTTGCAAATGCTTTTTAATGTAAAATTCATCTCTTTTCTTCTCTGAATCCGGAATTTGAGTCATATCTAGAAAAGCCTTTCCCTATGCGAGAGTTAAAGACAAATTCACCTATGTTTTCTGGTACAACTTCACTTTTAACATTTAAGAAGAATTTCTAGCCTTGTGAGAAATGCTAATCTATACATTAACTGCATAGGAAACATCAGTATGATGTCAAATTTGATATATCAACAGCAGTAATCTCTTAAGTGGTAAGAGGACACGTATCTTTCTTTTCTTTTTTCTTCTATTCTGTACTTTCCAAGTTTACGCTGATAACCACGTATTACTTGCATAGTCAGAAAGAGGGATCATGTCACTTTCCAACATTCCCCCAGACGTCTTCAGCGTCCTGAGAAATCACGAGGATTAGTTGCAAGACCATCATGGTGCAGGGGTTTCATTGTAGGCTGTCACTGTCGATGTCAAGCCAGTATTTTGGACTCAGAAAAAGAATTGATCGAGACGGCTAATTATTTTTATTTCATAATCATTTTAATAACTGAATAATTGTATCATGTTAGTGACAGTTGTCAACCAGGACATGCTCTTTAGAAATATCCTGAGAGGGAAATGGGCCACACAGTGGAGCTCTTTCCATGACCTTGGGGAAGAAATGCAGTGAGGTGGTGGAGAACTTGGGTATTGAAGTCAGACATTCTGGGATTCAAATCCTAGTTGATTCTCTTCTTACCTGAGTCACCTTAAGCAAGTTAATTTGCCACTCTCATATAGTTTATTTATGCAATAGGGATAACAGTACCTCCCTCACAGAATTCACAGCGTTACAAGGGACAGTGGCTCAGTCTGCTAAGTGTCTGCCTTTGGCTCAGGTCATGATCCCAGGTCCTAGGATGGAGTCCAGGGTCAGATTCTCTGAGATTCCCTGTTCAGCGGGGAGCCTGCTTCTCCTTCTCCCTCTGCCCCTCCCCACCCCTCATGCGCTCACACTCTCTAACAAATAAATAAATAAAACCTTTTTAAAAATGTCATAATGTTACAAAGTATATAAAATACCTAATAAGGTACCAGGCACCTAAGCACTCAGTAAAGAGTGATTACTATTTTGACCCTTCCAGATAAACCCACCTTCTAAAAGAAAAAAAAAAAATTCTTAATTCTTTGAAGAGGATTTACTTCTGACTTTTTATTGAATTTTTCTCTGTTGTTTCAAACTTTAGTTTACTAGTTTACCTACTTGGAAGACATGCTTTACCACTCTGTACCAAAAGCTATATACAGCTCTTTAAAGTGAAAATTGAGTCTATTTCAAACACATGTGAGGGTAGAAGGCACAGCACTGAACGAGAAATAAGAATATCAACGATTTGCTGAAGTTGCTTGCAGTGGTCAAGACCAAAGTGTCTTGTAACAAAAGGTGAATATTTTGAGATGAGAAACACCTCACTGGCTAGTGTGTGTGTGTGCATTTTTTTTTTTCATCTTCCAGCTGCAAATCCATGAAAACTGTCTTTGTTGACCAGTGAGGGTAGAAATTTTCATAAAAAGACTCTGTCCACTAGATGAAAGGAATCTGGTTACTACCCGGACTTCCCGATGATCACAGAACAGAAGAGAGCCCATCCCCAAGGACTCCTCACTGCACCTTTATTTTATAATGGGAGTCTGTAAGAGGAGATGCTTGCTTGCTTATTTATTTGTAGAAGTGGGTGATTTCTAATTTCTAATGGGGAAGGTCTCTCTCACTTGTGCGGTTTATAAAGGCTCCCAAAGAAACTGTTTCAGTGCCATTTTTAGAATCAGTCGTAAAAATGTAGCTGATATCACTTGACTTCAATTGTGATTTAGTTCAAAGACTCTTTTCCAAAAGGCATACTCTTACTTACATAGATTTAGCAGATGGCGTCATTGGAAACTCAAGGTTGCAGAACTAGAAGTCTCTTGGCAACATCCCACTGTTTATCCTTTGTATACAAAGCATAGAAACCAAACTGCAACTCAAAAGAGTCACTGGAAGAATATCTCCTTCCTAGCTGTGCCTCATAATTAGCATAGAGAGCCCATGTAGTCAGACTCAAGTGTGTAAGTGTTGTTACAACAAAAAAGTAGTGCAGTGCAGCACATGAAAGACTTTTTGTCATGTTAATATGGGGCTTGCTAGCTAAACAGTATATTCTGCTGATGCGTATCCTCCGTAAGGACATTAAGAATTTGAACTTCAAACGATTCAAAGATTTGTATAATTGAAACAGATATGTAGGTAAGAGGGTTGAGACTGTTGAAGGGATAAGGGAGATATGGTCCATATAGACAATGGAATATTATGCCTCCATCAGAAAGGATGAATATCCAACTTTTGTATCCACATGGATGGGACTGGAAGAGATTATGCGGAGTGAAATAAGTCAAGCAGAGAGAGTTGGTTATCATATGGTTTCACTTACGTGTGGAGCATAAGGAAAAACATGGAGGGCATTGGGAGAAGGAAAGGAAGGGTGAATTGGGGGAAATCGGAGGGAGAGATGAACCATGAGAGACTGTGGACTCTGAGCAACAAACTGAGGGTTTAGGAGGGGTCGGGGTGGGGGGCTGGGCGAGCCTGGTGGTGGGTATTGAGGAGGGCACGTACTGCATGGAGCGCTGGGTGTGGTGCATGAACAATGAATCTTGGAACACTGAAAAAATAAAATTAAACCAAAAAAATAAAATATACCTTATAAATGAAAAAAAGAATGTTGATACTAAGATTTAGTTAAGTAATGTGATTTGTAAGGCATCCACTTAACATCTGATTGATAAAATGTTCATGCTTACATTTCTATTCCTTCTTTCTTTCCCTTTAGACCTAGTGACGGATGGATTAATCCATAAACCCCAACCCCTAGAGAGCCGAGAGCGACAAAAGTCATCAGACATTCTGGAGGAATTAATTGTTCAAGGAATAATACAGAGCCACAGCAAAGTATTTAGACATGGAGAATCCTATGACGTCATGGCAAGTAATTTCATAATTAACGTTAGCTTATAGTTAAAAATAACAACAGAATAGGATAGATTGGAAGTTACAGTCTCCAAACTCTTCAAGTCACCATGCAGACTGTAGCATTTAGCTAAGCACGTTTTTTTTTTTCCATAACTCCTCTCCCTTGTCTACACATCACCCTTCTCTCAGTAAGTGCCTTAAAGATTTTTTCAAGCTTATTTATTTAAGCAGTCTCTGCCCCCAATGTGAGGCTTGACCTCATGACCCCAAAACCAAGAGCTGTATAGTCAACTGACTGAGCCGGCCAGGCACCCCAGAAATTGTCCTAATCAGCAATGATTAATGAAGCCAATAAAATATCTTGGGTTTTTGAATAACCTGCCTTCATTCTTTGAACAATTTTTATTAAGCATTACCTGTGTACTAGGTACTATGACTATAAAACTAGACTCCAATTTCTGTAATAGGCAAATACACCTAAATGCCAAAGCTGTAGTAGATATGATTACATACACCCTAAGGTCAAACATGAGGAAATGAATACAATGATAAAAATCTTCATACTGTTATTTTCTTTCTTTGTTGATTCATCTTGATGAACTGATCATTGTTTTTCCTTAGCGTGGGCAATATTTTTACTTAGATTTTAACTGGTTGTGGGTCAAGTCTTGAGTCCTTAGTTTTTTAATAAGTTCTTTGTAAGCCCCTGAAGAGGATAGTGGGTGTTACCTTGTTGTTTGGTTTGTTGGTTTGTTTGTTTTTTAACTAAAGCTCCCAAGTAGTCCTTCTCCTCCCCTCCCCCACCGCCCACCGTGGTCCTAAAAAAGATGAAAAGAAGAACTCACAGAGAAAAGAAGCCTTAGGAGAAATGAGTAAGAAAGACACAGAAATGTTGGAAATAGGGACCAGAAGGAACGTTTTTTTTTTAAGATTTTATTTATTTGACAGTAAGAGACACAGAGAGAGAGGGAACACAAGCAGGGGCAGTAGGAGAGGGAGAAGCAGGCTTCCCGTTGAGCAGGGAGCCTGATCCCAGAATCCGGGATTATGACCCGAGCGGAAGGCAGATACTTAATGACCAAGCCACTCTGGTACCCACCAGAAAGAACCTTAAAGGCTCCTGGATGGTTGCCCATCTGGGTCTTGTAGGGAAAACAACCAACTGGGAATAAAAAAATGCATAATTTAAATTAAGTTTGCCACCTGGACCAAGTCACTTAAGTGTTTGAATAAAGGTAATTTCCTTCTCTGCGTGTAGGAAATGCTGAGAACTCATGAATAAAAGCCAAAGTGGCATTTTCTTCTGAAGAAGGGAAATACATCCTGCAGAAAGTATTTGGGGAAAAGAGAGGAGATTGTTTAACCTCATGAATGATATTATCAGGCTGCCAGTAATAAGAGGGTGTAGGGGGCAGGGGAAGGTAAAAATAGATCATATAATGGAAAAGATAATGTCAGTGTAATGACAGTTTACCTCTGGGCGATGCTATTGTGATACGAGGCACTTCAGAGTACTGTATCTTATTTGAAAGTACTGGAAGATGGGTCTTGAACATGGAAAAAGAGGAGAGAGAGTCCTTTCTAGCTGTAGGTGAGTCTCTGGAGGTCAGAAAAAAGGAAGGTGTGCCAAAAGGAAAAAGACAGGAGAGCAATCCGGAGAAGGATGGATTGTGGAAACTTTTAGTAGTGAAGCAATGCCTTCTTTAGGGAAATGCTGCAGAACCCCGATGCTAACAGCAATGGGAGTAGCATTAAAAGGGAGGGGCGCCTGGGTGGCTCAGTGGGTTAAAGCCTCTGCCTTTGGCTCGGGTCATGGTCTCAGGGTCCTGAGATCGAGCCCTGCATCGGGCTCTCTGCTCAGCGGGGAGCCTTCTTCCCCCTCTCTCTCTGCCTGCCTCTCTGCCCACTTGTGATCTCTCTCTCGGTCAAATAAATAAATAACATCTTAAAAAAAAAAACCCAAAACCTAAAAAAACAAAAAAAAATTCATCAGGGATTCGGTGCCAGAGATGAATGAGTTCAGACTGAGACCTTACAGGGGCACCAGCAAGGTTAAGCAATATCGACTACTTGGTGAAAGAAATGTATCTATTGAGGAATGAAAACAATGGGCTTCGGTAACTTCATGAGGTGAGCCCCAGAGGAAGACTGCGTTCCCATTAGAGAAAAGTGCAGTGGTCGTCAGGAGCTTAGCTGGAGTGTCCTCAAAAAGATCTAAAGGTGATAGGACCACAGAGGTAGGCGAGAATGACTCATTTCATTTCTTCTGCTCTTTGCTTTGCACGATGTCCCAGGATGATCCAGACTTGCAACGACACAGCTGTGCGTTTCATCGCCCAGGGCCGTGGTCCTTAACCTGGCTGCACATTTGAATCACCTTGGAAGCTTTCAAAAAATCCCAGGGCCCAGGGCCCTCCTGGGAGCAGTGGCTGGGGGTGGGGGGGAGCCCTGACTGTAGGGCCCCTAGGTGATTGTGGCGGGTGGCTCAGGCAAAGAACCACTACCCGGGGGTTCCTACCAACGTGGACACAAAGCCTTCAAATTCATCATAAAGGTGGAAAGGGTTAGAGCTTTTGAAATGGAATTCCCCCATTCATTATGAAAACAAATTCTAAAATATTCCTGAAAATATGTTATTATAATGTTATAATGCTATGTATATTAATAGTAGAATATAATAAACATATAATATATAAATATTATAATGTTATGGTAATTCTACTATATTATTATTATATATTATATGTAATTATATCATTTATATTATAATGCCATAATGCATTTTCAGGTACAGAACTAAGGGTATACCCAGGAACATACAGAAAGGAAGGAGAGATAAAATTGGTCAGTGTCACAGGTAAAGCCGCTCAATTCAGGTATAGCTGAGAACATATCAGACACCAGGGTCTTCATATTTTAGGAAAAGTTAGGAGGCCAATGTTAAAAGATGAGTAAAGACTGAAAGGGAGAACATACTAAGAACTGAAATATTATTAGACAGTTCATACTTTTAACTATCCAATATTTCATAATAGCTAATTGGATCATACTTTTATTTATACTATCCCACTTAATTGGATAATTAGTTGAATCATACTTTTAACTCTCCAATATTTAATAATATTTTTTGAGGAAAAAAAAAAGAACAGATGATAAAATTGGCTAAAAAAAAAAACCCAAAGGGATGTTAATATCAGCAATTACTACGATGTGATGAAGCCAACCAGACATGTAACACAAGTTCTTCATCAATACCAAAAAAATCTTTTAAATCAAATAGTAGTGGGGAATAATAGATGTGAGAATGCTTTAAAAAGAAGACTTCTTATGTCGACCAAAGGTATAAATACAAGGGAATGTTAGACAGGTCTGTCCCCTTCTGAAATTCAGTTCTCATGTAGAGGGAAATACAAGAAAAGGTTCTGGAAAGTGAGGGTCCTCTGCCCATCTGCTGAATCAAGGGACACCCCTCCCCATAGGCCAGTCTCTCTCTGGAGGTCCATGGCAGTGTCTGTCCCCCAGAGAGCCCCATTCATCTTTTTTTTTTCTTAATTTTTCTCATTTGCTTGTTGGCAAATACTACAGCAATTCCGTAGTGCCTCCCCCCCTCCATAACATGCTTTCAAGCAGATTCACACTAATAGAATTTACTGTCACTCAGAAGGCATTATGGTATGTAAGGAATATAATATTAAGGTAAATACCAGACTGAGTGAATCTTTCAGAATACTTTAAAACATTCTAAAGAGACTTAAGTGGCTGTATTATAAAGATGCATGGACTTTATATACACATGAAAGTATGTATCTGGATTGGTATAGATCTCTACAAGAGTTGTGATTGGCTCTCACTTATCTACCTTGGTATTATCCACCTGAGATGTCTTTTCTCCCAAACTCCTTCTCTCCCCACCCCCATCCCTTAGCCCACCCAGGGTCTCCAAACACAAGACTCCAATTTCTCTATTGACTCCTTCTGTCTCTGGCCAAAGTTTATTCCCTCCTCTGGGCAACTTCTGCCCTTAGTAACCTTCAGGAGAGTGAGGGATTTGGCTCCCCTTGCATCAGAGTCTCTAATGTTGTTTGTTGAACCTCACAGGGAGTTTTTTTAAGGAGGAGGACGTGGACTGGGTAAGATTAATGTCAGCGAACACTGTGGCCTGGCTGGGGAGTGGGAGAGAGTCTCACAGGGACCGGGCAGGAATGGCAGGAAGCTTGGACCCAATTTGTGCACACGACTCTGGCGAGGGAACTTAGCCAAGGTAGTTCATCTGTGGGTCACCAATTAATTAGGGAAGTTCTAAGGAATCCACAGTGACTGCAAGAAAGAATATATATATTCTTTCAGTACATATACTGCATATATATATATATATGTATATATATATATATACACAAGCAGGGAGGGCTGTAAACAAGAGCCAAACCTCATCACGCCGTCTTTGGGGGGGCAGTCCATTGCTGCTATTCCTAAAGACAGTCATTGACCTAGCAACTTCTATAGGATTTAGAGTCGATTTTTTCTTTTTTTTTTTTGAGTTTCTATGAGTCGCCCCTCTCTGAGCGTATCCTTGTTATTTTCAAGTGCCGACAGTTGTTTGTAAATCCCGACTTGAGAAAATCCAGTGGGAAAGAATACAGATATTTTTCCTCAGGTCTTCCAACGCTTTTATTTCAAACATCAAACTCAGGACGGGATGAGGGCTCCACGGGGAGGATTCACTTCTGGAAGCAGGAGGAAGCACTTGATTTTGTAGGTATCGACTGGGATAAAGTCACCCAGACCGGAAATCCGAACCCTCTCAGAACTACTCGTCTACGCCTTCAGTCAAGAGGCAGACTCCTGTGGAAAGCCCTAGAGAGTCTTTCTTCATTGAATCTGGGATTACCATTTCGTGTTCTTTTAGCCCTCAGTGAGTGAACTTCCCAAAAAAACTGTTTTCATACTAATTTCACAGTATCTTTAGCTGAACCACTACAGCAAGAACGTCCCTCTTCACAGCAAATGGCTTTTGCCAGCAGGGAGCCTGAGAGCCAATTGTCATAAAAATAATACAGTGATGGGGGAGGGGGAGCTCGCTTTGACAAACATCCCACGGTTTTCATGTAGTGAAAAACTTCTCACCACATAAAATTGTCTGATGGCTGTAACTGAGCCAAAACTTCAACAAATGTTTCCCTCTGAAAGGCTTTCCGGGAACCATGGTTCTTAAAACTGGAAGGAACCCTAGTGGTCCTCAGCCTCCTCACTATTTCTACATGAGAGAAAAGAGAGTCCAAAGAGAAGAGGTGCCTTGTCTCAGGTGATACGGTGGGTATTAGTGGTATGCAGGTTAAAGCCCAGGCCCCCAGCTGGCCCCTGGGATTCAGGTGCCCGTTCCTGCCCTTCAAGACAAATACTGTAACTTGTGGGCTATCATTGTCATTGAAAAAAGTCTCCGCTTGAAGACATGAACAGACATCTCTCCAAGGAAGACATCCAGATGGCCAACAGACACAAGGAAAGATGCTCAACACCACTCATCGCCAGTGAAATGCAAGTCAAAACTACAATGGGACATCACCTCAGAGCTCTCAGAATGGCTAAAATCAAAGACACAAGAAACAACCGGTGTTGGCGAGGATGTGGATAAAAAGGAACCTTGGTGCACTGTGGGTGAGAGTGCAAACCAGGACAGCCGGTGTGGAAAATAGTATGGAGGTTCTTCAAAAAGTTAAAAATAGAACCTTCATATGATCCAGTAATCATACTATTGGGTATTTACTAAAAAAAAATACAAAAACACTAATTCAGAGGGATACATGCACCCCAGTCTTTATAGCAGCATTATTTACAAGAGCCAAACTATGGAAATGGCCCAAGTGTCCATCGACTAATGAACGGATAAAGAAGATGTGGTGTAAATACACAATGAAATATTACTCAGCCATCAAAAAGAATGAAATCTTGCCTTTTGCAACGACATGGTTGGAGCTAGAGAACATCATACTAACCGAAATAAGTCAAGTCTGAGAAACACAAATACCATATGAGTTTTCACTCATATGTGGAACTTAAGAAATGAAACAAATGAGCAAAGAGAAAAAAAAAGAGAGCAACAATCCAAGACACACTCTTTTTTTTTTTTAAGATTTTTATTTATTTATTTGACAGAGAGAGAGAGTGCACAAGAAGGCAGAGAAAGAGGGGGAAGCAGGCTCCCTACCGAGCAGAAAGCCCCATGTGGGTCTTGATCCCAGGACTCTGAGGCCCCGACCTGAGCTGAAGGCAGAGGCTGTAATGTACTGAGCCACTCAGGTGCCCCTCCAAGACACACTCCTAACTGTAGAGAATAAACTGATAGTTATTAGAGGGGGAGTGGGTTGGGCTAGGGAGGTGGGTAAATGGGTGAAGGGGATTAAGGAGCGCACTTGTGATGAGCACTGGGTGACCTATGTAAGTGTTGAATCACTCTATTGTACACCTGAAACTAATATTTCACTGTATTTCAACTATACTGGAATTAAAATTTTTAAAACTCCATTTAAAAAGTCACTGCTTTTACTGAAGCAGTAAAATGTAATTACCATTTCCTGAGTGATTACCGATATCTCCTTAAAAAAGAAAATCCTGTGAAGTAAATGTTATTAAGCTCATTTGTAAAATGATGAAAGCAAGATTTACAGAGCCGAAGAACTCAGGCAAAACCACACCGTGGCCAAGCCAGGGCTCAAACCTCAGTCTGTCTGAATCTTGGTTTGGTATATTTTTCTGTTGTGCTAGATCTCCTCTCTGTGGGATGTATTTTCAGTATGGGCAGTCTTATAGTATAAGGAAACTGCCTTATAGTATAAGGCAGTCTTTTAGCTATAACATTGGATGTCAATAGTTCCTTTTCTTTAAAAGTCTTTAGAGGGGCGCCTGGGTGGCTCAGTCGTTAGGCGTCTGCTTTAAGCTCATGATTCCAGGGTCCTGGGATCAAGTCCCGCATCGGGCTCCCTGCTTGGTGGGAGCCCTGTTTCTCCCTCTCCCACTCCCCATGCTTGTGTTCCCTCTTTCGCTGTGTCCCGGAGTCCACTGGGACCTTCCCCAGTTGTCATAAATCTATATATTCTGACCTAGACGATGTCTGTAGTAAATTACGAGAAGAAGGCAAATTGCAGAGCCTGGTGAGGGTACAATCTTATTTATGTTTGGTTTAACATTACAGATGTGCTACACCTAGAGATGTGTATAAATATATGCACATAGAGAATTCTGGCAAGATGCATACCAAAGTCTTTAAAATATTTCATGCTGATGAATGCAACTGGGGACCAGGTGGTTAAACAGAAGCCTAGGAAACTATTTATGCATTGCTTTACTTTTTCATGATCAATGTATGTTATAAGAAATTAATTTTTAGGGGCACCTGTGTGGCTCAGTTGGTTAAGCATCTGCTTTCAGCTCAGGGCATGATCTCAGAGTCCTGGGACCCAGCCCCCTCACTGGGCTCTACACAGTAGGGAGTCTGCTTCTCCCTCTCCCTCTCCCTCTACCGCTGCTCAAGCTCTCTCTCACTCCCTCAAATTAATAAGTAAAATACTTTAAAAATAATTTTAAAAATTAATCTTTGGAAAGAAAAGACACGTACGTTAAAAGTTTCTTTTAAACCCTTTACAACAATTTTACTTTTTTATTACTAGAAATTGTAATCAGAAAGGCCTTATTCCTGCTTTGAACTCCAGAAAAGGTAGTGAGTCACGTGAAATAGTCGGGACTTTTCCTAGGGTCATGAAAACATTCTGAGTCCTGACGACAAAAGCCAGCCCAGGGTCGCTGCTCCGTAATGGTTAATTCCCTCCTCTAGGAGACCCAGAGTACTAAAACCCTATCTCGATCCCAAATGAAAGGCGATTGATTGTAGCCTGCAGGATATTACAAAAGTATCAGATTTAACTTTTTACCTTCAACTACAGGTTCTTTGCTCATCTGTCTCCTTTCTCTGCCTTGAGTTTGTTTTCCAGAATGTTTTCTTCTCCTGGGTTTCGGGAAGAGCCTGTTTTTGCTGTTGGGTTATTTTTCCCCCCAAAGCATCTAACAGACCTTTTTTTTTTTTTTTTTTTTTTTTTTTGAGGACTTAGTTCCATTGTTCCCAGCAATCATGTGGTGGTCCTTCCAAATACCTGTTTAGATTTTTAGGACTGACCTTTTTCACCGTGTGTATTCTACCTCCCCTGGATCCCCCCTCCGCCCCCGAATAACGTCTGTGTCTCCCTTTTGAAAACTGTCTCCTTCCAGGTAAACACGACCCCGCTGAGGAAGCCACCAGCCAGGCTGAAGAAGCTTAAGCTCCAACAGGAGGCAAAGGCTTTCACAATGAACGACCTGGAAGAGAAGATGCGGGCAGTGGAGAGGCGCAGGAAGGTAGGTGAGCTCACCGCTGAGCAGGGCTGCCTGCTGAAAATGCGCTCACAGGGGCCTTTGCTGTCCGCTGCTTTAGGATTCGGATCAAGTATTTGAGTGATCTGTATGTTTCCTGGGCTGCGTGAGTATTTGCCTTTAATTATCTTTGTGGGGTGCAGGAGTTAAACTAAGGTCTTAAAGCTGGCTGAATGCTGGCTCCCTCCATGCGGCCTCAGGAAGCAATGTTCGCTTCTGAGTATGGGGTCTGCTTCACAGGAAAGAAGAAAAGCTCAACTGGAGCAGGGGTGGAGGTGGGAGGGGGCGTCTGGGGCAGGCGGGGAGGAAGGAAGCTGAGGGGGGGCCTTGCAGGCGACACCTGGTCCCCATTACCCTCTGGCCCCCATCCTGCATTCCCGGCAGGAAGCAGCCTTCCTATCTCCGGCCGCCTACCTGGCTGACCTCTCCATCCCCCCACCTCGGAGAGCAAGGGCCACCCAGGAGCTCGAGGAAGGGAGGGGGTGTGTCTGTCCACAGCAGTGCCTCAGCCCGTGTTTGTGGAGTGACTGAATGATGACGCGGACCAGCCATACGGGTTCATGTCAGGCATGGGCATGAGGTAGTTATCTGGGCTCATTTTTCTTCTTCCATACTGCTTTTCAGACTAAAGAAGAAGACATAAGAAAAAGGCTAAGGAGCGACCGACTTCTGTCCCCCGCTAGTCACCCGGATACTGTGGAACCAGGTGGGGCAGAGGTTCCCTTTGCCAAAGGACCCCAGGTGGTGACTTCTGCCCCCTTTGAGCCGGTGCCCGTGCAGGGGGCAAAGCCACTGAAGAGGAGGAAGAGCGACGCAGCTTCCAGGGAGAGGAACTTCAGTTACCAAGGACCTTGGGTGGTGGAGTCAGACCAGTCCTACAACCAAGCGGATGATGCCTTTGAATGAAGCCACCTTCCGTGAATTTCGTGAAAAGGCTCTCCCCGGTTGGGACCATCTCAGTCTGTCGCGTGTTCTTTCTGGCGGCCTGATCTCACCCCGCTGGGACGCGCCGTGGGCGGAGGGAGGATTGTGTAAGCTGCAGGGGCTGAGCCGAGCGGAGGAAATGAAATGCCGATGCTCGCAAAAGGGAAAAAAACCAAGACGATTTGACTAGCTTCCATATGATGGAGTTGGCATTCTCCTCCAGTGTGGCTCCAAACACCGTGAAGATGTCTCGATGAATACTTTCCAGCCTCCATCACTGTGCCTGTGCCAGATGCAACCCTTCTTATTGGCTCTGGGTCCTGGGCTATGCCCATCCTCTGAGGGTCCCTTGGGACCAAGTGCACGGATGTGTATTATGTATTTTCATGATCTGTAGGCTCCTTATCTGGATGTTTAGTTCTTCCTTTTTAACTCTCTTTGTGTGGTGAGGGATTAAAGCCATATCTTGAAGCCGGTTGAATTAGTTTCATCCATATTAGCTTAAGCAAGCAATATCCAATTCTTGAGGATTAAATATGAAAAAAGAAAACCTTCTGTGGGGTCTAGGGGCTGGGAGGATGTCCAGGCGGGGGTGAGCTGGGAGAGCCCCCTCATGTCAGTGCCTTATTTCCTTGTGGGCTCTCTGAGCTGTTTGCTGGCCCTCATCCTACTATAATTAGGCTCAGTTATTCCCTCTGCTTTCCCGTCCACATCCAATCATTGATGAGGACCAGTGGGTCTCCATTCTGAAGGTCTCCCCTCCCACCACTCGACTATCATTCAACTGGATCACAAACTTTGTTGATCTTCCAACCACAGTCCTCTGGTTAAAACCCTCTCTTGGCCTCCTTTCATTGTCAAGATAAAGTCCAGATTCCTTTCCTTGACTGGTTAGGATCTCTGCTCTCCCACACACCTGCACTAAACTTTTAGCTTCTAGACACAGCACATTCTCCCTAGCCGTGGGGTCTCTGCACGTGTAGATCCCCCCTTCCCCTTTCTCCCTCTTGCTACTTGAGCTGACTAATGCCCTCTTGTTGTTCATGTCTCCATTCAGACCACTTCCTCCAAAGCTCCTGGTCTGGGTTGGCGCCCCCTTCATAGTTGCCGTTTCTAGATATTAACAGGGCAAGAGACAGGTCTGTTTTGTTCACGGTTGCATTTTTTTTTTTTTTGCCCCCTAAAAGTGAATGGTGCATAAATGCTGGGTAAATTATTTTGTCAGTGGGCGAGTCAGTGTACCCATACATCTTCCAAAAGCAGGATAGCCCCAGAAGAGGGGAACCACATGTCACCTCCTGCTCATGCTTTCCTTTCGGGATACTGTGTTCCTATAGCCTACAGGACTGAGAACTCTTGCAGCCAGTGAGGTATGATGGCGGGTGGGGTTTCTTTCAAAACTCATTCCAGAACAAAACCCATCAGAACTTTTAAGAGTGTCCTTCATACTGTCCTCTTACCTTATATGTTAATTTGGGATAACCATCTTTATGAAGTTGTACAAATAAAACAATGAGTTTAAAGGTACTCCTTTTAATCCTCTGTGACACAAAGAGAATTAAAAAAAAAAAAACACTAAACCTACAGTTAAGAAGCATATAGATCATTAAAATGGTGTCTAGAATATGCCATAACGTTATAGAATACTATTTATATAAAATTCCTTGTGAGCACCACGATGTTTTCCAAACCCAGTGTCTTGAGACTCTTCTCTGGAGATTATCTTGTGGTGATGTTGTGTTAATCTTACGAAATATCAGAGTAGCTAAAATGACAGCACTAGGCCACTTAGCAAAAGATTTGGGTGTCATGCAGACCTCCGTAAATAATCAAATTTAAATGACCAAAATATACCTCAAATGCAAATGGATAGTAACTTCTGGAAGTTAAATCCCCAATTTGATAAACACTCCAATAATCTTGAACTTTTATGCTCTTGCCTATGTTATTTATAGTGACTTGGGGGATGTGTCTGCTGAGTTACACACATGCAGAGTCGATGTGGACATCATCACTGAGACCCTAGCTTGGAAAACCTTCTACGTAGAGAGAGTCAAATATGGCTGAGTCACACTTCCCTGGGTATTTCCTTAGTGAGGAACACTTAAAAGGGTGGGAAGAGAGGCCAAATGGAAACAGACACCTGGACCCAGGGAATGGCTCTAAAGCTCTAATTATATTACTATTCCCCAAAATGAAGCATTAGGATCAGCTCAGTCTCTCAGCACCTCCCCTCTTCACAGAGTGTGGTCACCTACCGAGGTGCCCGTTGTCATTTGAACCCAAGCCCACTGCCCCAGAGCTTATCAACCCATCCCTGAACACATTTTTTTAACTTCAAATGTAAATGGGACTTTTTTCCGTGATTTTTTTTTTTAAGGGTGATTTAGACTGGCGAGTAATAGAAAAGAAAGAGATTTCCAAAATACAGACAAGGGGATCATGTTGATTTTACGTGTTGAAATACCATCCTTGGCTTTCTCATTCTTAAAACATACAGTTTTAAACAACCACCAGAATATTTCAACTCAAATGCAGCCACAACCTTCGGAAAGTCATGGAAGACAAGATTAAGTAAATGTCCCTCAAATCATTTTAACTGAGGGCAATGGAAAAATGCCCATATAGATTTCCTTGTGAGAGATGATCCAGTCACGTCTAATAGAACGTAACCTTGGTATTTAGTAGGTCCTCCAGCTCTTTTTTGGGGAGGGGGATACCTATAGATAACATATCTAAAATAACATTTAAAAGGCATATTTAAGGGGTGCCCGGGTGGCTCAGTGGGTTAAAGCCTCTGCCTTTGGCTCAGGTCATGATCTCAGGGTCCTGGGATCGAGCCCCCCATCGGGCTCTCTGCTCAGCGGGGAGCCTGCTTCTCTCTCTCTGCCTGCTTCTCTCTCTGCTTGTGATCTCTCTCTGTCAATAAATAAATAAAATATTTTTTAAAAAGGCATATTTAAAATAGTTCACATGTATGTGAAATATATGTGAAATATTCTATATGTGAAAGAATAAGAATTGTAAGATTCTTATGTTAGATCAAAAGTAACTTTGCAATCACAGGAACAAAAATAGAATTTATCCTAGAGTGTTTCTATAGTGATTACCAGTAATTTATGACTGTGCCTATTTCCTTGTTTGTTATTCCTACCAGTAAACAGTTGGTATTCGAAGCAGTAATTATGCGCTAAATACTGCATTTTAAATATGTGTAATGCTAAAGATCAGTGAGTAGATCACTTTGCACTCACATAACCTGTAGACACCACACTTTCTTGTAGAACATCTCAGGTCAGGAAAAGGCATTAATTATTTTAACATAAGCTGTGGGAGAGGACAGTTGCAGTCTCTCTGGATCACTTGTATTTGCTTTTTAAAAATAATAGCTGCCTCTTTTTTTTTTTTAAGTTATGTAAGTAAGATAGAATAGCAAACACTGAAAAACATAAGAAGCAAAAAACACTAGGAATCCAACATGTTTCCCTCAAGCTCACTGCTGGGAACATTTTGCTGGCTGTATTTCAACACTGTCTCCCTGCAAAAATGGACTCATGCTATATAAACTCTTTTTGCAGCTTGCTTTTTTCACGGGACAGCATGCCATTCTCTGCATAGAAATCTACTTGAGCAGTGTCCTTCTTAATGATGTAACAGTTTCATTTTCTTAATACATTTCTAACGGGTCCCATAGCAAAGACAGTACACAGGTTCCATTTCCATTTCTGTTTTTAAAAGGCTGATTAGTCATATGACCTGAACATTTTCCCGGTGAAGCTAGGACAGTCAGAACGGGGAGGGGGGAGGGGGGGTGGCGCACAGAAGCTGCCTTGCTGGCTTTCCCCGCACGCACTTTCTGTTCCAGGGCCCTTCCGTGCAGGATGGCCAGTGCAAATGAACCCAAGGTCCAAAGCAACCAGCTTTGTAGACCCACCTCCAGACTCTGCTCCCGATTTCAAGTCATCACAGTCCCCATTCAGCACACAGAGACCTCAAAGATGCTTCAAAAGCCCATGTGATAAAGAGAAAACAAGAGTGACGATTACATCTTATCTCCGAGCTGGCTTTTCATGGATCTGGAATAAAGGCAAGCTGCATTTACAAAGTGTTATTGACAGAAAAGCGTTTGCAGGGAAGGGTCTGAAACCTTTTCTCTCCTCATTCAGAAACAAGAAATTACAGTCCTAAAAATAAAGTGATTGGCTATTTTGAGCACAGAATGCAATCATTCTAAACATCAAGGACAAGAAAGTAGTAATTCAATTCCTAGTAATTTCTGGTAATTAATACATAAATTTCCTCTCTGTGTAATACAACTCAGTCCCTGAAGTAAACGCAATCTCTCATCTAAAATGCACATGACAATTCATGCCTTTTCCTTGCTTAACTTAAAATGAACAGCTCGATGGTTAAGTGGGAGAAAGATGGCACAGAAGATTTTACCCACTCCCTTGGGCTGCCCTGTGCCGATGATTCTCAGAGGGTGGCTCCCCACCAATAGCACCAGCAGCACCTGGAAATTCGTAATAAATGCAAGTCCTCAGTCCCTGACCCCACATCTTCTGTTTCAGTTGGTGGTGCCCAGCCTTCTGGGTCTGCTCAAGTCTGCCAGGTAGCTCTGAGATGTTTCTATTCCCCTGTAGGCACACAGTTGCATTTCCACGGAAACTGCCCACTCGAGTCAAGGAAGCCACTTGGGGAGCCCAGCAGACTCCTCAGCAGACCCAGGGACCCCTGCCCCCGAGGCTTGCGTTAAATATTTACCAAGTCAGTTACATTTCTCCTAAAGCCTACAAATGTCATTTGTATTGGCTATTATATTTAATTTTTAACAGTTTCCGTATTTTAAATGCAGTCTGTAGGGAATAGATAAGGTTAAAAAAAAATCTTCAAAGGTTCTACACTCACATCATTTGATAAAACTTACAGATTTCACCCTCCAATTAAAACAATTAAAACTTCAGCTGCAGGGGCGCCTGGGTGGCTCAGTCGTTGGGCGTCTGCC
>CM053608.1:117018067-117048196 GCA_028646535.1 Procyon lotor
AATGTTGTTTTATCTTTATTAAACTGTTAACTGCTCAGTAGAAAACACAAAGAGCATACAAATATGTGAACATGTTCAAATAATTTGGAAATAGGTTTATTTTTCTATCCATATACGAAAAACATGGAAATTTATTTCTATCACACTCCATCCAATTTTGTTCACTAGACAATCCCTGAAACAAAGTTAATCTTCTCTCTCTTCTCTCTTTCCACCTTTTTACTCCTCCTCTTCCTTGCTTTCAGAGAATTCATGCTTTGAACAGAAGAATAGGAAGGTCACTTTAGCAATACGAAGTAAAAACTTATTTCCAGAATTCAAATGGAAACCCAGTGGAAATGTGGGGAAGGAGCACAGATTTGCTTACCTGTAAAACTCGGGGCTAGATTCTAGATGGACTGTAAGTCTCCTTCCTACTTTATAATTCTAAACTTTTTTTTTTTAATATGAATAAAGAAAGGTGAAAGGGGGGTAATTTGGAGCTACTTTGAGATGATTGTCATGTTCCATCTTAACTACAATAGTACAAGGCAGACCAGGAGGGACCAGGACCAGTGGGCTAGTTCCAGCCCCTATTGGGTGAGAAAAGGCATTGGAAGAATATACTTTGCTATGGAAGCTAAGAAGAGGTGTAGAAGCAAGCAGAGACTGAGCTTTCACTGGTTCAACAATACCAAGTGGACAGTGGGGGTTCTCCAGTCCAGAATCAATGAATCCCAAATGGCAGAAACCAGGAATCCAAGGGCTGTGGTTTTCAGAGATCCAAGCAAAACAGAAAGAAGGTAGCATGAGGGAAGCTGGCTGTGACGTAGGTAGACTGAAAAAGATGGAATCCACTTGTAAAATTGGGTTCAAGGAAGACCTCTAGGCTTCAATAAGAGGAGAAGGCCAGTTCTCAAAAGTAGACATAAGTACAGGTAGGTGGAGGATACATGGTAGTCTATTGTGGTGACTTAATGATGGTCACAAATCTGATACCTCTTCCACCAAGAGATGAGTGCTATGTCTTCAACTCTTGAACTTGGGAAGACTTTTCACTGATTTGACCAACAGAACAGGAAAAGATAATGATACTAGTTTCTTGGCCCAGGTTTTAAGCAATTGGCAGTTTCCACTTCCTGTCTCTTGATATACTCTCTCGGAAATCAGCTGCCATGTGGTAAGGAAGCCCAAGCGCCCTGTACTACAGGTAGAGAAACCAAGGTCCCAGTCAACAATCCCAGTTGGCTTTCAGTCAGCAGCCAGCACTAGCTGACGGCCATCTTTGAAGTGGCTCTTCCAGTCCCAGCTGAGTGGCCCCAGCTGATGACAGCTGGAGAAGAGACTAGGTCTCCCAACCGAGCCTTGCCTGAACTGCATATTCACGAGCAAAATACATGCGTGTTGTTGTTATAAGTAAATGAGTTGTGGGGTGATTTGTTATGCAGCGATAGGGAACATTTATCATATTATTTCTATTTTTTATGCATGTATGAAATGCATACATGGTTTTCACTCCCTGGAGAAAATCCAAAGAGAGTTTTCACTTTTATGGGAACAGTGAAAGTAGCGCTCAGCATCGGTTTGGCAGTGAGCTGTTACAGGGACGATGCTACCCCCTCCCCATCCCAGAGATCTGAACTGAGTCTGTGAGCACATTTGGATTTTATCTTGATTTCTTTTGCGCATCCGTTAGCAAAATGTGTCCTAAGGTATCAGAAAAGCCAAAGAAAGGTTATTTTTTAGGTCTGGAGGCACTAAAAAATGTTTCCAGACAAATTAATAGTAACTGTTTGTTCACTTTATACCATTTGGGCATAGGAAAGGCTTCATAGGAATGCTCTACTTTTGGATAATGGGGGAAACTTTTATCAGAAAGTGGAGGAACCAAAACACAAACTAAAGTCTTTCTTTGTGATTGAGTAGAAAATAGATGTTTTTCTGCTGAGAGGAATTCAGATTTCAATTTCCTTTTCAACATTATTTCTACACCCACTTTAAAGTGTTTATCTCTCTCTTGTTATTACAAAGGCTCTTCTGAGCCAATACATTGCATTTGGGCCTTCCGGTTTTGAGTGGGGTGGGGAGGTATTAAAGAAGGCAGACTGTGGGAGGATTCACAAGTATAGGAATCTGTCTGGTGCTTCAGTGAGTCGCAAGGCAGGTGGATGAAGCCAGGCAACAATTACTAGCACATGGGTAGGTATGACTTTCACCCTTCCCCACTGCTGGAGGTCATGGTGTCTTGTCTACCTGCTTTCCACCCTACTCCCCTAGTGGTGGGAAATCTAGATGGAGGCACTGGGAAGAGGGGAGAGAGACCAGAAAACTACAGGGGGCTCTTTGTGGAGAGGGTTTTACTTGAGACCAGTTTTGGATGTGAGAGAATTAGATTGGAGAGAGGAGTGTGGCCATGTAGCTGAGAGGAATCTCTTGACATGATCCCTGAAAAGTCCAAATAAGATGATGGAGTCGTTTTTTAAATGTAGATCGTTTAATGGTTCAACTTGACAACGGTGCAAAAGTGATATGCATTCAGTAGAAACCATACTTGTGTTTTTAGTTTTGATAGTGATATGCAGCATGGCCCTCTCCCATGATGCGGGACAGGGGTGGTGAGAACACATGGGGGTGAGAAACCAAGGTCCCAGGTTGTCAAGCACAACTTGACAACCACTCTGGCCCACACAACCATTCTGTTTTCCCTTTTACTGAGGTGTTCAATACATTATATGAGATCTTCAACACTTTAGGATCAAAAAGGCTTTCTGTGGCTGACCTGGCCCAATTGTAGGCTCATCTAAGTGTTCTAAGAACGTGCAGGGTAAGCCAGGCCGAGCTCTGATGTTCGGGAGCTTAGGGGAATTAAGTGCCTTTTCAGCTTACGATATTTTCAACCAGTGATGGCTTTATGTGGATGTGACCCCATGTTAAGTCAAGAAAGATCTGTACCTTCACATGCTCCTTGAATGTATCACCAGTCCAAGACTGGTCCCAGATATGGAAGTATTGTATAAACATGAGCCTGATTTTAGAAGCCATGGTGGTACCTCGTGGTCTTTCTGCTCTGCTTGTAAATTAGATGCCAAGTCCTTAAACCCACACTTCACCTTCTCTGTGTTTATGTGCATTTTTATTAATAAGCTGCAAGAGTTACCATGTGTATTTGACTAACTGATTTGTTGGTATCATGACCAAAACAACATGTGTTGGAAAACAAATACAAATAAAATACAACATGTGTTCTTAACATTCTATTGCATGTGGAATCTCAAATCTAAAATATTTTGTAGGGTAGTCCTAGGAGAGAAGCAGGAAAAAGTTTCTCACTGGTCAGTAACACAGACCATTATATATCTCGTACAAACCCAATTTCTTGTGATGAAGAACTCCTTCCCTTTTGCTTCAAAATAACCACGGAGGGTGTTCTTAGAAATGAGGCTGAATAAGGTCCTTGGGGACAGAGAGGGTTAATATCCCCCAAATATTGTGTTCTCCTGCAACTCCCCACCTCCTTGCATTGGGATGGGAGCCCCCTGAGTGTAGCTGGGCAAAGAACTTAAAATAGAAGAGATGATCATCACTCACTGTGTAGTTCAAGGCCAGTGAGTTTCCTCTATTTCTCATTTCCCCTTTCCACGGTGATCTGGAAGTCGCAGGATACAGATGGCCCAGCTATAAGACAGAAGCAACCCAGACCCCAGAGTCACTGCCTGGATAAGGGCTGCCAAGGGAAGTGAGCAAGAAGTACATTTTCGTTATGTCAAGCCACTGAGAACTTGAGCTTTATTTGTCACTGAAGCATAACCCAGCATCACCCTGACTAACATGGTTCCTGAGGAAAATGGAGAACAGCTTCTGTTATCCTTCTTCCTAGAAAACTGGGTAGAGGCAGGAAAACTTGTAGCTATGACTTTAGAAAGCACCCCAGGAAGGCTACTTTCCCATGTGGTAGGAGTTGCAAGGTCAATTGAGGGAGAGACACGGTGAGGCAAGATAATTTTGTATCTGTTCACCCAGCTCCTTGGAGATCTCCACTTATCTCCCAATGGATGCCTTTTGTGACCACCATTTCGATCAAGCCTACTGCATTTACCCAGGCTCAAACCCAGGTCGACTTGAGCGTTGCCTTCTAGAAAGATGTGGCAATCCTTCTGACGAAGCCACTTGTCTCAATCCATTCCGTGATTTCAACACTGCCTTCACATTTATTTAACAGAGGTGGAAGATGTTCTGCGGCGCTAGGCTGTGTCCAGTCCTCTAGGATCTTCTGGTCAAGGTCAGCCGAGTCAGAGAAAAAGTACCTCTGGGCTCTAAACTCACAGCATTTTAAAACCAAGTGCTAGAACCTAGCGTTTAGGTGGGAGGACATTTTTTTTCATTTTGACGTAAATAATTGGTGGTGAATTCAAACCAATCGGGATCTCAAAATCAATCCTTTTTACTTAAGACCAAGAACTTTCTTTAAAGATCCAACAAAATCGTTTTTGCAGTACTGGATAATGCACTTGAAAGTGCTTTAGGAGCCATTCATTTTCGCTGCTGTGCACAGAAATGCTCTCTTGCTGGTTTTAAAGGGATGGAGAAGACTCACCTTATTTTTCGAAAGACTGTTTAAACCCTCCAAACAACTTAGAGTTACTGGCATGCAGCTGGCTTTCTCATAGTTGCCTTTGCCTTTATCTGATAGAGCAGTGGCTGTCCCTCTTAGCCTTTCTCTCTTTCAATAGTGTGCAATCTGGTGATTATGGGACTTAATTTTTTTAAGCACCCAAACCCAGCATTTAGCCCCTGGGTCTCTGTATTACCATCTAAGGACTCCTGGCAGACTGGAGCCATTTTTCCCTGACAGACCTTTAAATGATTCTTCATGCTTTTGTCACATAATTAAAATTAGATTACTTCAACTCCCTGCTGGCCAGCCTGAGTGGGGGCCCTAGTAAAGCCTCCAGCTGGCCCAGGGGCCTTTGAAAAGAGGAATATGGTCCAAACACACTCAGCTGCTGCCTCACCCCACCCCTGGCCTGGAGGCCATTGTGCTCCTTGCCAAAA
This sequence comes from Procyon lotor, assembly GCA_028646535.1. Classification (NCBI taxonomy): domain Eukaryota; kingdom Metazoa; phylum Chordata; class Mammalia; order Carnivora; family Procyonidae; genus Procyon; species Procyon lotor. The sequence continues at coordinate 117,023,099 of CM053608.1, forward strand.
GCAGGCGAGATTTACCCCGAGTTTATCAATGGCTGCTTATTTTCTAAGGGCTGGATTTTCTATTCAGAAGACTTGGAGTCAGAGACTGGTATGTTTGCTTTTAAGGATTCCAAGCTATTCTAATGCCACTCCCCAGACCCCCATGTCCCCCCACTTCCCAGCACCCAGAGAGCTCACTTCTTAGTGCTTTGCCTGGGGAGGAAGGGGGTCTGCTGAAACGGATGGGCACTGGGAAGATCAGAGAGCCGAGCGCATATATTGTCCAACATACTCTCTTCCAAATACTTGTTCGGCTTCCAGGCCAAAGCTGAATTCAGAATCTCTCTTCTCTGCGCCCCTTCTAGAAACCTCCCCACCCCTCTGCCCCCAGGACACTCCCTGAGGCTGCGTTTCTAAGGGCAGCCTCAATTAGGTTTCTGCTCATTATTGCAGACAGCACAAAACAGCTCTTCACCATGCACCTACCCCAGCTGAGTTTCTGACATCTGTCTCTTCTGTCTCCTTCTCAAGTTCCCTAAAACAAAACAAAACAAAACAAAAAACAAAAACAAAAAAAAACAAAAAAAAAAACCAAAAACCAGAGAGGCAGAACTCCCGTCCACTGTTAGCCTCCATCCAGGAATCTCAGCTCCCTCTGCTGAAAGAACAGCTCTTGTGGGTCCCCCTGGGCGTCTTCTCCAGACAAATGTCCCCTCCGTCACCTTGCCCGGGGTCCCTCTGCCCACCTCCCTCACCTGCCTCCCTGCTTCTCACCTGTCCGCTCTCTAGCACATGGTGCAGAGAGGGTTTGGATTTGATCCGACGCGGGCTAGGCTCCTGCGTTAGCAACTGATGAGGGCTGTGACCTCAAGTAAGTGACTTAGCCTCCCAGAACTTCATTTTGTCATAAAATGAGGGAGACAAATGCCCACCTCAAACAGCTGTCGAGGGGATTAGGAACAGCGCAGTGAATGCCTGGGCTATGGTCAGCGCTCTCACCCAGCTTCCCCACGGAGGGGCTGAGCAACTGCACTCAGTGATCAAACACCGCCTCCCCTCTTTCTGTAAAAGGCAGTTAGTTTCCCTACTTTATTGAGTACTCTAGTCTTGACGGCCTCACAAGTAGGGTGAAGGTAGACATAACCTATTTTCTGACACAAAGTCAGGAGGAGTCTGGTGTGTGTGCGTGTCTGCCTAACATTCGCAGAGTATTTGCAATGTGCCCAGCATTGTGATCTGCACTTTGCATGGACTACGTTTGGGGAGGCAGCTTCTAGTATATTCCTATTTCACAGGGGAGAGGCTCCAGGCTTAGGGGTCATCAGCTAGCAAAGCTGGTATTTGAACCCAAGCCGTCCGGCCCCGGAGACTGGGTGCTACAACCTGTTTCTCAGGGAGGTCAGTTCAGAAATATGTAGAGGATTTTGCTGGAAAAGAAGATACAAAAAGGCCCTACAAACTGGGAGACATCCTTTAGGGTCGTATTCCCACCACCCTGGGGGCTCTATCTCTCGATCCTCTGAGCCAGTGGTCCTCAACCAGGAGCTATGTTGCCTCCAGGAGACATTTGTCCATGTCTGGAGACATTCCTAGCTGTCCCAGCTGGAAGGGGAGGAGGAGAGGGTGCCCTGGCATCTACCGGGAAGAGGCTGGGGATTCTACTAAAACACCCTCCAAGGCACGGGAGACTGTCCCCACATATACACACGAAGAACTATCCAGCCTCAAGTGTCAACAGTGCTGAGGTTGAGAAAGCTTGCTCTCTATCTATGAACTATCTCCATTTCCTGTTTCCTCCCCGCAAAAAAGGGAGGAGAGAATAAACCCACCTGCTTGTTTTTCCTATATTACCATGTGGCACCAAGCTTCAAGTTCAACGTCAAAGCAAGACACCCTGTGCAATGTCATCTGTTAGAGGTTAGGATCATTCAAGAGCAATAAACGTTGACATTTCACTCAAAACATTTAGAGAAAGGCACTGAAGTGTTTGAAAATTAGGAAAATAGGGGTGGCAGTATAGAGCATTGAATTTATATTTAATCATAATACAAAACGGTTTAGGACTTTAAAAAAAAAAACATTCGGGAACTCATTTCACTAGTGTCAAATGACAATCTATTAAATATAAGCAAAGATTTGTCCTGGACGCTTAGTAAAGTTTGAGAAGATGTGTGCTAAGCCCTTGGGAGAAATAGGGGCACCAGATCGACTGACCACCTGCCCTGGGCTGAGTCGGGCCAGTGGGTGCGGGTCTGGAGCTCACAAAAATGTTTTATTCTTATTTTTTTTTAATCAGAAGGAAAAAAAAATGAATAAGAGAATATTGAATAATGATATTGTTATGTTTGGGTTTTTTTTTTTTTTTAAGATTTTATTTATTTGACACAGAGAAGCACAGCTAGAGAGGGAACACAAGCAGAGGGAATGGTAGCGGGAGAAGCAGGCTCCCTGCCGAGCAAAGAGCCCGATGCAGGGCTTGATCCCAGGACCCTGGGATCATGACCTGAGTGGAAGGCAGACGCTTAATGACTGAGCCACCCAGGCGCCCCGATATTGTTATGTTGTTATAAATGATTGATAATAGACATCATAAGGAATCCAGGCTGGATTATATTAATCTTTGTAGCAGTGTAGGCTTAAGGCAGAATTAAAAATTTTTTTTATGGAGGAAGGGACCCACAAAAGGGTCTGGCACTAGGCTGATGCTAAGGGGACAAGAAGAAACTACAGTGGCACCTTATTTTTGTCCAGCCCTGCCAAAAACACCACACCGTTCTACATCTACACAATGTCTAGACAACTAAAGCTCTCCTCTGCAGATATAACTGTAATTTTAATTTGACCTATTTGATGAGGGAAGGCAACCTCTTAGGATGTCTTACACACTTTGCTACTTTTTTTTCCCTAACCCTAACACTAATCCAATGTGGGACTTGAACTCGCGACCCTGAGATCAAGAGTCAGATACTTAACTGACTGAGCCCCCCCGGCGGCCCCACTTTGCTACCTTCTTCAAAAGAACATCACTGATGTTTCCCTTGTGGGGACAAGGCGGACTTTCGTGATACAGCACTATGACAGTCCCCACCTCGCCTTCCAGCCATCCTCTTGGTCTCTGTGTTGTGCACCTGCCATCGGAGAGTGCCTGCCTTCTACAATGGCCCCCACTTCCGATTTGCTGTTTGTGGTCTGTTCTTTACATGAAATAAGACACCGAAAGTGGCTGAGATGATGCACTGAGTCCAAAATCCCTGAACGACTTCCCGGGGACTGTCCGAAAGTTCGTGCCCTTCAGACTGCGTTTGACCTCGTGAGGCACTCGGGAAGCTTCTGCCCACACCCTGACCCTTGGGTTTCTCAAAATCTAGTTGAGGAAACAGGGCAAATGCAAAACAACTAGGCAATCGTACAGAATCAGCTAGAATCAGACACCCCAACAACAAACCGTGTGGGAGCTCAGGAAAGAGAGTAAAATGCTATCCTCAATCTTCAGGGCAGACCCAAGGGGCACAGGACAGGGAGCAGCCTGGGGGTAAGAGCACAGGCCTGTCTCCCAGCTCTCCCACTCACCTGTGTGTTTTGTGGTCTCTTGGGCCTCAACTTCCCCATCTGTGAAACGGGGGAGATAATACCTTGTATTTCATACTATTTTTTTTTTCACTTTTTTAGAGCTCGGTGAGGGCAAGTTTGTGAAGATCTTATATTAGCGCCTGGCATATAATAAATGTCCCTAAGTGTCTTTATACGAGACAGAGGAGCTGACAAGCTAACACAGAACGAAGAGGGGAAGGGCGCTGGGATGCAAAGTGAGCTTTCCCCGCATCCCATCTTGCTGAGCATGTGTGCACACCCACACCTCCTTGCTCATCGCAGCTGCCATTTCTCGGAGCATCGGGGTCAGGCTGGGTCCTGCTCTCAGTCCTCCCTGAGAAGTCAGCTTCCTCTTTCTGAGCAGCCACATATCCCGATGTTCCCCTAATCAGAGATCCCACTGACTCAGGTCTCTGAGGACAGCCTGGGAGGATCTTGCAGACAGTTGCTGCTGTCTTTGCACTGTGACTGCTCTTGGCAGGCCTAGGTCCGTGCGTGTATGCACCTGGATGGGGAAGACGGTTTTTTCTATTTCTTTCCAGAAATAATTTGCGGCCTCTGGAGAAAGTCTTGTGAAATGGTGCAGGTCATCTGCCACAGGCTGGACTAGTACTTTCTGCCTGTAAAACCATCTTTGTGACACACGTGTGGCCTTAATATGAGTTTGCAGACTTGACCAGGTTCCTGGCGATAGCAGGCAAACACAGACCCTCCGAGTTTATCACTCTATACTGAGATTTGTTTTCCTAGCCCCGAGGCCTGGAACGTGTCCACAAGTAGAAAGGCTTTGCCCATGGCTATGGCCGCCAGGTACCGTCAGGTGCGACCGGACACACTAGCTTCAGCAGAGCAACCCTTCTCTTGCTGACCACCCACACTGTCCCCCCAGGATGCTGGCAGAGACCTCCCAGGCCCTCTGCTGCATACACAGCCCTGGGACAGGAGGGAGTCCAAACCTTCAGAACAGTCCTTGAGCAGGGGAAACTGAAGCAAGAAATAAATACTCCCTTGCCCCTCTTCTTAAAGAATGTTCTAGAAGGTTTCTCAAGGGGTCCCCAGTGGGCTAGATCCTCACCTGTCAATAGCAGTTACCAGTCCAGTCGTGCTCTCTTGACTTGGCTTCCCTGCTTTGTCATTTTCACTCTCTCCATCCCCACTTCTCCACTCTAATTTCTTGGGCCCAATTTCCTAAGTATACCAGCTGTGCAAAAGCCCTACTCTTGGGCAAAGCAGTTCCAGGCAAAAATGGTACAGATGACCAGCCCTCGGCCAAGGCTCTAAAACAATGTCACCACACAGAGCCCCTAAAGAGGAAAATTGATTTCAGTTAAGATGCTGGTATGTGCTTTTTGCTAACAGTATCAGGAACCACTGAGTGTCCCCAGATTGCAGAATTGTAAAATTTAAGTCCGTCTCACAAAAGGAGGGCACCTTCCAAAATACTTAAGAGGAATACAACCTTGATTAGAGAAGAAGAAATTAAACAGATCCCTCTTACTATTGAGTTTCATGGAGTTTCTTTTTCCAAATGAAAAGGTTATTAAGGTGCCCTTAAGAAAGAATCCTCCGTTTAATTCCCTAAAGGCAGTTTCTCTGGAAAACTGCCTATGTTTCACACAAAGTCACCTGCTAACTTTCGCATGAGTGTGTAGGTGGGAACATCTCGAGACCCTACAGGAAGCAGCCTTGTTCTGTTCATAATGTGTCCTTAGTTTAGGTCACCAGAGGAAAATAACTCTCTCATAATTAAAAGGAATATTACAAACTATGTGGTAAAACTCGGTATTCCTATTTTAAGCGGCATATTTGAGTTTCAGCTCTTGTTTTTAATTGTTAGCAGGATGACACATACATTTCTTCAGGTAGAGAGATGCTGAAAGATGTGTTAAGAACCTTATTTGAGGGGAGCCTGGGTGGCTCAGTCGGTTAAGCGTCTGACTCTTTTTGATTTTGGCTCAGTTATGGTCTTAGAGATCCACTCCCATGGCAGTCTCTGTGCTCAAGGGGGAATCTGCTCAAGATTCTCTCAGGGCACCAGCGTGGCTCAGATGGTTAAGCGTCTGCCTTCAGTTCAGGTCCTGATCCCAGGGTCCTGGGATCGAAGCCCATGTTGGGCTCCCAGCTCAGCAGAGAGCCTGCTTCTCCCTCTGCCTCTGTCTCTCTCCCTTGCTCATGCTTTCTCTGTCTCTCAAATGAATAAATAAAATAAAATAATTCTCTTTCTCTCCCTCTGCCCTTCCCCACCCACTGGCTTGCACTCAAAAAATGGAGAGAGGGGGAAAGACTTACATTAAGTCTGATTTCCTAACTTAGAACCAAGACTAGAAAAGCAGCATAAGCCACTGCATTTGTAGCACAGAATAATACACCCTTTTTTAAGGATTTTTAAAGTTTTTATTTTATTTTGAGCAATCTCTACCCCCAACACGGGGCTTGAACTCATGATCCCAAGATCAAGAGTTGCTTGTTCCGCCCACTGAGCCAGCCAGGTGCCCCTAGAATAATAAATTGTAAACATTGTATCTATTCTAGAATTTCTTATCCCTCTTACTTGCTTCTGTGTTTAAAGGCGTTATTTAAACAAAAACAAACTAAAACAAAACAAAAATGCATTCTCAGACCCTCATAAGCCTTTACCCTTCATTTTCTTATCAGATAAGTTGTCACCTGCAGGAATTCTAATACAATGGGATACAAGACAGATAAATTTTGATCAGTGTGGTCATCAGGAACACAGACCTGGGAGAGCATACTCAGCCGTTCAGTAGAGAATCAAGATCCAAAGGAGGCACAACACAGCAAATAATGGATAGAGAAAGCTTACAGAGGGAAATTTAGTACCTGACAACAGTGGGTACTAAATGAACGTGGGAAAGGTGAAGTATTCAATAAATGGTGCTGAGAAGGTAGCCATTTGGAAATGCTGAGAATAAACCCACATTCCTTGGACTAAACTAAGTTCCAGGTAAAACATTTATGTATGTATGCATGTACATTTGTATGTATGTATTTATTTATTTAAGTTTATTTATTTGACAGAGAGAGAGAGATGGAAGCAGGCTCCCTTGCTGAGCAGAGAGCCCTATGTGGGGCTCCATCCCAGGATCCTGAGATCATGACGTGAACTGAAGGCAGAGGCTTAACCCACTGAGCCACCCACGTGCCCCTAAAAAATACATTTAAATATAAACAGTAGAACCAAAAAGTATACATAAAGCAAACAAAAAAAAAATGTTAAGATAATTATGGAGGGGGCAAAAAGTTCCTATGACTGAGAACACAGAAACTATAAAAACAGATAAATCCACCTACAGAAAATTAAGACAAATCTGAAGACTCAGAACATAGAATCTATAAAAACATAAATTCACCTATAGAAAATTAAAACAAATTTGCGCAACAAGGAAAAAGCATTAGAAATTCAAGACAACTGACAAATAGAAAAACAGCTGCAACTCACATGACAGATACTGAAATAACTTCCTCGATATGTACAAGGACTTACAGATGACCCTGAAACACAGAAAGAGATGTTCAATTTCACCCTTCCTAAAGGAAATACAACCGAGAGACAGACACAGACTCATGACTATTCATGAAGAGGCTAGCAGACTCCTCCGAAGTTCTGTGGCCCCGAACCACCACTGTGAACATGCACATTCTCATTAGGAAGGTCTGGGGTTGGGGCCTGAGAATCTGCATTCCTAACCAGCTCCCTGGAGAGGAGTGTGGCTAGCCCCCCGACAGTGCTTTGTGAACATTGTCGGTGGGCATGGAAGTTTGTATTACATGTCTGGAGGGCAATTTGGCACCATTTTTCAAAACCATACTGTTTGTCAGCACTTCCATTTTCATAATTATCCCACAGTCTATTCAGACATAGGCAAAGTTATGTGCAGATGAGGAAAGGTACTGCAGCTTTCTCAGCAGCAGCAAAAACTTAGAATCAAGATGAGTATCCTTCAGTAGGGGGGCTGTTTAAATACACTACCCGTATCATTGAATATGCAGTTGAGAGAAAGAGTAAGGCTGATAAGGATGTGGGATTAGGGGAAACATCCGAGATACTTTTATTTTATCAGGAAGTTTCGGAAAAGAAAACACACACACATTTGTGTCTGTGCGCATGTGTGTTGTTGCTTCATTGAATGGGCTGAAGACATCCCTGGGTTTTCGCCCGTCCCCGCTAGCTCTTCAGACCTGCTCTGGGATGCAGTTTCTACCTCGGACGGGCTCCCTCTCTTCTGCCAGCATGCACGTGCGCTGGCTCTGGAGGGCGAGTACAATTGCCACCAATGTCACTGTCCCTCTCTGCTCGGTCACCATAGATAGATGGTGGTGGCTTTCTGCCTCTGGATTGCAGAAGAGAAACAGAGAGGAGACACTGGATTGCTCAAAAACGAATCATCAGGCATGATTGCTATTCTTCTTCAAAGGAAGGGAGGCACACTCGAAGCTCTCCAAGTAGACACTTGGGGTTAAGAAGGGGTAAGGCGGAAACGTCTATCTTGTTTATGCTACTACTTATGGAGTCTCTGCTACTCGCTTCTCTGGAGGGAATGCAGCGCCAGACCTTTTTGATCTGCACCCTAATATTAGAGGCCACAACTGGGAGCCTTGGTTATGTCTAGCCACAGAGATATTTTGAGGGTTTGTTCTGTTTTGTTTTTGTTCTGTTTGGTTTTTTTTTCCAGTTTTATTGAGATGCAACTGACACAGACGATTGTGTGCATTTAAGGTGCAAGGAGTTGATTTGATACATTCATATGTTGCAAAATGATGGTCACCATAGCATCAGCCACAGCCTTTGTCTTGTGACATAGTGATGGCTGCTTTTTTGTGATGAGAACATTCAAGACCTACTCTTAGTCTCACTCACTCAGAAGCATAATCACCATGCTGTACATTAGATCCCCAAACTTATGAATCCTATCACTGGAAGTGGGTACCCTTTGACTCAAGATCTTTCCATTTCACCCCAGACCCTTGTAATCACCACTCTTCCTTTGGCTCTTCTGAGTTGCCTTGTTTAGATTCTACCAGAGGTATCTGTTTCGCTCTCAGAGTCGACATTCCCAAACTAGAAGATGTTATACAGACTTCAGGTTCCTGAAAATAGGAAAGCTTGGCTAACATAGGGCTTGCATTCCTCCTTGGGATATTCGACCGGAGCTGAGCAGCAGTCGGCCCTTTAGTGGGACACGCCCCTCCTCCCACGCCCCACTTCATGTTCCAGCCATTCCCACCGTCTCAGGTCTGCTTATCACGACACCGGCACGGTGTTCTCGTCTCCATCCACCTGTCTCTTTCATCAGTGTGCATTTGAGTATGTGACCCCAGAGCAGCAGCGTCAGCCCGGAGCAAAACTGCAAAGCCTCCAGAGCTTCCTTCTACTTCTTTCTAAACTATTCTCCCTATTTCAACACCTTGTCCCTCTCTCCAAATCTAGGAAGTTAATGCTTTCCTACTACCTCTTTCCTGGAAGAAAGAGATGTGATCATCTCATTCACACTAAATTGTTAGTGACTTAATATGTCCTTTGGGAGAACAAAACAGCCAGAAAATGTTTACTATTTCCAAATTCTAATCATTCTGGCACTTGGACGAATGAGACATTTGTGTTAGAGACTTCTCTAACACCCTCCAAACCACATTTTGGGGACAATGACTCCTTCCCCACATTATGTCAGCCAGCTAAAATCTTTGCCAAAATGATCAGAAGGGCAGTTCCGTTCTGCTTCTCAGGCTAGTGGCTTTGCCAGGGAATCCCTGCCCTAGTTGGTTCTTCCTGGAAGAAATATTTATATAATTTGTTCCTATTCTGGGGTGGGGTTCCCTGTGTGTTTTAGCCTACCAGAAGTTTCATCTGTGCCAAGGGTGCAGCGTGTAAAACAAAACACAATAAAACACTTGCACGTAAACTTAGCCACGTCCATAGATAGAGAAGGCATAGGGAGCCGTCTCCCCAAAATCTTACCCCACATCTGAGGCTCTGGACAGACTGTCCTGGGAGTCCACGTTTTGAGAATGCCGACAAGGCAGGAGCATTTGGAGGCAAGAAACCAAGAAAGGGGAAAGTTTGGAACCACACCAATGACAAGGGAAGATGAAAGAAAAACTCAGTGACTTCCTTCGAAGGTTTGTAGGGCTGTCGCTGAGAGGGAAGCAGATGGATTAGGTCTTTGTTGTGCCAAAGAACAGGCTAAGACCAAAGTAAAGACGTTAAGGGATGGGAGTAGGAGGAGATTTTGGCTCAGGAAATAAATTTAACAGCTACTAGATAGAGATTAGAGGAAAATGACTTTCCCTTTCACTAAAAATATCCCGGGAGAGGCTGTTTGGCCATCTGTTTGGAGTGCTATAGAAAGAATCCTTACAATAGTTGGTGGCCTGATTTGATTTTGTTGGGACTCTTTATACTAAATCCCACTCTTGCATGAATTCCACTTGCATATCGCTTCTCGGCCTTTTGGCTAAGATCAAGTGTAGTATGAATTCCACTTGCATATCGTAGAGAACATATAACCCACAAACGCAGGCTAACGTCTCCACCTCCTCTCTCTGAACTTCAGTGCAATCATTGAGACCCCCTTACATCAAGGTTCTCTTTTAGAGCGAGCGTCAGTGATGTCGGGACTTTCGTCTTCGTGCCCCTCGGATGTGCACACTTTGTATTCTTGTTGTCGGCAAGCCTGTGAAATAGAGCTTCACCCAGCGGGTTTTTTCTTGAGTGCTCTCGCAAAGAAAATGATGTGGCCAATGGTTTCTTCTATGGATAGCCTTTTTCTGTCCCCAGAATGTTGTCCCCAGAATATGGCCAACATACTCATGACTCACATTCACGGGACAGAAGGATCGTTCTGGCTTACGCTTTAACTTCTTTTGGCCAACTGGAGAGTTATTTATAAACATTTATTGATTTGGATTCATAAACCGAAGGAGGAGGGAGAAAAATCTTGCTGTGCTGGTTGCTATGGTAACTACGATTGCACACGTGCCCTCGCCAGCCGGCCGAGACAGCTCAGGATAGAAAGCCAAAGTCTACCTGTAGCTTCAAACTGCGTACTTAGTCATTTTACATTCTTTTTTTTTTTTTAATTTTTTTTTTTAAACGTTTTATTTGTTTGACAGAAACACAGCGAGAGAGGGAACACAAGCAGAGGGAATGGTAGCGGGAGAAGCAGGCTTCCTGCCGAGCAAGGAGCCCAATGCGGGGCTCGATCCCAGGGCTCTGGGATCATGACCCAAGCCAAAGGCAGACACTTAACAACTGAGCCACCCAGGCGCCCCAGTCATTTTACATTCTTAATGGGAAATCCATGGTTTCCTCCACCAGCACCACATGCCAGTATATGGTCCTGAGGCAGAAAACAAATCTTTTTTCATTTATTCCTGATGTGGTTCTCATCCTTGCCTTGAGGCATTTTCCAGATACATGGGACTTCTAATCAAGTTTGTCAAAAATTAAAGGCATCACTAGGGAAACCTGGGTGGCTCAGTCTGTTAAGCAACTGCTTTCCGCTCAGGTCATGATCCCAGGGTTCTGGGATCGAGTCCCATATCTGGCTCCTTGCTCGGCGGGGAGCCTGCTTCTCCCTCTGCCTGTTCTGCCTGCTGTTCACCCTGCTTGTGCTCTTTCTCTCTCTCTCTGATAAATAAATAGATAAAATCTTAAAAAAAAAAGAGAGAGAGAATTAAAGAGGTCACACTCCAAACACACCTCTCTGCGGTGTGTGGAAGGAGACATGGAAGAAATGTGGGTTCTAGTCTTTGTCTTCAAGGAACTTAGAGCTGGAGTCAGGGAGCATAGATATAAGGTGGCAGGCAGGCAACACCAGAAAAAAAAAAAAAAGGTGGTTAAGTGCCAAACTATGCAACACAAGGGTTATAGAAGCAAAACATGCTGGGTAGAGAGCAGGCAGCAGGAGACATGACTAGTCTGAACTGTGTGACCTTGAGCAAATGACTTTGTTTTTCTGTAGCTCACCAAAATGAGAACTGTCTCAGCCCAGTGTTGTCTCGAGGATCAAGTAAGAGAATTCTATAAAGTGCCTGGAAGGATGTCAGACCCACAGCTAAGCATTCCATTAATGGGAATTTTTGTGTTGAGATACTTGATTGAGATAATAAATTATGTTTTGGTTTTTGCCAGGAAAAGATTCAGATTTTTATGGGAGGGGGCATTTAAGCTTATACAATCTTTAGTCCCTGTTGTAAGAACCTAATAAAAACTTGTGAATGTAAAATCGGGTATAAGAAAGCACTATACATTCAAAACTTAAGAGGCAGGTAAAAAATCTAAAAATGTAACATTATTTTATAGTTAATTTAATTCATCATTTTATATTTATATATATTTATATTTACATATTATTTTATATTTAGCAATACGTGGAAGTAATTGCCTAGCACATAAACATTTTCTAATAAATCTTTTTATTTTAAGATTTTATTTATTTATTCGACAGAGAGGAGAGACATCACAAGTAGGTGGGGGGGGGGGAATCAGGCTCCCTGCTGAGCAGGGATCCCGATGCAGGGCTCGATCCCAGGACCCTGAGATCATGACATGAGCCGAAGGCAGAGGCTTTAATCCACTGAGCCACCCAGGCGCCCCTACATTTTCTAATAAATCTAAACTGAATGCTTTTCCAACTTAACTTCCTCCAAGCTGGATCCCCAAAATGTCGCCCAGCACCCTCCAGTGCAGGGGAAAAGAGAGTTGTCTTGTCAGTTGTAATTAAAATATTTTATTTTCATTAATTTTGCAATGACCTGTAGGAGTCTCTCCCAGAGTCTTAGAAAGGACCTGTGCCTCTGAGGACCCCTGACATCCAACTTCATTATCTTCATGGAAATTCTTTCAGTTCTTCTGGCTTTGGAGCCAAGGGACTTCATTCCATATGTGATAAAGAACACAAGCCAGGGGTCGGCAGAAGTGTAGAGGACCAATGGGCTCCTCGAGCAGCTCATCAGATAGGAGCAGAGTCCTGGAAAATAAGGCTTCCAAGACCCATCTCCAAGGACCTTGAAAGGCCAGAGAGAGAGAAAGAGCAAGGGGTAGAAGGTTTTCAGCAAGAAAGAGACAAAACAAAATCATTTTAAAGTATTAGTTTGAATGAATACCCACGGAGCCTCAGTTACTTGTAGAAGCTCAGAAAAGCATATAGATCTTGTCAGGAGGCAGAACTCAATATGGCAGAAAGAGTTTAGATAATAGAGCAGGGAAGTTCTATCTGCTGAAAATATGCTGTTTAAGGCAATATAGAGATCTAAGTGATCATTCAGTTGAAAAGCTCTTATGATGTCCCATGGAAGAACAATCTGAGAGGTCTCAAATACAGAGGGAATATAGAAAAATTGTTGCTATTAGTCCTCTTAGGATGCTCTCTCCAGCTGGAATTTGCAACCAACAACCTGTCTTGATCTTTTCTGTCAGGATGCAAGTGAGAGATGCCAGAGAGAAATTCTGCCCCTATAGCCAATGCATTCCACACTCACTGACATCTCCCAGCCGTCATCAAGAGTGTGCCAGCTTCTCTGGTGTACCAGCACAGTGTCACCTGAGGGGTATCAGACAATGACCAGAGGAGAAATGGCACTGGCTGTGGGGTTCCCTGTTACACGGGGAAGAGGGGTGAAAAAAGAAATGGACCCACAAAAATAGGAGAGAGTTAACCAGAATATCTGGCTGAAAAGAGAGGGAAAGGCTTAGAATCATATTACTTTGAGTATTAAAAAAGATATGGGCATATTTTATACCTTGAGTCAGTGCAATGGAATATATACATATTTTATGTTAGGTCAATATACCTGGATTTTACATTTCTTACTTATGTATTTATTGTCTATTGACTGCCTATGTGTGAGTGTCTGGAAGTATTATTGTCGGTGAGGGAGAAAGCAATGTTCAAGACAGACAAGGTTCCTACTCCCATGAAGCTCACATTCTAACCGGAAAGAGAGCAGAAATAAAAAAATTTAAAAAGCAGGCACCTTAAAAAGCCAGGCACCTGTCTGGCTCAGTTGGTGGAATGAGCATCTCTTGATCTCAGGGTTGGGAGTTCGAGCCCCACATTGGGTGTAGAGATTACTTAAAAACAAAGTCTTGAAGAAAATTTTTAAAGCATAATAATTTCAGGGGCACCTGGGTGGCTCAGTGGGTTAAAGCCTCTGCCTTCAGCTCAGGTCATGATCCCGGGGTCCTGGGATCGAGCCCCACATCGGGCTCTCTGCTCAGCAGGGAGCCTGCTTCCCCCTCTCTCTCTGCCTGCCTCTCTGCCTACTTGTGATCTCTCTCTCTGTCAAATAAATAAATAAAATCTTAAAAAAAAAGCATAATAATTTCAGATGTTACAGTGCTATAAAAAAACATTAAAACTATAATAAGATGGAGTTTGTGGCATGAGGAAGAGGGGCACAGCCATTTCACTATGGATGACCAGGCAAGACCTCTGTGAGGACAGGCTCATGAACTGAAAGATCTGAAGTCAGATATCCAAACACCTGTAGGAAACATGCCTACCAGAGTGCACCATGGGCAAGACCCCAGCAGTGGGAGGAACAGAGAAGAACAGAGTGTCTGAGTAGGACATATCAGTGAGAGCATGAGGTCACAGAGATGGGCAGAGGCCATCAGATCATTTGCAACCTGGTGGCCATGGGAAGGCATTTGTATTTCAGTCTAAGAGCAATGGGAAGCCACTAAAGAATGCTGAGCAAGGGAATGATATAATCCAGGTGGAGTTTTTACAAGACGATTCTGGCTGTTAGGTGGGGAATGGGCTGTAGGGGTCAAGAGTAGAAGGCCAACACTTAAGATGGAGGATACAGGAGCCATCAAGTCAGGACATGACAGTGACTTGACCAAGGGTGGTGTAGTAGAATGCCCGCATGAATGGCATTCCAGTATCCGAGCCTTTTGGTCTATCCTCTATGATCCCCTTCCATCATGAGTGGGTTTTGAGCAATGTTACCCAAGCAGAGGCTTGCCAAGGGCATGTGCCTTAGGGTTTGCCCTCCTGCACAATTAGTTTTCCTTGCCCCTGTGCCCTACCATGCCCCAGGAGCAGGTCCATGTGAGCCACCCACTGGAGGAGAAGAAACCACATGGAACAGAGCTGACTGTCCCAGCTGAGGCCATCCTAGATCAGCCAGCCCCTAACCAACTCTCAGGATGAATGCTGACGCATGAGCCCATCCAGCCGACATCCACGGAGCCTGATCCACATCAGCAGAAATGTATAGACAAACCAAGGACAGGTAAGCAATAATAATTGGGTGTGATTTAAAGCCACTACATTTTTAGAGGGCTTGTTACTCAGTGTTAACTGGTCTAAATGCTAGAAAAGGTCTGGGAAGCAAAGTCTGGATTTGGAATATATTTCAGAATTAGAAAAGGCAGAATTGCTGATAGTGAGAATAGTTATCCACCCTCAAACACTGGTAATTAGACACATCACCATGATTTAAATCCAGCCAAAAAGGCATATTTTCTACGATCCTAACGAACAGCATATTTTTAGTCCCTGGTGTTTCCATCAGTTCTGGAAGTCCAGACCAAAGTAGAACCAGGAATTCCCTTTATTTCTGTGATGCTCACAGACTTGTAGTGAGTGTGAAGACTTGGGGAAGCTAAAACTTTGATCACAGAGCCAATCTTTGAGAACTTGAAGGGGCAGGAGCCAAAAAAGAAGAGGACAGAGGAAGGCACGGCTTCCCTAGAAGGGAGCACATCCTGGAGGGAGAACCACCATTAAAAATTCAATTCCTAGAAATTTGACTGTGGTTCCAAGGGGGAGTCGCTGATTTGTTCAGAATTGTCCCAGGTAAAAGTTATTTGAGAGAATGAAGAGATTGAACAAAGACCTAGAAATTGGGGCTCAATTTCATTTGTTGCCTAGGCAAAATTAAATTTTTGGATTCGGCCTGATCAAAGCTTTGTGGATCAGTATGCACCAGCAAAGGAGCCTGAGAGGCAAAGGCTGGGATTAAGAGTGAGGAATTTCTGACTCCATTGCCAGTTTTTCCAAGGAAACTTCCTCTGTGTCTTATATGAAGTTCTCCAGGAAACAGACTTTGAAATAGACATTTGCTTGCAAGAAGTTTATTGGGGTATGCTCACGGAAGCAATGGCTGGTATGGAAGGAAAGAGAGCTGAACTAGACAGAATTTCTCTTGCGGGAGAAATCAAACTTGCAATAAATTGCACCAAACGTTTCAGTCAGTCTCACGGAAAGGTCTGGAGCTTGGATGGCTCTTCAAAGATGTCTCTAATTGAGGCAAAGGGGTCTTGTACTGACCCCAGATCAACGAGTCAGTGCATGCAAGCTGCCTCTGGAGTGGACAGTGGCCTTAAGTGAAGGGCTCCCTTCTGCCAAGAGCAAGGCCTGGGGAAGGACTCAGGGGTAAGCTCTCTCCACAGCGAATGCTCCCAGTGAATGCTCCCCATAGCTGCGGAACAAGTGCCTTCATCCTGAAGGGGGGATCTGTGTGGTAACACAGGGTCCACTACAATCTGTCAAGCAAGGTCGTCCGTGCTTTCCTTCTACTTCACTGGGAAGGAAGATATGGACGTTACTCCCGGTGTGACCATGGACCATACCTTCCATTAGCATGATGGGGTTAATGCAAGGCCCCAGCAAGTTGAGGAAGGGGGAGATGAGGAAGGCAGGAAATATAAACTTTGTTATATGAGGTAGCAAAGAGGAGAAAAGGTCTTTGGGACCACAGAAGAAAGATGTAGAGATTTTTATTTTTTTTTTTTAAGTAATGGCAGTGATTTGACTATGTCAAGAGAATGAGGGAAACATTAAGTAAGGACACTGAAAATACAGAAGAGACAAATAATGGATAAAACAAGCACCAAACAAGAGAGACAGTTGAGAAGTGGTAGTGCCTGGGAGGGGGACAAGGAAACAACTTTGTAAGTGGAGAAAGGGAGGAGCTGTAGATCGGGCTGGGGGAGGAAGCTCCAAGGGGTCTGTGGACGTAGTGACCTCTTATTATTCTCGGTGAAACAGGAGTCAGAGCCTTCTGTTGAGAGTGACGGCTCAGGGTAGACCCAGGATTCGAGACAAGAAATCATCTGAAACTGCTGCCTTGGGCAGTGGGTGACTTTGCTGGGCAGCGATGAGAAGACAGGAATGGGCTAGGAATTCTCTAAGGGTGGTGCAGTCAGTCCTGGTCTAGTTTTGGGTGTAGGTTTTGCTTTCAGTTTGGGGGCTTCATCCTGAAGTTTTCACCTCATGGCCAGGAACAGAAGAAATGAATGGTTGGGTTCATCCGAATTAGGGATGGACTGGATCAGAGGAGGTGGGTGGCATCAGTAGGGAGAGGAAACTGGGTGGCGCTGAAAACTTGCTGGAAATAATTGATCTTAAAGCCTAGGACAGCTAAGGAGGAAAGTGCGGCCGGGAGTGGAGCTGGCCAACCTGGATAGTTGGATGGGACGAGGGTTAGGAGAGGTTTGGTGGACACACAGCTGTACCAGGGCTGGTTTGGGGAGGTGAAGGGACACGCCACCCCACCCCCACCTCTGGCTTTCTTTCAGAGATTCCATCTTGGGCCTTGTCAACCAGCAGTGGTCTTAGGGTTCAGATCTTTCTGGTTTTGCTGGCCTTCCTACCAGCAGTAGAAGAAGCCAGCAGACCCCTGACCCATCAGCAGTATGACTGATGGTCACGTCTCTAATATCCTCTGACTCTCAGGTCTTGGTGATACTTTGATGTCTCCCCAATTCTGGGCCCCCTATTCTCTGTTCTCAGCACTATGGGAAGGTTGCTTCTCATACCTTTGTAGATCAGAGCGGGAAAGCATGACTTCTTGGTAACATGCTGCTGGGAAGACTGGCCTTTCTTCTGAGGGATTCTCCTCTATCCCTTTTATAATCTGACCCTTTCTTCCTAGTTATAAGACAAGGAGAAAATGCTCTATGGCAGAAGTGATTTTATACCAAGATTTTATATCAAAAGTTGTATGTGCTTTTATAAATGTTGTCCATATAGGATGTGCCCATTTGCAACAATAATAACAAGTTTGTGTTTTAAGTAAACTTGGAGGCATGGATATATAATAGCAAGACTTATGTTTCATAGTGCATATATGCATATATGTAAAAAACCCTACTAAGAATCCATTTGAAATTTTGAAATTCTTCTATTCTAAGAGAGCACATCGGACTCAGGGTGATCTTTACTTAAATGACATCAAACAAGGTTATGTGAGAACCCCTGTAGGTAGAAACCAGAGATGAATGAGACCATTTAGGTCATGCTGTACTTTGAGCTCCTTGGCAGAGTAGTTCTTCCCAATGTGCTGTATTCACTCATACTCTTCCCAGGGCACTGATAACAGATGCAAGGAATCGGGCTCCCACCAGCTCCTCGGGACTTTCTCAGACTTAAGACTATTGGCCTTGTTTCATTTTAATTTAATTTTGTCACTGCCCCCCTGGATATACCATCTCGTGAAATTCCTGAGCATATCTGGTGCTTATCATGAGCTAGATTCCAGAATGCCTTCAAAAAAAAAAAAAAGGAGAGGGAGCACACTTCCTTGCACTGACATTTTTGACAAAATGGATCCCACAGCCAAGCTCAGAAGCCATCACAAAGCAACCCCCTTTCATACACACACACACACACACACACACACACACACACACACACACACACCTTAAGGATCAACAAAGAGATCATCCCAGGCCTCACACAAGGGTTAGGTAGCTTGACAGGAGATCCCATAAATAAGTAATTCACTCCCAGGTCCAATTTCGTTTCTTTAGTTTAAGTGTCCAAACGCCACTTTGTTGTTTTATTAATGCGGGTGTCTTATTTCCATGCTCAGTTTCAAAGCTGATGGAATCAGACCAAAAACAAACAAATAAACCAAAAACCATAAAGCCCCGCATCTGTTAGGAGGCCAAAGTCCATCAATCTCCCCATGAAAAGTAGGTTAATTTGATCTATTAAAGGAAAAAAGATTCAGCATTGTTTCTAATTTGATTGTTTGGGGCACATACATTCCTCTCCCATCATTGTCTGCTGCCTCTGTATTGTCTTCTAATGAGAATCCATGCCTGGTTGCATGTAAAGAGTACTCTACCAATCTGTATGGTCAGCTTGTCAGGGAAAATCGGCTCTTTCCTCTACAGTGGGTCAGTAAAATGAGCCCCAGACACGCTTCAGTGATGGTGGCAGAGCTCAACAAGAATGTCTGCTCATGGGCAAATTCTGAGGGTGAACTAGGTTGAGGACCTGGAAGAGATTCATGGAGGCTCAGAACTGGAAGGAACCTAAAGCGATGGTCTAGACCAATCTCTGCCTACAGGCAAGGAAACTGAGATCTCTTCTTAGAATTCAAATAACTTCTCCCAAGCTAGCACGAACTGGGCAAAGACAAGAGTAAAACCCAGTCCTCCTGACCCTCAAGTCACCGCTATCACCTGAGATTCTTAACCAGGACTCCCTAATCCTAGTGGGTGTAAATTCATGTGCCAGAAAATACTCAAAACCAAAGCATAGGTGAGCTACTTCTTCTTACGTCTTGAACATTGCCTTAAGTTTAGTAAGCTAAAACAGCATTTTTACTAAAAAACATACATGTATTTATTATGCAGGAGAAAACAAAAGTCACATGATTTTCTTAAATTTACATGAATTTTTAAAGAGCACACAAATCTCAAAGGAAGTATATGCTTTGGGCAGCTAGCTACTATGCAGGGCACATAATGGGCTGATCATGGACAAGCACTGCTTTACCTCACTGCCTGTGGAGCCCAGGAAGTCCTTCCAAGGACCCCTTTGGCTAATTTCTGTTTCTCCTAGACATTTTCCTCTGCTCTCCCCCTGCATTACCCAGTGCAAGTGACCCAACCCCATAGGTACTGCAATCTACTTTATTTTCTTCTTTCTGGATAAGAAGGGGCAGGGGAAAGCCTCAGTGTCTTAATACACTGAAATTTGAATCATTGTTATGCCTCCTCTGTCATATTCTTTTGGGATTCTAGGTCCAATGTAGCAATAGTAAGCCTGGGAAGGAGTAGCTTCCATATATTTTTTAGATCTTCTCACTTAATTCTATGCAGTGCTTTGCATTAGTTTGGGTAACAAATGCTCCATCCCAATTTACCATCATTCTCTTGTTTTAAGGAGTAAACATAATTTTTTTCCTCTTCACTTAATTTACCTCCTGTCCTGCAAAAGGAGTTTCTCCTAGAGTTTTGTCAAAGCACCTGCACTATGAAACATATGCTTTCTGCAAACATAAACTGAAAGCATGTTTGAACACTTCCTATACAACAGCTAGAATTATTTGGGTAGGTATCCCTGATTCGTGTCGGTCCAGAGAAAACAGCCCATAAAAATGAATCTATATAGCTCCTTTTCGCCAGTGACTTTGTGGGGCATTACATCAGTGGCTCCAATTCTTCACCCCTTCCTCTAGCCTTGCACTTTCCCACGTGACTTCATAGCCCTTCCTATCAAGCCCAAGTGACTTCATAGCCCTTCCTATCAAGTGGTGGAACATACTTCCCTGTTCTTTGAATAGGAGTCTAGCCATGTGACTTGCTTCAGCCAATGGGCTCTTGAGAATGTGGCACGAGCTTCAAGGATGCTCACGTGTATCTGCTTGCTCTCTTGTGTCTCTGCCATTGCCATGAAAAGAACATTCTCAACTTAGCCTGCTAGACCCAAGAAGAGGATAAGAGACAGAAGGAGCAGAACCACCCCCAGGCAGCCCCAGATGTCTGAGGGAGTCCAGCCAAAACCAGCAGTTGCTTATTTTACTTGAGAACTTTGAAGATCTCATGCTCCTGGCTTCCACTGATTTGTTGAAAAATCAGCTGTTACTTGCATTGTTTCCTCTCTTGCTACTTGCAAGATTTTTTTCTCTCATCTTGTTTTTCAGCAGTTTTACTGTGATACGCTTAGATACAGTTTGATTTATATGTATGATACCTAAAATTTTTAGTGTTTCTTACATCTGTGGCTTGATGTCTTTCATGGTTTTGGTCATTTTGTTTATTTTTAATTCTCAGGCATTCCTTTTGCCCCTCATCGCTTCCTTTTTCCAAACTCCAACATAATACATATGTTGACTTTTTCACTCTTTGCCCTAGGTCTCATACTCTCTTTCCTGTTTTCCATTTTTTGTTACTCTTGTTGTTCTGGGATTCAGTATGGATGTTTTCTTTTGATTTATTTTTCATTTAATAATTCTCTTTCCATCTAAGTCTAATCTGCTCTTAAAATCACCCTCTGAGCTCTTAATTTCAGCTATTATATATTCCACCTCTGCATTATCATTTGGTACTTTTCATGTTTTCCATTCATCTGTCAAAATTCTCATCTGCTTTTAAAATTTTTCCTTAACATTTCAAATTTTACCTGACACTCTGTTATCTGTAGATGTATTTCCATTTGTATCACTTCTCTTGTGTTTTTTATATTGTCGCACCATCTGACTGGTTAATTTTTTTAAAGATTATATTTATTTATTTTTCAGAGAGAGAGCACAAAGCAGGGGAAGCAGCAGGCAGAGAGAGAGAACCAGACTCCCCACAAGCAGGGAGCCCGGAGTGGGACTTGATCTCAGGACCCTGGGAGCATGACCTGAGTGGAACACAGACGCTTAACTGACTGAGCCACCCACCAGGCGTCCCTGACTGGTTAATTTTAATTGTATGGAGCATTACATTTGAAGGATGGGAAAGGTGATGTTAGGTTTTGGATGATGCTATCTTCCTCCAGAGAGACTTATAATTGCCTCTAACAGACTAGGGCTAAGGCATTAGTAATCCCCAGATCATCTTAACCCAATCAAGTACCGAGATGATTCAAAACCAGACTATTTCTGATTTAACCCCTCTTCTAAGATACAGTTTTTCAGGGTCTCAGCCCCAAGCTTAGGTGAGGGTTACCAGGGAATTCCCCATCCTTGGCAGGTCATGATCCCCATTTTTTGTCCTTAGAATTCTAAGTCATAAGAGAGCTCTTCCTAGATTCTCAGCTGCCTCTTCCAAAATCAGCAGATGCCTCTAGGAGAAAGCAGTCACAAATACTGAGCTCAATTCTCTGACTTTTCTTCCTGTTCCAAATTTTTGCCCTATAATTCTTCAATGTCTTGGTATCAGTCTTATGTCTTCAAACAGATTTTTGCTCATATTCTCTGTTTATTCTCAGTGGGAGAAAAGAAGAAAATTATCTCAGAAAGAATATTAAGATGCTTCAAAAATGCTAGAAGACAAGGGAATGACATTTTTAAAGTAATGACAGAAAATGAATTTTATATCTAACAACCTAAATTTTTGATCTCACAAAAATTTTTTTAAAAGCAAACATAAAATGAACAAATTTCCAACTAAAAACAAAGGGAGAGGATTTGTCACCAGTAAACCCATAACAAAAGAAATACTGAGCAGCACCTGGGTGGCTCAATCAGTTAAGCTTATGCCTTCAGCTCAGGTCATGATCTCAGGATCTGCTTATCCTTCATCCTCTGCCCCTCCCCCTGCTTGTGCTCTCTCTGTCTCTCTCTCAAATAAATAAATAAAATCTTAAAAATATACTGAGATCCAGCTATTCTGTTCCTGGGTATTTATCCAAAGAAAAAGAAAACACTAACACAGAGAGACATATGCATTTCCATGTTCAATATAGCATTACTTACAATAGCTAAGATATGAAAACAACCTAAGTGTCACCAGTGGATGAATCGATAAAGAAAATGTAGTATATACACACACAATGAAATCTTGCCGGTTGCAACAACATGGATGGATCTTGAGAGCATCATGTTAAGTGAAACAAGTCAGACAGAGAAAAATAAGTACTGTATGATCTCATAGATGCAGAGAACAGATTGGTGGGAGGGTGCACAAAATAGGTGAAGGGGACCCAAAGGTACAAACTTTTAGTTATAAAATAAGCAAGTCATGGGGATGTAATGTATAGCATGGTGACCACAGTTAATAATACTGTATTTCATATATAAAGTTCCTAAGAGAGTAGGCTTTTTAAAGGTCTCATTATAAGAAAAACAAAAAGTTGACTGTGGATGGTGATGGATGTTAACTAGTCTTCCTGCAGTAATCATCTCAACCTGTATACAGGTATTGAAGCATTAGGTTGTATTCTTGCAACTGTTACAATGTTATTGGTCAATTATACCTCAATAAGAAAAAAGAAAAAAAGACTGATGGAAATTCTTCAGGTGGAAGGAAAGTGATGCTATGTGGACACACACAAATGCAAGTAGAAATGAGGTGCAACAGAAGTGGGAAAATGTGGGTAAATCTAGGTAAATACTGACTGCACAAAACAAGAATAACATTTTATAGGACTCAAATCTTTGCAGAAATAAAATACATGACAACAGTAACACAAAAGGCAAAAGGAATAATGGAGTTTCAGTGCTCTTAAGTCTTATCATTCATTGCTTATAGAATGGCAAGAATACTGCTTTGTGTCGACAGTCTAGAAATGGGTGGTAGTGGCAGTGGGAGACAGAAAGATGAAAACTCTACTGGATGAGTCCAAAAGATGGAAAGAAAGGAGAGGGACCATAGGACAGATATAGGACAAATAGGAGATAAATAATAAAATGGTAAATATAAACCCCAGTATATCCCTATCTCTAGCCACATTAAAGGTCAATAATAGGGGCCCGTGGGTGGCTCAGTCAGTTAAGTGTCTGCCTTTGGCTCAGGTCAAGGTCCTGGAGTCTTGGGATTGAGTCCTGCATCGGGCTCCCTGCTTCTCCCTCTGCCTCTGCCCCTCCCCCTGCTTGTGCTCTGCCTGTCTCTCTCCCTCAAATAAATAAATAAAATCTTTTTAAAAAACATAAAGGTCAATAATATTTTCAAACTGGATTAAAATGAGTGAAATCCAACTATATGCTAGTTATAAGAGACACACTCTAAGAACAAAGAGAAGTTGCATGCCAGAGATGTAAATATCAAAACCATAAAAACACTAAGCAAATGAAAGCTGGTATCATTATACCAACATCTGGCAAAGTAGACTTTAAGGTAAGAAATATCAATAGAGAGAAATAGAGATAAAATATATACTAATTTTAAGTTTTTATGTACTCAATAACATGATTTCAGAACGTATAAGCAAAAATTTGACAGAAATAAAGAAAAAAGAGACAAAACCACAATCCTAATGAGAGAATTTAACTCCCCCTACTCAGTAACTGGCAGATGTAGTAGGAAAAATATCAGTGGGGACATAAAGAATCTGAACAATGTGATTAACTCATTTGAATCACTTGGAATATACAGAACACGGTACCCCACAAAAGTAGACTACATATTCACATGTATATCCAAGTGTATAAGAAACATCTATCAAAATTCACCATATGTTGGTCCATAATGCAGGTTTCATTAAAATTCAAGAGATTCTAATCATTCAGGATATGTTTTCTGACCGTGGTGGAATTAGGCTAGGAATGAAGGAAGATATAACTGGGCACCTGGGTGGCTCAGTAGGTTGAACATCTAACTCTTGGTTTCGGCTCAGGTCATGATCTCACGGTCGTGAGATCAAGCTCCGCATCAGGCTCCATGCTCAGCATGGAGGCTGCTTGAGATTCTCTCTCTCTCTCTCTGCCCCTCCCATTTGTGCTCTGTCTCTCTCTAAAATAAATAGAACAGATATTTAAAAAAAAGATACAACTAAAAATGATTCAATATTTAAAAATTAAACAATAAATTTCTATTCCAAGAATGCAATGTTGGTTTAAAATTTGAAAATCTTATCAATATAACTCACAGTATTAACATAAAAAGGGAGGGAAATTATATAATTATCTTGATAAATGCAGAAACATTTTTTTAGTAAAATCCAACACCTGTTCATGATTCTTTAAAAAACAGACAAAAAAACCCTCTCTAGATGATAAAGAATGACTAAAACAAACAAACAAAACTACAGCTAACATTACATTTAATGGTAAAATAATGAACATTTTCCCCTCTGAGATCAGCATAGAGACACAGACTCCTACTAGCCACACTTATTGAATATCACATTATATTTCCTAGTCATTGTAATAGGCAATAAAGTAAAAGGGGTATAAATTACCACAGCAATAATTCAAGCAAGATGATTAGTAGATTTAAAAATCATTGAGTAAAATATCATTGGCAGACAGAACATTCACACAATGTCAAAGTATTGACTCACAGATTTATTTATTAATTACAAAAGATAAAAAATAATTTATAAGCTGGCAAACACCATCTTAACCAAATGATTGGGATTAAAATCACCAGTAAGCCAAAATGATATCATTCATCTCCCACTGTGACACCTGAGGCACATTTTATCACACAAAAATTATTCTCCCAGGAATGTGGATTCTATATATAAACGTCAGGAATCCATCAGATGAATCCACATTGAATGAGATTCTGCTTAACAAATGGTCTTAAAAATTGTGAAGGCGCCTGGGTGGCTCAGTCGTTAAGCGTCTGCCTTCGGCTCAGGTCATGATCCCAGGGTCCTGGGATCGAGC
>CM053608.1:117048696-117064166 GCA_028646535.1 Procyon lotor
ATCTCAGTCCTCAGACTGAGCCTGGCGTGGGGCTCTGCTCTGGGCTGGGCATGGAGCCTGCTTAGGATTCTATCTTTTCCTCCTCCCCTGCCCTTCCCCTCTGGTCGCACACATGTGCGCTCTCTCTCTCTCTCTCAAAAAAAAAAAAAAGATGCAGCAAAGGACATGTACCTAAAATATATAAAGATCTCTGTGATAGGCAGTCTCAAATAGCTTCTAATAATCCCTGCCTCCTGGCACGCATGGCCTGTGTAATCCCCTGTCCTTGACTGTGAGCTGCATAGGTACTCTAGTTACCTCTCTTTGTAATGAGGAAGGACTTGCTCCTTATTATTTCGCAATTGGCCTTGAGTAGCCTCTGCAGAAGCAGAGACAGGAAGAGTCCTATTATGACATTTAATTGCGTATCTTTTCTATGCCTGTTTTCAAGATATTTCTGGTTTTCTTTGGTGTGCTGCGGTTTTGCGTGCGTCGTGTTTAAGTGTGGACTTATTTGTATTTATTCTGTTCCCAACTTGGTATATGCATCTGAAAATCATTCTTTGCTTTAAAAAATATTCATTTGGGGGCACCTGGGTCACTCAGTCGGTTAAGCGTCTGTCTGCCTTTGGCTCAGGTCGTGGTCTCAGGGTCCTGGGACGGAGCCCTGAGTCAGGCTCCCTGCCAAGCAGGGAGGGAGTCTTGGCAGGGAGCCTGCTTCTCCCTATCCCTCAGCCCCTCTCCCTGGCTCATGCTCTCACTCTCTCTTTAGTAAATAAATAAAATCTTAAAAAGAAAAAAAGAAAGAAATATTCCTTTTGGGGTGCTTATGTGGCTCAGTTGGTTAGGTATCCGACTCTTGATCTCAGCTTAGGTCCTAATGGGCTCCAGGCTGGTGTTGATGCCACTTAAAAAAGAAGAAGAAGAAAGAAAAAAGGAAGAAAATATTCATTTAGGGGTGGCTCAGTCGATAGAGCTTGTGACACTTGATCTCAGGTTTGTGAGTTCAAGCCCTGCACTGGGTGTAGAGATAACTTAAAAATAAAATCATAAAAAAAATTTAAAAATTGAAATTAAAAAAATACCCACTTATTATCTCTCCAGATAGTGCCTCTTTTCAAGTAACATCTCTGCTATCTGGAACTTTTATTAAGTATATCCTGGGCCTTCTGTTTCCTTCCTCCATGTTTCTTAACCTCTCTGATTTTCCATCTATTTATCTTTGAGGCTAATTCCACCCCTCCCTTCCCCATATCTTGGCCTCTTTGGATGAGTTTGTCAGCTCTGTCCACTGGCACCCTCTCCATTCGTCTGTATCAAATCTCCTCCTTACTTATCTATTGGGTTTTTATTTTATCTTTGTCCTCTCCCGAAGTTCTAGTTGGTCCTTTTACAAATCCACTTTTTATCTCATGGTATCCTATCTTGCAATACATTCTTTCTTCTGGTTCCCGAATAATTTTTTTGTCTTGTGCTTTTTTTTTTTTTTTTTTAGTTTTCTCTTGAATAATTTTAAACATACTTACATACTTATATTATAGCACTTTCCCAATAAGCTCTTATGTCCAGGACCCAAAGTACTACTTGTTTTTACCTATTAGCTCGTCCTCACATGGTTCCTTCCTTTGTGTGGTCTGTGATTTTTTTTTTACTGGCAGATCACGCTGGTTTTCCTTTCTACCCCCAGTACATTTCCTTCGGTCGGGGTCCCAGAATTTTCACTGACTGTGGACTAATATTTATATATACTTCCAAGCTTCACATTCCTATACCTTGTGGGCAGTCCAGGTGTGGACTTCCTACCTGCGGTGTGACGTGGGTTTGGAATCACTTTGGTTTCTCCCTTATTTAGATCTGCTCACGCGTTTACAAATACCTTTGCTGACCACTGCCCCCAAAAAGACGACGACCTTCCTTATAGCTTTCCGAGATCGGGGCAAAGTTGTTCTGATCCCTTTCACACCCAAGGCAAGCCTCCAATATTCCCAGCTTTGAGAAAGAGCTTTGTCCCAAGCTCCCCTCCCTGCACAGGTGCAAGTTTAAGTATCCTGTTCCCTATGTGGACATTAACATCCTGCTCCATTCTTTGGGTTTGATATTCCCTGGGGCTTTACTTCTGTTTCTTTTTATGACTCCGACTTTGAGTTTCTCGTCCTTTCTGGCACCAAGGCATTTCCCTTTCTATCAAGACAAGCAACATATCATTTTGTAGTTGGTATTTTTATAGGCTTTAATAGAGAGACATTAGAAGTGTGGAATCAGGCCACTTGGACTCAAATCCCAGCTCTGCCACTGACTGACTGTGTGACCGTGAGCAAGTTACTTCCGCTCTTTAGACATCAGTGTCTTCCCCTGTAAAATGTGCATTGATAATAATACGTACCTCCTCATGAGGATTAAGAACATTCACAGAGGTGGAGTGCCTTGGGCTATGCGCATAGTACAAATTTATTCAGTTATTAGTTATTGTGGTGTTTCTCTTATGATCATCACATTATTATCCCATGTGTTCATACCAAAAGCAGGGCCCTTTCTTACTGGAAATGCTACAATGTATTTTCTCCCTAATCCCCAAACAGTATCACCCTGCCATATGTCTCCCTAAATAAGACTCCTTCTTCTCTAGCTCACGTAGGCTTAGAGGGTGTAAATCAACTTTAAATTTAGTCTATGTAAACTGTCCTTAGGAAGAGCAGAGTGTTTCAAGGACTACTTATATATTTCTGAACTAATGACAATAATTTTTATTATCTTTTCTCTCTCTTTAAAAATTATTGGAATCACAGCTCCCCCACATCAGGGCAAATAATTGGGGGGGGGGGAAGGAGTCTCATCTTAATGATTCCACCAAGCCGTCAGCTATCAAAGACGAGCTATTGGAGTTGAATGCCCCATTGTGAAGCCCCGAGAGACAGAGGTCCTCAGAAGCGAAGGCACAGCTAGAATGAACGAAGTGAGGCATAATGAGGGAGGTTTTGTAGTAGAGTCTAATGAATGACTCCTTGACATTCTCTGATCTCTGACATGACAGGCATCTGGTGTTTATTAATAAATAAAAAGGATATAATTACTTGAGGCTGAAGCATTCAGGGCTTGGTAACATTTGGTAAGCTGGAGCGCTGTCGGCCCCACTCCTTATCCTGATAGGTAGAATAAAAGAAAATGTCTCCATAAAAATCGATTCATAGTCCATGACCGTCTTCCGTCATCTTTGGGTTCCCCAAAGAAGCAGTAGTTCGTGCTCTAATTCGTGTCCATAGGTGTATGTTAGTGGATTATTTAAATGATACTTCAAGGTAACCGCAAGCCATCCTAGAGCTTTCGCCACACCCGCTCCTCATAAATGTCCCCAGCCTGAAGATCAGGGCTAACCACGACCTGGTCATCACCTCAGTTTTGTTCTGTGGTCTCTGCTAAAATCCTAATGCCAGACACAGCTTGGTGCCCTTCAGCGGCCACCCCTGGGGAAGGGGAGGGATGCGTCAAGGAAGCTGCAAAGGAAGGGCAGATGGAGAGCCTTTCCCTCTGCCTCCCTCGTACATCTAGGTGATATCTGCACAACAGCGTCTCCTCAGAAAACAGCTGGACAGCCCAGTCGGTAGGACAAACCAACGGGCTTGTCATCCACCAGTTTGCCAAGTTCTCAGCGAGGTACCACGACCCTGATACTCTTCATAAAGCCCTTACTTAGAGGAAAATCCTCGCTGTCATCCTTAAGTCCTTTCTTTCTGTCGCATCCCATATTCAGCCTATAGGACGTCGTGTTGTTTCAGCCTGCCATATCATCTCCAGAGTCTCACCACTTCCCACCGCCACCACCACCACCGTCCGAGCTCCCTTGCTTCTCGTCTGGATTGCTGTGGTCACCTCCTAATCATCTCCCCGATTTTTAAGTATGGCCCTACAGTCCAGATTGGGACCCATCCTAATCTTAAGAAACTTATATTAGAAGACAAGTCGGGTCGCATCATGGCTCTGGTCAGCGTTGGGCAGTGGCTCCAAAGTCCAGAGTCCAGGCTCTAAGCTCTGGCTTCCCATTTGCTCTGTCCCACTCACTTCACTCCAGCCAGCTGATCCTTTTGCTATATAGGTAGCCACTCCTCAGCCTGGAATACTCTTGCCCCGAATTCTGGAGGAATGTTTCAAGTCCTCATTCAAGGCTTGCCCCTCATTGAGGCTTATCTCAGCAACACCTCTACTTAAAATGAGAACTTGCCCTCCATCCTTGACCCGGGTTAAGGGATCTTGCTCTCCTTTTATTCTAAAGTATTTCTCTTCTAACATACTAGATAGTTTATTTATTCATTATGCTTATTATCTCATCCAAGTCTCCCCCTCTAAAATACGAGCTTTCTGGGGGTGCCTGGCAGGCTCGGTCTGTAAAGCATGTAACTCTTGCTCTCCGGGCTGTGAGTTCGAGCACCATGTTGGATGTACAGATTACTTTTTTTTTTTTAAATCTTTAAAAAAATAATAAAATACAAGCTCTACAGAAGTATGCATCTCCTATTCAGTGATCTATAGGAAGCACCTAAATTAGGACTGCCAGATAAAATAAAGGATAAAATAAATAAAAAAAAATAAAATAAAACAAACCACAATTTGAATTTCAGATAAACAATGAAGAATTTGTTTGAATATAAGTATGTCCCATGCAACAGTTGGTTTATTTGTTGCTTAGCTGAAATTCAAATTTACCTGGGCGTGCTGTACTTCGATTTCTTGAATCTGGCAACACTTACTTAGAACAGGACCTGGCAACATTACCAGGGGAAACATTACACATACTTTCTTTTTTAATCAAAATCAATTTGGTTTTGAAATTTTAATGATCATCTGGGCTAAATGAAGATACATTGGACTGTCACAAGAAAGACACTATATCATTTTATTATAAATACTTTTCGGAAAAGCACATTGTCAAAAACACCCAAGTGAAACAAGCTAAGTATACCATCCAAAATTCAATAGAGCAGAGATACAGTAAAGCAGTTTTAAACATTAGGCTTTATAGTAGCAGGCAAAAAGAGAATGAAAAGTTCCCAAACAACAAGCTGAAAAATATATTGGAGAAATCATATTAAGTGGACAGCTAGAGCTTGAGGTCAAATGTGGTCTCTTGTTGAAGAAGTATATGGAGAATGAGAACAAGACCCACATTAACCCACACACCTGACTCCTAGTTGTCCTTTCCAGTAACTGTTGCCACTAATACTTGTAGGACCTTGGAGAGTCAAGGGATGACTCCGTATCCAATGTTTCACTTTAATCATAAGATCCATTCTGTCTCCAAACATTTGTGATTGTAGGGGCACCTGGGTGGTGCCGTCACTTAAGTGTCCAACTCCAGGTTTGGCTCAGGTGGCGATCCCAGAATTGTGAGATCAAGCCCTACATCGGGCTCTGTGCTCAATGCAGAATCTGCTTGGAATTCACTCTCCTCCCTCTGCCCTTCCTGCTCATGCTCGTGCTCTCTCTCTCTCTCTCTCTCTCTCTTTCTCAAAATAATAAACAAACAAACAAACCTTAAAAAAAATCTGTGATCCTATATAAAAACATGGCCAGAAGTAAAGAGACTACTTTTACAGATATATTGGAATTTGTGTATGATAACAAGTGTTATCAGAGTAGTCATCATAAGCTAGTCACTCATCCCAGTGATGCTACCAACACTCAAAACATCTTGGCATTTCTATTTGGGATTTTTCTTGTAGCAGGGCAACTATTTAAGAAATACTAAAAAATATGGGGCACCTGGGTGGCTCAGTCAGTTGGGTGTACGCCTTCACTCAGGTTTCAATCCCAGAATCCCACGACCAGGTCCCACATGGGCTCCCTGCGTGGCGGGGAGTCTGCTTCTCACCCTGCCCTTCACCCTGCTTGTGCTTGCTCTCTCTTGCTTGCTCTCTCTCTCTCTCAAATAATGAATAAAATATTTTTTTTTAAAAAAAGTGTTTATGCCAGGCAGTAAGAGACAAGGCTAGGACTTGAACCAGGCAATCTGACAGCACCATCCGGGACCTTAGCATCTCTGCTGTCCTTTAATGAAAGTTATATGCCTTGTACACCAGAGCTGGTGGACTGGAACTGGTCTATTACAGTCTACACAGGTTATCAACCATAGAGAAAAACAGCCTTCAAGCTTCACTTTTCACATAACAGTATTACTCAGCTCATTGGTTTAATCTCCCACCTTACCCATTAAGCTTGGCTATGAATAATTTTTAACTGGTTGTAGAGTAAACAATCTACCTTCAATGAAATGTTTGACAGCACTGAGGGAGATCTAATGGTCCCACTGGTCCAACCGGCTCCTAGGCAGTTGCAATAAAGAGGTCAAGAAACGATGTCAGAATCACTCAAATAAGCATATTGTTTACTATCAGAATAATGCCAGGGTGGTTGATTTTGTGCGCCAACTTGACTGGGCCATGGGATGCCCAGATTAACACTCCTTCTGGGTGTGTTTGTGGAGGTGTTTCCAGAGGTGGCCTCAGGAAAGTAGAATGCCCTCCCCAGTGTGGGTGGGTATCATCTGATTCATTGAGTGCCTGAATGGAACAAAGAATGGAGGAAAGGAGGGCTGGTTCCCTTCTTGCCTGCCTGCATGAGCTGAGACATTGGTCTTCTGTCTTACTGGAATTTCTGCATTGGCTTCTTTGGTTTTGGACTCAGGGCTTTGGACTCAGAATGAATTACACCACCAGCCTTCCTGGGTCTCTAGCTTGCAAGTGGCAGATTGTGGAACTTCTCAGCCTCTATAATTGCATGAGCCAATTACTCAAAATACATTTCCTTTTATATATGTATAGATATATATATGTATCTCCTATTGGTTCTGTTTCTCTGGCAAATCCTGATGAATACAGATGCCCATGGGGATAATATACTCTTCTATGTAAAACATTCTTACTTATTTGTTTTGCTTATTTTTTTAAACAAACTACGCCCACTATGGGACTCAAACTCACAATCCTGAGATAAGGAGTCTCATGCTCTACCCACTGAGCCAGCCAGGCACTCCACTTATTTGTTTTAAAGAGTTACCTGATTCTATAGTCAATTCTGACTGCCATTCTATGTTCAGTAACCCAAGTGGATCCCTTCCAACAAGGCTCAGGCTCACATGGGTATCACTTTCTTTTATTATTATTTTTTTATTATTGTTTAACAACAGGTTAATTAAAGTATAATTTACATACCATACGATTCAACCCTTTAAAATGTACAGTTAGTTATTTTTAGTGTTCACAGAGTTGTGCTACCATCACCATTATCATATTTTGAAAGATTTTTTTTAAGTAGCCTCCACACCCAATGTGGGGGTAGAACTCAAGACCCTGAAACCAAGAGTTACATGCTCTACCAACTGAGCCAGCCACGCGGCCCCGATTTTGAAATATTTTCTTTAAACCAAAGGAAACCTCAAAACCATTAGCAATCACACCCCTGTATTCCTCCCCCTAGCAACTCCTAATCTATTTTCTGTTTCTATAGATGGTCCGTTTTATTTTGTATAAATGGGATCATATAATTTGTGACCTTTTACATACAACTTCTTTCAGTTGGCATAATATTTTCAGTATCCAACTCTGTTGTAGCATGGGTGAGCAGTCGGTCCCACTTTATTGCCCAATAATATACCATTATATGATATGCAACATTTCTTTATCCATTACTTAGTTGATAGACATGTGGATCATTTCCTTTCTCTCTCTCTCTCTCTCTCTTTTTTTTTTTTTTTGCTATCATGAGTGATGCTACTAAAAGCATTCATGTACAGGTTTTTTCCTTATATTCCTTATATTTCCTTATATTTTCAATAGTCTTAGGTATATACTTAGGAGTAGAATTGCAGGTGGTAAGTCTATGTTAACTGTTTGAAGAACTACCAAACTTTTCTAAAGTATCTGTTTCATTTCACATTATCACCAGCAATGTGTGAGGGTTCCAGTCTCTCCACATCCTTGTCTACACTTGCTATTGTCTTTCTTTTAGCCAGGCTAGTGAGTGTGAAATGGTATCTCACTGTGGTTTTAACTTGCATTTCCTAATGACTTGTGGGTTTGTTGGATGTGTGTGTGTGTGTGTGTGTGTGTGTGTGTATTTTTTTTTTTTTGAGAAATGTCTAAGTCTTTTGCCCATTCCTGAAGTTGATTTTTTGTCTTTTTATTATTCCAGTTTAAGAGTTTTTTATATAGTCACGATACAAGTTCCTTATAACTATGTGATTTATAAATATTTTTTCTATTCTGTGAGTTGTCTTTTTGCCCTCTTGATTGTATTCTTTGAGGCACGAAAGTTTTTAATTTTGATGAGGTCCAATTTATCTGTATTTTCTTTTGGCGCTTGTTTATTTGATATCAAATCTAAGAAACCATTGCCTAATCCAAGATCATGAAGATTTACTCCTAATGTTTCCTTCTAAGAATTTTAGATTTTTCCTCTTAGGCCTCTGATACTCTGGTGTCTCAGCACATTTGTTCAAAAATCATTCTTTTCTCATTTAATTTTCTTGGCACACTTGTCAAAAATTAATTGACTATAAATGTAGGGACTTATTTCTGGACTCTGAATTCTATTCTGCTGATCTATGTGTCTAGCTTTATGCGAGTCCCACACAATCTTGATTACTGTAGTTTTGGAGTAACTTTTGAAATCAGGAAGTATGAGCCCCCTCTTACTTTGTTTTCTTTTTCAAGATTGTTTTGGCTATTCTGAGTCGTTTGTAATTCCATGTAACTTTAGGATCAGCTTACCAATTTTTCCAACGAAAGCAGCTAGAATTTTGAAAGAGATTTCACTGAATCTGTGGGTCTGTTTGAAACGTGTTGTCTCCTTAACAGTATGTCTTCCAATTCATGATCAAACGATGTCTTTCCACTTACGTAGGTCTTCCCTAAACTAGTATTATATTCTTTGAGGCACGAAAGTTTTTAATTTTGATGAGGTCCAATTTATCTGTATTTTCTTTTGGCACTTGTTTATTTGATATCATATCTAAGATATCTAAGATATCAATTCTTTCAATGATGTTTAGCAGTTTTCAATGTACAACTCCTGCATTTGTTTAGCCAAGTTTATTCATAAGCTTTTTATTTTTGACACTATTATAAATAGAATTGTGTTCTTAATTTTATCTTTGGACTGTTCACAACAAGTGCATGGAAACACAACTGATTTTGTGTTGTATTCGGACTGTATTACAACTGGCTTTAGCTTTTGGCAGTCTGACTACAATATGTGTAAAGCTAACAGTGTCATTGAGCTTTCCTGCCTGGAGTTTATTGAGCTTCTCGGATGTGCAGATTAATGTTTTTCATCAAAAGTAGGAACTTCTCAATCATAATTTGTTTAAATGTTCTTCCTATTTTTTTCTTTCTCTTCCTTCTGGGACTCCCATTAGGCATATATTTGTACACTTGTGGTATCCATGGATCTCTGAGTGTTCATTTCTCTAATTTCACTATTCCTTCTGTATCTCAGGCTGGACAATCTGCATCCTATCCTCAAATTCAGCGATTCTTTCTTCTGCCATCTCAAATCTGCAGGTGAACCCCTTTGTGAATTTTTGAATTTGCGAAATTTAACATTTGAAATTTTTCAAAAATTTTTCATTTCAGTTATTGTCTTTTTCAACTCCAGAATTTCTCTTTGATACTTTTAAAATAATTTCTGCCTCTTTATTGATAATCTCTTCTTCGTGAGACAGTCTCATACATTCCTTTTTTTTTTTTTTTTTAAGATGTGGCTTCTTTTAGTTCTTTGAAAATATTTATAATAGCTGATTTGAAGTCTTTGTCTAATAAGTCCAACTTGTGGGCTTGCTCAAGGACAGTTTTCTTTTGACTACTTTTCATCCATGGTCTTTCCTATTTCTTTGCATGACGCATAATTTTTTTTGTTAGCATTTGTTAAAACTGGACTTTTAAAATAATGCAGTGTAGCAACCCTGGAATTTAGGTTCCCAATTGTTTCTGTTGCTGCTGTTTGTTGAGTGTCTTGCTGAACTAATTCCATAAAATGTGTATTCTTCATTGTGTGTAACCACTAAAGTATCAGCCTGGCTAGTTTTGTTGTCATCTACCAATTGGGTGTAAATGTCCCAGACTGCTTTGAACAAATAAGTCTCCCAGCCTTTCCTAAGAAGGCTTGTGTCCTGTTGAGATAGGCATTCAGCGATGCAGGAGTTAAAAACTCTGTTTAGCCTCTACTTCCTACTTGCACAAGGTCAGCCAAAAGTGAGCTCTTAAGGTCTTCGCGGGTTTTTCCTGGGCACGTGTACCATCTTGCCTATGCACCTGGTCTCCTAGAGTCTCAAGAACACGGCAGAGTTTTTCAAAGCTCCCTATGGACATCTCGTTCCCAGGCTTTTTCTTGTAAGCTGTTTAGTCCTTGCTGGTTACCAGGACCGCAGGCAGCTACTCTGTTAAACAAGTGCCACTGACATTTTTGACAAGGGCCCCCGGGAAAAAGGCTGTTTGCACTGGGTGAGTTCTGTGTGAGGTCAAACCAAGACAAGCTCTGTGAAGAGATTTTCAAGGAGCCATCAGAAAGGTCAAAGAATGACAATTTTCTGGGACTGGTGCTTTGGGGGGAGGGTGGGGACGCTCTGGCACCATTTTGTTCCTTCCAGCGGCTCCTAGGCTGCTGTTTGTTACACCTGCTGCAATCGCAACACTACTGGTTTTCAACATTACTATGAAACTGGGAAGAAGATGAAAATTTCCAGAATTCTGAAAACACTAATTCTGACAGGTTTTGTTTTATTCTGGTTTGGTTTGGTTTTTGCCAATATTCTCGTTGCCTTTATGTGATAACACATTTTCAAAGGTCTTTCCCCTGCCATTGCTGAAGTCTTTTCCTGCAACAACATGTTCTGAAACTAGGTGTGTAGACCCTGGGATTCCTCTTGGCCAAGAAAAATACATGATATTTTGGAAGTTCTGAACACTCCTAGCACACTGCATGTTTTATAGAGTTTTACATTAGTGCAGGCAACTTCTCCAGATAGAACTCTTTTATGTGGGACACATCCTTTGGTTCTCACATGTATAAATGGGTAATGTTGAGCAGCCCTTTGATTTCAAAGTGAGGAAAGAGCAGTCCTTTCTTCCTGCTTTTTACTTGCCACTTACAGTTAATTAAAATTTCATTTCTTTTGAAATTTTCATGTTCTCCCCCTTTCCTCCTGGTTAGACTAGTTTAACAAGGTTTTGCTGAGCTAAGATAAAATAACAAAAGTGTGTAACACCTAATTAATATTAATAAAAGAGTGGCAGAGAAATCATACACACCAATCACTTTCAGTAAAGTTCTTCTTTTCCTTAAACCAGTAAGAAATGAAATAGAGTAACCTATCTTTTTAACCCATCTTGTCTATGGTTCAGTATGATTTGAGGATGATTCTGGAAATCCTTCACCCATGCATTTTGGCAGGTAAAGAGTTTTGTGGAGGGGCGCCTGAGTGGCTCAGTGGGTTGGAGCCTCTGCCTTCAGCTCAAGTCATGATCTCAGGGTCCCAAGATGGAGCCCCGCATAGGGCTTTCTGCTCAGCAGGGAGCCTGCTTCCCCCCCCCCCCCGCCTGCCTCTCTGCCTACTTGTGATCTCTCACTATATATCAAATAAACAAATAAAATCTTAAAAAAAAAAAAAGAGTTTTGTGGAAAATATCCAGGATGTTTCCAGGAAAATAAAGGGTAGTTTGGGTTTTCTAACATTTGAAAAAAATCTCCAAACCTGAAATATTTTACTAGTCATAAATATTTTATCCTTCTGAAACTTACTGATATGGCTGAGATAATGATGCATCAACATCAACAGAAAAATGTATATATTTTTATAATAATGTAATATTTATAATAAATATGTACACTATATATAAAGTATATATATGTTATAAATAAATAACAAACATATTTTCAAGAAAAGGTAAATATTTAATGCCCGTATCCATATATAATATTTGGACTAGGATCATTTATTTTGGTACATGGTACTATGATATTGCTTGCAAAGTACAATGCATCCTGAGAAAATGTTTATTTGCATTTTTCATGTGAAATTACTTGTTAGTCTTTTTTTCTAATAAGAAAATAGTAATGGTTTTCATCCATAAGGCTATAAAACAAAGAAAAGGAAAGTTGAAACTGGGAAAGAAATACAATTAGAAAAAAAGATCTGTTTTTAAAGCTGTGAGGAAAAATATTTTATAGACATCCTTCAGAGATTAAAAAAAATAACCAACTGTGCAATTAGTTACTTAAGGTAAATAAGTTTTATGCCACTGATTCATCTCTTAAATAGTTCTCTGAAGTGAAAAGAAAACCTTTTTAATTATGACATCCTACACTGATACAAGTAGAAAATGTCACTCTTCCATATGCAAAAGGGGGCCAAGTACATTCGTACGGTAATATAAATGGAAACGGAACAGATAAACCAAAATAAATTATTTTCATAAGACGTTTGGGTTATTTCACTGTGTTTTTGTAGGCATAATTAGATAAATTGCTTTGCTTTGTAAACAGAAAAAAGAGATCTCTTGATCACAACTATAAGTACATGTACATGTATGTCAATCTTTATAACATTCCTTTTACTGTTTATGTGACTTAAAACACAGTGCAGAAAGGCTTCTTGATTTGCACAAGGTCCCCCTCAGAACCGCTGAGAGAATCTGACAGAAACCCTGATTGTGTTCAACTCTTGAGCGTGCTCTTTCGCTAATTTATTGGCACTTGTCTCTTTGTCAGAGACTGATGAATTACTTTCTAATTGGAGTAGTCTGAGTGTATAGAGAGACCGCTCGCTTTCCTTCACTGACACTCCTGCGGCCCATCAGCTGGCCGCCATGCTGTCTCTTCTTTCTCCCATCTAGTTCCAGATTTCTCGAGTTGCCTCTCACAACAAGGACATAGACCTGGGGTTATGCAGGAATTTTGCTGGTTGAGGAAAGATCAAGATGTCAGAGGAAACATCTGGAACGATACTTACAAGCCTATGAAGCTGAACCCAAAAAGAGAAAGCCAAACCAGTACAAGAGCACTCTAATTGTCTGGCAAAACCACATGTCTAGAAACAGATATATCCCTATTTTGGTGTCCCTCCTCAGTCCTTCATTGACAGCCCAGGGAGGGATACATAGCCTTGCAAGGCACTTCTGGCTTCTCTCTCCTACGTCGTCTTATAAAATTCACATTGTACCCTAAGCAGTGGTTGCAAATGCTGGTATTATTGAGCATAAAATCCCCATGCTTGGAGGCCACCAACTACATTTGCAGAGAACAAATCTACGTTATCTATGCAGAAAGTAGAAAGATTTCTGAGGCAGTGAAGATTTATACTTTGAGCCTTGAAAGACAGATTTGCATTGTAATTTTGTCTCTTTATGTTGCTGGTCTTAGTTCACTCAACACGGTTCCTGATCACTGTGATTAATAGCAATATACTCTATTAAAATCAATTTTCAACAACTGGCCCAGAAGGTGATACATAAAGGAAGTCAATCTGGAAGCCGACTTTGATAAACCCAGGATTTTTTTTTTTTTTATTGCTTTGGTATTTCAAAATCCGATCGTGAAAATGAGTAGTTCTTGACTTTTGGCTAAGGCAAAAGTTGAATGTGAAGAAGATATTTAAGAACTCTGATACATTTTTCTGTATGAATATGTATTTTCCAAACAGAAAAAGGAAAATCTCCTGTGTTTTTTGTAAGAGTTTGCTGGAAACTCCACATCAGTACACTAATTGCTATAAAACAAGCCTCAAGACATGTTTATTTGGTGAGTTTAAAAACTAAATAAAAACAGAAATATTTGTAGTGTAAGGGAGTTTTCACCAAAAGTATCTATATTTATAATTGATTTAGAGGAATTTTGGTTCTGACCATGACAAAGTAACTGGTATCACTAAATTCACATCACTAAATAAGAGCTAGAAAGACTGAACACAATATATAAAACTACTTTGGAAGGCACTGGACAGCAAACAGTGCAGGCATACTGATCTCAGGAGAATGGGAATTCCTGAAAGGAGTCCTACATTCACTCCAGATTTCTCTCTGAAGTTATTTTCCAATCCTTGGCACAGGGAAATGGGGCCTAAGCACAAAATGTCAGTTTCATTGGACAGAAGAAACAGAGATCAGAGTTTGGTCTGCTGAGAATGCTGAGAGTTGGGAGGTAGGTAGCAGATAAGGGAAAAGTATAGATAAAGAGCCTAAAAAAACTCTGTAAAAATTCTCCTTGGATTTTAAGCTAATGGACATCCTTAAAAAGGAAGACAGACTATATATATGTTTTTTAAAAAAACCTACTGTTGGCTGGAGGGATGGAGGGAGCGGTAATTAATAATCAAAGATTTCAGAGATTGCAAAATGCTACAAAGACCTTAACATTCTAGCTCATTTGAACTGAAAAGACCTTAATGAACACTCCATTCATTCAGGTGGGACTCTAGAAAGTTCTCACTTAAGGGTGATGACTACTTTGTTGGATAAAGAAAATAATTAAAAACCACTCACCAAAAAAACTGCTAAATTTAAATATTGGTAGAATTGATCTGTCAGTAAGGTAAGTGCCCACCAAGTGAGCACATACCCTACAGCTCAAGGTCTCAGTCCCACAAATACCGCCCAACCGCATTTACCAGCGGCAAATAAAGTCCCCAGTGACCCACATTTCTGCCTTGCTGGCTACAATTCAGGGGTTCTGACGATCACCCCCTCAGGCTCACAGAACTCAGGAAAGTGTTTTATTGTGACTTATAGTTTATTATAAAGGATACAACTCGGGAACAGCCAACTGGAAGAGACGCACAGAGAGAAGTAAGGGGGGTCGGTGGGGCCACATCTCCCCAGCTCTCTGAATCTTGTCGTTTAGAAGATTTTATGGAGGTTTCATTATATAAATATGATCTATTAAAATCAGTGGCCATTGGTGATTTTTTTTAGATAGATAAATCTATATTTATCTAAAAAAATTTTTTTATTAACGTATAACGAATCATTTGCCCCAGGGTACATGTCTGTGAATCGTCAGGCTTACACATTTCACAGCACTCACCACAGCACATACCCTCCCCAATGTCCACAACCCAGCCACCCTATCCCTACCACCCCCACCCCGCCTCCCAGCCACCCTTAGTTCGTGTGAGTTTAGGAGTCTCTTATGGTTTAACTCCCTCCCCTCAATTTCCAGCCCTTGCTCCTCCTTAGAGGTTGAGGATGGGTGGGTCTAAAACTTCTACCCCTTTAATCAAGTTAGGTTTTTCTAGTGGCTAAACCCCTTCTGAAACTATAGTCTCCTTCCCCTGTCATCTCATTAGCATACAAAAGACAGTAGATTCCAAGGATTTTAGGAGCTCCCTGCTAGGAGCTGAAGACAAAGAGGAAATACTTTTTTTTTCTTTTTTTAACTATACCACAGTTCCCAACAGGTGCAATGTGAATCTGGAACCAATGGGTAACTCAAAGAGTGGCCTTGATTTG
>CM053608.1:117070339-117091051 GCA_028646535.1 Procyon lotor
AGGCTTGACTCATCTGTTTCAGGTATGACATACAGTCAGTCTACTCTTTTATTGTCCCGTTTTTAGCCACTTGTAGATCATTCACATGTGGATTATGTGGGCTAAATGTGTCACCTCCTGCTGGTTCTACTTCCCTGCATAGTATTGTCTCTTCTTCTACCACCAGTGGCCCTGTGCTCAGAGTGGCAATCCAACTTGAACTCTGACCCAAGAGAAGCCTGAGGGGTGGGGGGGCGGTGTGGCATCTGGATGGAAAAGCTTGTTCTAACATAAGATCACAGACTATTTAGTACTTAAAGAAAATGGGGAGGTTTCAGGTAGGCCTGGGCCCTCCTGTAACAGATAAAGAAACGGACACTTAGAGATGGGAAATGTTTTACTCCAAAGTCATGTAGCTATCAGTCATCAAAAGGGAAGCAGACTTTTGTCTGCGAAAATTTGACCTTTTGGATTATTTACAACACTGCCCTTGCCATTAGCACAAATAATTAAGAGTTGACTGTTGAGCAAATGGGAATCTTTTTCATGGGTAAGCAACTTGGTTTTGTTAAGTCATTGCCCTCTTCACTCAAGGATTCCATCTGAAATTTTGGGAAGTGGTTGACACTTCCGTCCAGATGGATTTACTAGGGCACTAGATTGTCAAGAAAGTGAGTGGCGCATGTGCCCATATCCACGAACATTAAAAAACTTGTGTTTGTGTGTGTGCATCCCAAAAAGGAGACCTTTTCTGGTGAATTTTTAATACCCTAATCTGTAAAACCCATAATCTTCCTAAGCATTGTCCAGCACGTTCCAAATTACAAAGACTTTTTATAGATCATGATTCAGGATTGCAGGAATATTTGTGACACGTAACTTCATTATCAAGTCCTATTGTTCCTGGTTCCATTCCACGAGAACATTTCCCTGGTCTAATTTCCTAAGGGTTTCTTATAGGACCGTCACCCTTGCAGCTAACTTTTAGTTTCCACCTGTAGCCTATTAAAATTTTTACTTGGGTCCATGATAACATTAGTAAAAAGAACTTTTAAATATATATATATATGTTTGTGATATATATAATATTTTTATATATAATATTTGTAAAGCCTCAAAAGAATAGTGATCTTCTCTGAGTGAAAGTTGTGATTGCGTTTTATATGTAGGAGTAATAAATGCCTAACCATGCACAAATAAAGAATGTGGTGTGTTTTATTGTTAGGTTTTGCCTTCGGTGTTCAACAACTTCATCCAGCCCTTATACAAAGACCTTTTGGGTAAGTCAGTTCAGCAGGCCGTCCCAAGTTTCCATAGCTGTCATCTGTTAACTTGCCTTTGTTATATCCAGACAAGACCATCAGGTCACAGAATGTTCCTTGTGACACGTATTTATATACATTTGTACCTTTTTGATGCTGATAATATAAATATTTTTAGATGAGTCAAGTTACTGCCCAAGTGTGCAGCCTCCAAACCAGACAAATTTTGAGCTCATGATTAACAAAACAAAACAAAACTACCAGGTGTGACTTGTGTACAAGACGAT
Organism: Procyon lotor; assembly: GCA_028646535.1. Lineage (NCBI taxonomy): Eukaryota > Metazoa > Chordata > Mammalia > Carnivora > Procyonidae > Procyon > Procyon lotor. The sequence goes on from CM053608.1 coordinate 117,071,868, forward strand.
CGTGTCCCAGCACCGTGATTACTGTTCAACTTGACTCAATGTTATTTATCTCTTTCTAACCTGACAGGGCTCGTATACAGTTAAGCTAACTGATCAGAAGGATACGATGATAAGAGGTGGAATAGTTCTGTTTGGAATTAAACTCTGTAACCAGTAGACTCAGACACACAAGCTCAGATGGTGATTAACGATGCATGGGTGTTGGTGTTGGTGTTTTATTTTTCACAATAGTCAATAGACCTCCGTGTGCTTTATTTTATTTATTACAGTAATGAAGTGGTGTTGATAGCTAAACTGTGTGCTTTTTACTTAATTGAAAAGAGCTGTAGTGAAAGTGTTTTCTTTTCCTCGGGGAAGGGGCTCTTTGTGGTTTTGACGGTGGTGGTGGTGTTGAGGAGTGTTTACTTTTGACTTTGCCATGGGAAGCAAAGGGCCTTTTTTTTTTTCTTGCTTTTAAGCTATAGCCTGTGACTTCCACTTAACCATATTTTTGTAGTGAGTGCTAAATTGTGTGATTTCCCTCTGTGAGAATACAGATTTCGTTGCTTGCATGTCCTAAGTTTCTGTTTTACTGGGGAGTTTTCTGGGAATGGGGCTCTTTCTTTGGCAATGCGTATCCACTTTTAGGCCTCATTCAAAGGTCCAACAAACACTCATCAGATTTCACTGACACTAGCCGGTTTCTTGAGTTGAGTGGCACTAACTTTCACCTTTCAGACCTAACTCAGGTGAAAAGTTACTTTTCACTGCTCATCTTTGTGTTGCCTCTGGGCTCTGTGAGTACCAGCTTTCCTCCTCCGAGTGCCTTCTTTCCCTTATGTTTGGACACCATAAGTGGGTGATCCCTACCACCTAAATTTACTCTGACCCCTTAGAGTCTGTTTGGGCTGTATTCTACCTGATTGACATTTCTAGAACTCCAATGCTGGAGATTTCAGCTTCCTTTTTAAATATTCTCATTGTTCAAGAAGTCTTTTTTTATCTTCGGCTATAGTTTCTTCTCTAGCTTAGCACCTAAATGTCTACTTGTGTAACCTGGGGAGGTCAGATTCTAGATAGACGGACAGACAGATAGACAGACAGATATCCACCTGGTGTGTGTCCAAGGATAGAGTAATAATCATTTGACCTGGAGGGGTCAAGTCGTTTTCCATGAATACCTTCTTAAAACCCTCCCTTTAACACAGGAATTCTTCACCTTACCGCCAACTCTTACTTTTTTAAACCGTGGAAGAGTGTTCTGTCCAATATGATTAGAAAGGGCCTTCATATCTCCATAGCTTTCTATCAGTGGCCCATCCCAACCATCCTGGGTACTGACAACAAATAGTGGGTTGATGGGTCCAGCTACTTCTGTGGGTCCTCTCCTCATTGGTCTGGACTACATGTAAAGTGGAATTGGGGAGGAGAACATACACCCTAACAAGTGGTGATGAACTCAGTCGTGATCTCACAATAATAATCTTGAAACAGTTACACGGCTAAATCGATCAATAGGTATTAGCATGCGTTTATATTTTGCTGTGCTGAGTAGATGATACAGCATAAGGAGACTGCAAAACTAACACAAACCAATCAAGAACGATTAATTGCCAAGATACTTGGTATTTAGGACAAAAGGAATTCAGAATAGCAAGAAAACAAGTGAATTGGAGAGGTTAGACAAGGCTTCTTGGGACTTGAATTAGTCTTGGACCAGGGGGTGTGTCCTGGGCAGATAAGGAGGAGGACGGGACATGCCTGAGGGCTAAGGGATGAGGTGAGCAAAGGCAAAGGCAGAGAAGAGGAAAGATTTAGTGCATGCAGAAACCAGACTGTTTATGGAGGATACTGAGAGCTTGACATAGAAATTTGGACTGGCTACCGTAGTCTGCATCGACTCTTGAGAAAGAAAGTATCACAAGGAAAATAAGAATAACCAGAATAAAATGTCCTATGGAAAATTTAAATCAAGCATGCTTTGATAGTAACCTTTTTGTTGGTCATCCCTGCTAATATTAAGCTGTCTTTATAAAGGATGGTGATTATTACTGTTTGCCTAAATTGTTTGAACTTGAGATTCTTATTAGAAATAGATAGCATTCCAGGTAGACCAAGTGAGCCTTCTCTCTTTTTTTTTTTTTTTAAAGATTTTATTTATTTGACAGAGAGAGATCACAAGTAGGCAGAGAGAGAGGGGGAAGCAGGCTCCCTGCTGAGCAGAGAGCCCGATGCGGGGCTCGATCCCAGGACCCTGAGATCATGACCTGAGCCCAAGGTAGAGGCTCTAACCCACTGAGCCACCCAGGCGCCCCTATAAGGGGTTCTTAACACTGCTCTAGTTCCCAGAGTCTGTACCTAACAAATCACACCTGGTCATCCTCAATTCCGTTGGAATGCCACACATTCTTATTTTAGGTCTAGAAAGAAGCTTGGGAATTTTTAATTTTACTTGACTTGTTTGAAATTCTAGTAACTGAACTATTTTTTTTTTTTTTCATGTGGTCCTTCATTGGCCCCCAGATGACTCAGGGCTTTTCAAGAGAAAATGTTGACTTGAAGGAATTTCTGATGTAACACAGTGGGCAGATATATGGATACTTGTGCATCTGCTAAGCAATGTCTTAGAAATACTTTCTGTTTGCAAGAAGCATTTTCTCATTGAAACCTTAGAGAGGAAAGACTATGCGTCTTGTGAGTAGAAAATTCTAGGCTGCTTTAGATCAGGTTGAAATACCCTTAAATATTTATTCAGTATACCTTTAAGTGCTCAGGGGTTTGGGGGAGGCAGTTAAGATTTTATTTATTTATTTGAGACAGAGAGAGAGAGAGTGAGGGGTGGGGAGGGGCAGAGCGGAAGGGAGAAGCAGACTGCCCGCTGAGTGTGGAATCCAACACAGGGCTTGATCCCAGAACCTGTAGACCAGGACCTGAGCGGAAGGCAGAAGCCTAACTGACTGAGCCACCCAGGCGCCCCTTAAGTGCTCAGTTTTGTGCTAGTTGTACTGACACTGTACTAGATACTCTACGATCCACTAAAGGGGTAGGGGGGGCAGTACCATTAAGTCCTACATGCACAGTACTAGTAAGAGATTTACATAAATCATGTAATTCTCACAATACTTATTTGACTCGGTCTATTCGTGTCAGCCCATGAATGTCCTTTCCAGGGGTGAAGAAACAGATACGGAGAAGTTAATTAACTTGCCACAGGGCCAGTAAGTAATAGAGTCTGGTTCTAGGTTCAGAATCATGGTTTCCCTGACCTCAAAAGCTATGTTCTTTTTCTGTCAAGTCATAGCCAGAAAGACACAATTCATTCTCCCCAGTAATCTAGTAAGAAAAGTGAGAAGCCCCCAGAAGGGTCGTGGCTTTAGACAGGGAGGAGAGACATCAGGTCCATGGGACCCAAGAAGCCTTCATGAAAGAGGTCGAAGCTGACCTAGATTTTTAAAGAATGGCGGAGGATAAGGTCCTCTTGTATTGAGCGCCTACTTTATTCATCACTGGAGGCTCTGTGTGTAGATAATGTTATTTAAGGCATAGCACTTTAGGGTTGGAAATACTGGATTCATGTCACATATGAGAAATGTCAGACCAGAACATGAAACAGACCCCTGAAGGCTCTATCCATAGTGAGTGCTAGAGCTAGGGGAGGTAGGATTTGGATTTCCACAAGTACAGATGGAATGAGGATCGGCTTCCCTGGCTAAGGGATGGCATGAGCAAAAGTGAAGATCTAGAAATGTGTGGCTTGTCCAGGGAGCACTGAGGAGTCCCACTGACGCGGGTTCGAGGAAAGGTGGACAGACACTGGAAGGAATGTTTCAAAGCCAGAAGCATAAAAGGCCTAGCATGCCAAAGGGGCCACAGGTCACTAGAACAAGGGAATGAAATGAAGACTTTGCCAGCAGTCTGGTGATAGATGGGGAGAGGAAACCAGTTAGGCTGTCAAAAGTCACCAAGAGATGTTAGAGGGATCTGAAAAAGAAGACTATGTAGTCAGGGTTCTTCGACAGTTGCCCAAGATATCTGCCTTGTTCTTGTGCTTTTGTAACCGTGAGGTATGCCCACTGTGTCACTAATTGAGAGAAGGGACACTGGTAGGTATCTCATGGGGGGACAGATTCCCAGATTGCCTTCATGGGCTCCTTAAACTAGTCAGAGACCTCCTAATGCAAGAATGGCTTCCTAAGCGCCACCCTAGCCTTTGGTCCTTTCCTGCCTTCCTTCTTAAACGGAGGTATTTTGGGCTGTCCAGGCACTTCTGAACTCTCCTTCCCCTGAGCTGCTAGGGTTTCCTGTGCCTTCCAAACATATTCCTAACCCTTGCCAGACTTCATGCGGGGTTCTGATATGCCAGGGAACTCTGCACTCTCATTGGTTGGCATTATCAAATGAAAACTATTAATGTAAAATCAGTGCAGAGACACGAGACCTGTAAGCAGCTCTATCTTCTAGTGCATTCTACACACACACACACACACACACACACACCTTCATTCTGCCTTTTTGTAGGCTATACTTATTTTCAGTTACCAGCCTTCATTCAAAGATAACAAACCTGGTAACCATCCTGTGGTCCTTAGAACTTTGGGAGTACAGGGGTTAATGTTTCCGTATCAGGGAGATTCATACTGGCTGGACTTCGCGGCTGATAGATGTTTTACTTTGGCCTTATAAAGACATTTTACCCGCTGGAAACCCTTGTCGCATGACAGGATCAAAAATAGCCCGGCTGCAGCCCCTGCTGTCCATCACCACGTGTAAACTGGCTTGAGTGAAAGCTCTCTTGCCGCGTCTGCACATTGTGGACACTGTGGCCTCCGGGGACCGGGTTTCATAAAGCCACACCTGTCGCTGTGAGTGACTCAGTCACCTGACCTAGAGAAAAGTCTGGAGTGTGTGTATGACCATGCGTCTGGTTTCTGACAAGCAGTTAAGAACATCCCTAAGTGTCCTCAGAAACACTTGATGACGTCTTTTCTCCTAGCACTGGGAAAGATCTACAAGTCTAGTAAAATTGAGTGTATTTTTATCATTGGGGTCAAAGTTCACTACCCTCTGTGATAAATTCATCTTTTCCATGGGTGTTGGTTAATAAGGACTTTCAGAGAAACTCTGAAAAGACAAAGCAAAAATCTGTGTTTTCAGAAATCTAAATGTGAAGTTTTCGGTCTTGAGTTCTTTAAATTTCTTTAAGGATTGTTACTTGTTGCTTGTACTTCCTGTTAAGCTGGCTTTGCCAACAACCAGATGGCATTATAGTGTCATATTTTTAGAAATATAGGGGGTTCTGATGGAGATGGCTTTAAAGAAAGATGAAAATAAATCAGATATTCATGGTAGCATTTTAAAGGGGCAGTAATAAGTCGCAAGAGTGAGAATTGAAATGAATGTGGTTTTTTTTTTAAATACCTCTTGTGATTTATTTGAACAAAATTAACTTTTAAGTAAGGTCATTGGAGTATGTCTTGTATGTGATCTCTGAATGTATAATTTTTCAAGGTACTTGATTTTGTTTCTTGAACTTTTACAGGATAATACATAATACAATTGATATGTATTAAATATGAGTAGGGCAGATTTAAAACAAACATGCTAATCTGTTGATTTGGAAGATATTACAAGAGTTAGTATTTGCGCAAAAAAAAATGTTTCCTTCCTCTTTGTTATGTAAACCTTTTAAGTTTTTATGAATTTTAGAGATATTCCCATTCCTTACCTTTTCCATCAACCTCATTTCCCCAAAACCCCTTCTGTCTGTCTTGCATAGAGATAAACAAGCTGGCTGACCTTCAGGTGCCTGATAGTCAAACAGGTTTGATTGACCCTTGTGTCCTTATGAGTTTTACGGAGAGAAAGAAAGAAAGAAAGGCAAAAAGCGTGCTGCACATCTCTTTGGAAATCACTGCCATGAATGTTAATAGCATTTCTGTAGCTTCCCACAACAGCCTCTTGTGATAGAGTGAGCTGCACTACAGTTCGTTTGAGAAGTGTGATTCTGCTGTGTTTACCACACTTGTGAACTTTTAAACTCCTTTTTTTATTTTGTCGCCTGCTTTTATCATCATTATTTTTAATAAGGGTGACTGAGGTTGCCGAGAGATTAATGTGTGCTGAGTCTGCATAGCAATTTCAAGTAGGGTTGCCATGATAATAAACATACGGATTTTGTGGGAAAATTTATTTCAGTTTTGGGAAATCGGCCAACCCCCTCTCCAACGCCCCCCTCCCCCGCCCCGAATTGAAAGATCACGGATTACCTTTGGAGTCCTATTCTATTCACCGCTGAGAATTTTTTCCTCTTTGCTGCACAGTTTTACGAACTCATTGCGAAATTTTCCAAAAGTCTCAAATATCAATTAAGCATGTATTCACTACCTCTCCGGTGCGCAGCCCTCCTGAACCTTTGATTTGCCAAAACTCCTGCTGAATGATAAGCGTCGGTGCCATTAACCGATCCTAAAATCCAGCTTCCAGCAGGGAGGGGCACCCCCCCCTGGTTTTGTTCGCTCGGTTCCTTTCGGGGCGCTCCGCGAGTCCGGCTACCGCCAGAGCACTCGGACGGACCCCCTGGCAGGGAGATATTGTGGCAACCCTATGCTCGTAATAACCACTAAATTTGAGTCTGTCTGATCTCTGGACGAGCCGCGCTGCAGGCGGGAGGCCGGCGGCACCTGACCCGGTGTCCCGTTCCTCCGCAGGATCCCCGCCCACTACGTGTACCCGCAGGCGTTCGTGCAGCCCGGCGTGGTCATCCCGCACGTGCAGCCCACGGCCGCCGCCGCCTCCACCACCCCGTACATCGACTACACGGGCGCCGCCTACGCGCAGTACTCGGCGGCCGCCGCCGCCGCCGCCGCCGCCGCCGCCTACGACCAATACCCGTACGCCGCCTCGCCGGCCGCCGCCGGCTACGTCACCGCGGGGGGCTACGGCTACGCCGTGCAGCAGCCAATCACCGCCGCCGCCCCCGGCACGGCCGCCGCCGCCGCCGCCGCGGCCGCCGCGGCCGCCGCCTTCGGCCAGTACCAGCCGCAGCAGCTGCAGACCGACCGCATGCAGTAGCGCGGCCACGTGACCAGAGTCGACTCGTTTCCCCTCCCCTCCCCCCTCCCCCCCATCGCCCGGTGTGTGCTAGGAAAGGCGAGTGGACGTCGACCTCACAGCTTTCAGGAGGAAAAACAAAAAAGCAAAAAAAAAAAAAAAAAGCAAAGCTATGCTATCGTGAAGCAGAATTCTTTTTTTTTTTTTATACTCCAGTAGTGTCGTAGAGGAGAGAGAGAGAGGAGAGAGAGAGAGGGGAGTGGGCGCAGTTTTGGAAATCGATCCCAAAGAGAGCCTGAGTCGAGGAAAGTGGGAGTAAACAGTGGAACTTCACTTTCATAACGGGGTTTTTATTTTTGCTCTTTTTATAGTATCAGGGAAGCAAACTGCCTTTTACAAGTTAGGAGATGCTATTTGAATCTAGTCGAACCAGGGAATACAGAGTGAGCAATATGTAGCTTGAATTACTTTTAAAAGCAGATTTAAAACACACACACACACACACACAATGGTGAAAGCACTGATTGTCATTTTTTAGCAGTCACTACGGTCTCTAGAACTTTTTCAGGTAAGAAGATCACGTTCTTACTCTCTCAAAAAATGGGCATCGAACAATCGACCTGGGAGCATGGCAGTGGGTAAAATGGTGGACAGGCACCAAAGCGATTTTCTCATCTCTCCTGTGGATGAGCGGGACTGTGGAGCAAGTGATGTGGAATTAATGGGTGCAGCAGCTGTACAGACAATCAATAACACACACAGTTCTGGAAAGAACACATCACTTGTGCTTGTTTGATGAGCTTGTCACATTCTAATCCCTCTCCCCATCCTGTTTCAATTTTGGGAAACTTGTATCTGCTGGTCTCAGCAGTTCTGATTCTGAAATAGGATCAGGCTTTTACTACAACAGCCTTCTCTTTCTATTTATTGTGTTGACTCGTGGCTTATGATTAAAGGCAGGCAAAGTTTGCAGACTCTAAACCCTTAAGAACTGTCTTAAGGACGTTTATTTCCCCCCCCCTCCCTTTTTAAATAATTTTACACTTTTTAGTATCTATTTCAGAGTCATATTTAAAACTATTTATTAGTGAACACAGTACACGAGACAACAAGGTGACTGAGATTACAATTCTTCAAAGGTTAATGATAATGTGGTTTATACTGTGCCTTAATAGTAATGCTATTTAAGATATTTATTTTTAAGTTTTACTATGCTGCACTCTAAAGAAAGGAACTTTAGATGTGACACTGTAAAATTATGTATTCATCTCATGGCATAAATTATTTAGTAGGTCTAGATGTAGCATATTAAATATTAACCTATCCAACGAAAGATGTTGACTTGGATTTATTTAAATTCATATGTGCACTGTATAAGAGAATACTCTTACATTAACACATTTTAATTTATTTTAGTTTTTAGGTTTTTTTTAAACGAGAGATACTGCTAGTTTCATGCTTCCTTCTCTAAGTTTTGCTCGTGTAGATCTCATTTATTGGTACTTCATTAGTTTAACACTATTCTTACATAGTTTATGTAGTTTTAAAATGCTGCTTTACTTTTTTCTTCCAAAACTGCAATATTTGCAATTTTTATTCTTAAACTAAATTGAATACTATTTTACACTGTATTGGATTTTTATACTTGAACAATTTCATACAAGGGAAGACAGGTTAGCATTTTTATGGACTTTCTCCATTATCACTGGATTTACTTTAAGTATTCCCATACTAGACAGTGTTATGTAATGTAGACATGACTCTCCTGTGCAAATTATTTATTCATTGTGTATATTGCTTTATAACATTTCAGATCTTCTAATCTATTCACTTGTATTAAATATAATTTTTAAAAACTTCTGTTGCATTGATTATTTCTAATTTTGTCATAAAGGTAGGACAATTTCTCCTTTTAACTCACATTAATGGCCATGATTTACATGCAACATTTTCGGTGAGCAGAAAGCTTCCCAGATGTCCTGTTTTTTTTACCTTTTAAGTAAATTTTATTAACCCAACATCTTTCTTATATTCGACAAATGATCTAGGTCCTCCTCCAACAGTGAACCCTAAAGGACCATTCATGTCACTGGAAATTGCTTAACAGTCACTCAGAAGAGTGGGCTACAGAGGGGGCCAATCCATCCAAAGCTGGAGTTGGGTAAACTGAGGTTTGGTGTTAGAGTCTACCACTTCCCAGCAATATGAATGGAGTAGGTTGCTTTTTGTAATCCACTTCTGGGGTGAAGCTTTCATTGATTTCTATAATATTGGGACAATAATCCTGGTCTCACATGGTTATTTAGATATTAAAGTTTATCAACGACGTGGCCCAAAGCCAAAAATGTAGTCAGCTCTTGAAATGATCACGGGTAGTACTTGTAATACCCTACAGTAAATGCTAACTGAAAAGGAAGTCCCCTTTTGGAATGTTTTCATTTTTAAATTTTTGTGCTCATCGATGTGGAAGCCTCTGACATGTATTAGAACATCAAATTCATTTTGATGGCAAAATTCATTTGACTGGCATATTGATTGTCTTAAAGTGTGTCTGTTACGTTACTTACGGAATGGATTGTTGGTTGGTCCCTTGGTCTTAGTATTTATGTGATATGTCTTTTATTGAACTCCATTCCTTTGCGAAAATTATGAGCAGCAGAAAGTTGTGATAACAGATTGTATCATGCTTTCTGCTTTACGATCACCAGTATCCTATTTAGAGCCATCACAATCTCGAATGTTAATTGTCTCTAATTTTCCAAAGAAAAATAAAGACCAACTTATTCCCAGGCAGGAATATTATGCACCTTCAAGGTACTATCTTGAATCTGCAAAATAACTTCTAAGCTACTTAATTCAGTCAGTGCATCAAGGATTATTTTACTCCAAAAGATACATTCTACATTTAATTTTTCAGATTTACGGAAGGTCGCTTTTGTCCTCAATAAGCCCTATATTGATTGCTGAATTCTAGATCTGAATTATTTGATTTATCAGTGAAGAATAGGTCAGATGGTTCTGGGAAAAGCTTGTCAAATATAGCCATACTCAGGAAAGCCAAAAAGCCCACCTACCCTTGGCTGTACTTTTCCTGGAAGTATTTCTGATCTATACTAATATCGATATTAGCAGTTGGAAAGAGGGCAAGATTTTTACTTTCTAGTACTAGGCTATATATTTCTATAAATAGATAAATAAAAGTTCTTAATATCTAATAAGGAAAGGAGGGTAGCCATGGCCTAATGTCCACAGTGGTCAGGCAAGCCAGTTGTATTGGTAGAGGTACAGAAACCGATGGGTCCAAAAAGCAAAGAGCCAGCTGAGTCCTGGTTCCTCTGCCTACCAGCAGGATGATCCTGAAGCACTCATCCTGGTAAGATGTGAGTTGATAGTGTCCAGCACAGTGGCTCTATCTACCTCTCACATTGTTGATTGAATGAGTGAATTATATGAGAGCATTCTAAAAATTCTGAACTGTTTGGCAAATGGAAGTTATACTGAGGGAATATATACAATATTAATTTGGAAATTGATCCTCTATCATCTTGTATGGAATGACCTTTCCAAAGGAGGACAGAATCGTATCCCATGATGTTATCTTTATTTGGTCCCAACCAAATAACAGCTAAAATTGCTGTGCAACAGGAACGGCACAAAAATAACACTGAAAAATGGCAAGATTGCCCAGATAGGGGAAGGAAGGGGAGAAGAGAAGATTCTGGAATACATTTCTCTCACAGGGGAGTTATATTTAGCTCCTTCCTCACTCCTGTCAAATATTGTTCTTCTTAATTCCCTCTGAAGCTTGAAAGCGTTCATTAAGATGACAGCCTAAGGTTTGGAGGGGCAGAGGTGAAGAGGAACCAAAAAAATAAATAAATGCATTTTCATGCTTACTTTTGTCCTCTCTTCTCCTTCAAGAATTCCAGGCTGTTTCCATGGAAATTCTAACTTGTTTTGCTTAAGCACTTTGTACAGAAGAGGTTTCATTTGGGGTACTTGTTCCGAGTTGAATTTCAGAAGTTCAATAATGGTTTTAGCCACGTCCTTTAAATTCCAGGCTTTGAAGCCCCAGTCATAAATCAAAATGAGAAAGAAGTCAGGCAAGACATGTATAAGCATTTTAGAAATTTTAGGTAAGAAAAGTGATATACACTTCTAGCTTTGATAACATAAATTAGTTATGTCTTATTGCATATTTTTTGGTCATTCTTGACCCTTGACCAACTTCTTCAGAGAGAAAGTCTATAAAGTCCCCTTTTTTTCCAGTCACTCATCTCCTAGAAGATGAGAGCAATTGGTTTAAATCCACAATGCTAGCACTGAACTATTAATATACTGTAAGTGAGTTGGAGGGTGTGCTTTTTTTCATTTTGCCACTGTTGGAGGGAATTCTGATTACAATAGGGACTGAGTACTAGTCTTTTTTTTTTTTTTTCATTTTCATTAATAGTTCAGATAATGTGTTCTTAAAGGGCAAATATCTGAATCTGACTTCCCAAATAAGTTTGAAATACAAAAATACAGTTTTGCCAAGGAGGAAGTGTGTTTTCACTCTGTCTTAAAACGATGTTCCTCTGACAGTCCCAATCAGGTAAGAACTTGTTTGCAAGTCCCCTGACCCCTGCCTCAGATGAGGTGCGAGATATACAGCAGGTGCTTTTGGAGAACCTTGGAGTATGCATTTCCACCCTGCACTCACCTGTGTACATTTTATCGTTGGAGAAAAGAGGGATGTGAAGACGTAGAAGAAAAAAAGGAAGAAAAAAGGCACAACAGTCAAAAGCATCTCCTGAAAGCACCTGGAAGAGGACGAGATGATGGAGTGCAAGTCACGTGGGCTGGATCACGTGAGGCAAGGGCTTACCACCAAAGGGGCCACGTAGGGGAGAGAGGGAGAGGTGCTTGCTGGGTGGCAGGACACTTGGTCTGGGGATGGGGACCGGGGGAATCACTTAAGACAGTAATCGGGGGCACCTGTGTCAGTTAAGCATCTCACTCTTGATTTTGACTCATGTCCTGATCTCTGGGTCCTGGGATCAAGCCCCTGAGTTGGGCTCCGCACTGAGCATGGAGCCTGCTTAAGATTTTCTCTCTCCCTCTCCCTCTGTCCCTTCCCCCCTTAAACAGAAAAAGACAATAATTGGATATATGGTTTTCTGTTTTCTAGTTAAATAAAAGACATTGAGGGAGCCTGAGTGTCTCAGTTGGTTAATCGTCTGCCTTCAGCTCAGATCACGATACTGAGGTCCTGGAATCGAGTCCCACCTCAGGTCTCTGCTCAGCAGGAGCCTGCTTCTTCCTCTCCTTCTGCCTACCACTCTTCCTGCCTGTGCTCTCTCTCTCTCTGTCGAATAAATAAATAAAATCTTAAAAAAAAAAAAAAAAACATTTAGGACAACAGCTGAGTGTTTGAACTTGGAAAGGTTTAGACATTAAAAAAATTGGAGTATATTCTTTGCAGCGGAAAAGTTTTAGAAACAGGTAAATGGGGCGCCTGGGTGGCTCAGTCGTTAAGCAGCTGCCTTCGGCTCAGGTCATGATCCCAGAGTCCTGGGAGCGAGCCCCGCATCGGGCTCCCTGCTCGGCAGGAAGCCTGCTTCTCCCGCTACCATTCCCTCTGCTTGTGTTCCCTCTCTCACTGTGTTTCTCGCTGTCAAATAAATAAAATCTTTAAAAAAAAAAAAAAGAAAGAAACAGGCAAATGTGGTGCCCATGGTAGGATTCGATGGAGCTTCACCATGGACCTTGCATGTCCAGAGACAAGAAACTTTGGCGTTCTTTATTTGTCGTCACTTCCCATCTTAGGCCAAGAAGCGAGTCAGAAGAGAAAGGAGGAAGATTAGAGAAAGTATATTTACCTTGCTCCCCAGTATCCTTTCCTCCAACAGATTGCAAGATCATTTTTGGGGCACCCGACTGGCCCAGTCAGTAGAGCATGTGACCTTTGATCTCAGGTCGTGAGTTCAGGCCCCACGTTGAGTATAGACATGACCTAAAAATAGAAAAACATAAAACGTCATCTGTGGCTGAGATTCAGGCTTGCATCATCAATATCCACTTGTGTGTGCTGCTTCTGCCCTGCTGCGGGTCTATACCTATCGATGGTGGACCTTTATAGAAAGAATGGCAAGTTGGCAAGGGGAAGCGAGAAAACAGCTCACCGCATCCCATGTACCAGGCACTTATATTTAATCCTCATAGCGATGTAAGGTAGGGGATAGTAGCCCCATTTTTCAGATGAAGAGAAGAATGAGAAGGCAGCAAGCAGAAAGAAGCCTGCCCAAGGTCACGATGTCCACATGGTGCACAACTGGGATTTCAAGGTGGGGGATGGGGGCTGAAACTGCGTCCTGGGTGCGTGTCACCTCACTGTGCTGCTTCCTGACTCTTCCCTTCCCAGCGAACCCTTTGCCTTAACCCTGGGGCTCCTGAGACAGAGCCGCCCACCACTTCCCTCTCCTCAATCCCCTGTTACATATGAGCCAGCAACCACGGAATTAGTGGAGAGTAGAAATTACTGGAAACAACAGGCACAGCAGATTCCAGAGGAGCTGAAAGAGCCATCAGGATTGCCCTGAACCCATTTTGATTCATTCCCAATCACAGCTGAATCCACTCTTCGGATCTGATATCTAACTGTACTTAATGTACCTACTTATCATCGGGGTGCCATATTAAAAAAATCTTCTGATACCCATTTTCCACCCTATGCCTACTTCATCAATAATACTTTCAAAGCCCTCCCTATGCTCTGCCATTGACCATGAGTGGCAATGCGGGGGACATAAACCACCACCCAATGGAAAGAGACCATGTTGGGAGTGTGACTGGCAAATGGGAAGCTAAGGTAAGAGTCGGAAGTCCCGCGGGGACATAGAGGGATATTATCAGTACAAATCTTTGACCTCATGGATCCTTTGTTTGATCCTTTCCCTGTAGCCCTTGCTTTCTCTTGTAAAGAGGCATTTCATCTCGTAGATTCGTATTTGAGAAGGAAGACTGGTAATAGTCCACATCAGATGGAACATTCTTTTCGTTATTTCCATCATTCCCTTCGTTGCTGTAAATGTCTACATTTTGGCTGGGCATCCCTTTACCAGACACTGCATACATTATATTAATTCCTCACAACCTCACAGTAGGCTTGGCACTACCATTTTCATTTGACGAAGAAGCTAATACAATTTGCCCAAAGTCATAACTGAAGGTGATAGCACTGGGAAAGGAGCCCTGAGTCTGGATGGCGCCACAGAAATCACCACCATTGGATTATTTTTGCAATCTCTTTCTGTGTCTGAAGGAGTTGTCTCAGAAATTCTCAAGGAAGCTTCATAAATGTGCCTTGGGTTCAGTAGACTGTGGGACTAAAACCAAATCTAAGGACTCCTGGGGCAAATTATATGCATGATTAAAACTCTTCATATGAGTTGTAGAAGATAAACGTCTCCATGCTTCTATTTTAAATTTAATTTCTGTGGTCAACATTTGTTTAGTCGTAGTGCTAAGGACTGTACTGATTATTTATCATCTTGACCTCCATCCACTTGGGCTTTTATGGGAAAGATATTATACGGTGATTTATCATTATGAGCTACTATAAAATTGAATAAGAGTCTATCTCAAGAGATGTCAATTAATTATAAAGGTTGAACACTGCCAATTTTAACAACCACCACACTGGATTTAAATGCAGAATGTTGTGATTCAGTAGGTATAGTTCAAGTCATGTGCCATTAAGAGCCGGGCTGTCTCAATGAAAACTGAGAAGAGTTGAAGGAGAAAAAGAGAACTTGAAAAAGAGAGCGTGCCGGAAACAGGAGCCAGGGCATCTTGGAAATGGCTGAGCGAGAGGAATGCTCGGTGTCCTCACTTGGAGAGAGTTTGAGAGGGGAAGCTGGCTGGCCAAAGGAGACATAGGGTTTGTCCCCAAAAGCGCACATGGGGACCCGTGTTTACTGTCCAGAGCGTACCGAGAATCTCGACAATTCCTGTTTTCATAACAGCTGCATTTCTTATCATCTTTGGCATATTTCTTTGGCTTGCACAAAGCCTCTTATCTTGCAAACAGTCTCTCTCTGGACTGCTATCTCCTTCAGCTGCTACGAGGCCACGATCCCTTAAATCTCCCAGCTGTCTTTCTTACCTCTCAGCTCATGCTTCCTTTATCTATCTCTCTTTTTTTTAATCTTTCCCAGCTGCCACTTTGGGCACAGGGGTTGTCTCCCAGTTTCTCTCGGAATGAGACATTTCAGCATGCTGATATGGGGAAGGGACAGAACGGTCAAAACAATGTATTTTTCAAAATCATCCCTGCCATCTATCAGGAAAAAACATTTCATCGCAACGTTCATACAACCTGTGCTCCATGAATCAACCTGCACATTTATTTTTTTTTTAATATTTTATTTATTTGACAGCGAGAAACACAATGAGAGAGGGAACACAAGCAGAGGGAATGGTAGTGGGAGAAGCAGGCTTCTTGCTGAGCAGGGAGCCCGATGCAGGGCTCGATCCCAGGACTCTGGGATCATGACCTGAGCCGAAGCCAGACACTTAACAACTGAGCCACCCAGGCGCCCCAACCTGCACATTTCTGAAAGGATATGAGAGGCTCCAGAGTCTTGCACAAAGAAAAGCAATTGAGAACCACAGGGACTCTTAATTGTCCCAAACAGGAGATTTCTCCCCTTAGGAATGCAGATTCTCTGTGGCTGCAGGCTCACCAAGTTTATGTAACACCCTCTCAGTTGGATAAAATGTTAACTGGCACCCCCACTGTGTACAGAAATGTAAATGCTACAAGCTGGAGAGAAATTTCATTTCACATTGGAAACTATTTGGCTTCACTTGCCAACTACTAACACCTCTAGTTGATTCCAGGCTTGTATAATCAATGTAATTGTCTCTGCTCTGGGTAACTTTTTGGTTTTTTTTTAAACATATAATGTATTATTTGCTTCAAGGGTACAGGTCTGTGAATCATCAGTCTTACATAATTCACAGCACTCAACTGTAGCACATACCCTCCACAATGTCCATAACCCAGCCACTCTATCCCTGCCCCCTCCAGCACCCCAACAACCTTGTTTGTTTCCTGAGATTAAGAATCTCTTATGGTTTGTTTCCCTCCCCAGTCCCATCTTGTTTCATTTTTTCCCTCCCTACCCCCCACGACCCCCTGCCCTGCCTCTCAAATTCCTCATATCAGAGAGATCATAAGATAATTGTCTTTCTCTGATTGACTTACTTCGCTTAGCATAATGCCCTCTAGTTCCATCCATGTCATTGCAAATGGCAGGATTTCAGATTTTTGATGGCTGCATAGTATTCTGTTGTGTTTATACATATATACACACCACATCTTCATCCACTGATGGACATCTAGGTTCTTTCCCTAGTTTGGCTATTGTAGACATTGCTGCTGTAAACATTTGGGTGCATATGCCCCTTTGGACCACTATATTTGTATCTTTAGGGTAAATACCCAGTAGTGCAATCACTGGGTGATAGGGTAGCTCTATTTTCAACTTTTTGAGGAGTCTCTATACTATTTTCCAGAGTGGCTGTACCAGTTTGCATTCCCACCAACGGTGTAGGAGGGTTCCCCTTTCTCTGCATCCTCACTAACATCTGTCCTTTCCTGACTTGTTAATTTTAGTCATTCTGACTGGTGGAGGTGGTATCTCACTGTGGTTTTGATTTGTATTTCCTTGATGGTGAGTGATGTTGAGCACTTTTTCATGTGTCTGTTGGCCATTTGGATGTCTTCTGCCCATTTCTTGATTGGATTATTTGTTCTTTGGATGTTGACTTTGAGTTCTTTTGGATACTAGCCCTTTATCTGATATGTCATTTGCAAATATCTTCTCCCATTCTGTCGGTTGTCTTTTGGTTTTGTTGACTATTTCTTTTGGTGTGCAAAAGCTTTTCATATTAATGAAGTCCCAATAGTTCATTTTTGCCCTTGCTTCCGTGCCTTTGGTGATGTTTCTAGGAAGAAGTTGCTGTGGCTGAGGTCAAAGAGGTTGCTTCCTGTGTTCTCCTCAAGGATTTTGATGGATTCCTGTCTCACATTGAGGTCTTTCATCCATTTGACTCTATTTTTGTGTGTGGTGTAAGGAAATGGTCCAGTTTCATTCTTCTGCATGTGACTGTCCAATTTTCCCAACACTATTTGTTGAAGAGACTGTCTTTTTTCCATTGGACATTCTTTCCTGCTTTGTTGAAGATGAGCTGACCATAGAGTTGAGGGTCCACTTCTGGGCTCTCTATTCTGTTTCATTGATCTATGTGTCTGTTTTTATGCCAGTACCACACTGTCTTTTTTTTTTTTTTTTTTATGTTTTCAGTGTTCCAAGATTCATTGTTCATGCACCACTCCCAGTGCTCCATGCAATACGTGCCTTCCTCAATACCCACCACTAGGCTCACCCAAACCCCTATACCCCTCCCCTCCAAAACCCTCAGTTTGCTTCTCAGAGTCCCTAGTCTTTCATGTTTCATCTCCCCCTCCAATTTGCCCCAATTCACCCTTCCTTTTCTTTCCCAATGTCCTCCATATTTTTCCTTATGCACCACACGTAAGTGAAACCATATGATAATTGACTCTCTCTGCTTAACTTATTTCACTCAGCATAATCTCTTCCAGTCCCATTCATGTTGATACAAAAGGTGAGTATTTATCCTTTTGGATGGAGGCATAATATTCCATTGTATATCGTCTTTATCCATTCATTTGTTGAAGGGCATCTTGGCTCTTTCCACAGTTTGGCAATTGTGGCCATTGCTGCTATGAACATTGGGGTCCATGTGGCCCTTCTTTTTACTACATCTGTATCTTTGGGGTAAATACCCCGTAGTGCAATTACAGGGTCTAGGGTAGCTCTATTTTTAATTTCTTGAGGAATCTCCACACTGTTTTCCAAAGTGTCTGCACCAGCTTGCAATCCCACCAACAAGGGGTTCTCTTTTCTCCACATCCTCTCCAAGATTTGTTATTCACTGTCCAGTTGATTTTGGCCATTATTACTGGTGTAAGGTGGTGTCCATTGTGGTTTTGATTTGAATCTCCCTGATGGCTAATGATGATGAACATTTTTTCATGTGTCTGTTAGCCATTTGTATGTCTTCTTTTTTTTTTCTTTATCAACCTACATATTTTATTACAAAAATATATCAAATCATGCTTTGCAGATAATCCTAAATCCAATGTATGTTAAGTTGCAACCACCGTTAACACTTAGGGGGAGTTCTTCCATTTTTTTCCACATTCCTTCCAATATATTTTTTTTAATTTTTATTAACATATAATGTATTATTTGCCCCAGGGCACATGTCTGTGAATTGTCAGGCTTACACATTTCACAGCACTTACCATAGCACATACCCTCCCCAATGTCCACAACCCAGCATTTGTATGTCTTCTTTAGAGAAGTGTCTGTTCATGTCTTCTGCCCATTTTTTGACATTATTATCTGTTTTTTGAGTGTTGAGTTTAAGGGGTTCTTTATAGATCTTAGATATCATGGGGCTCCTGAGTGGCCCAGTGGGTTAGGGCCTCTGCCTTCAGCTCAGGTCATGATCTTTCTCTCTGCTTGCCTCTCTGCCTACTTGTGATCTCTCTCTGTCATATAAATAAATGAAATCTTTTTTTTTTTAAGAAGAGAAGGAAGAGTTTCTTTTCTTTTTTTTTTTTTAAGATTTTATTTATTTTACAGAGTGAGAGAGATCACAAGTAGGCAGAGAGGCAGGCAGAGAAAGAAGGGGAAGCAGGCTCCCAGCTGAGCAGAGAGCCCGATGTGGGACTGGATCCCAGGACCCTGAGATCATGACCTGAGCCGAAGGCAGAGGCTTTAACCCACTGAGCCACCCAGGTGCCCCTAAATAAATAAAATCTTTTTTAAAAAAAGATATCTTAAAAAAAAAGATATTAGCCCTTTGTCTGCGAATATCTTCTCCTATTCCGTGGGTTGCCTGTTTGTTTTGTTGACAGTTTCCTTTGCTGTGCAGAAGCTTTTTATTTTGATGAAGTCCCAAAGGTTAATTTTCACTTTTGTTTCCTTTGCCTTTGGAGACATGTGTTGTAAGAAGATACCGTGGCCGATGATGAAGAAGTTACTGCCTATGTTCTCCTCTAGGATTTTTTTTTTTTT
>CM053608.1:117091151-117116582 GCA_028646535.1 Procyon lotor
ACCTGAGCTGAAGGCAGAGGCTTTAATCCACTGAGCCACCCAGGTGCCCCCCTCTTCTAGGATTTTGATAGATTCCTGCCTCTATTATTCCTACTCTGGAGTTCCCAGTTCTCATTGATTGGTGAACTTGGTCTTGGCTGGTTGTTCTTGCTGATCTTCTGGGGGAGGGGCCTGTTGCCCTGATTCTCAAATGTCTTTGCCTGAGGAGGAATTGCACCGCCCTTGCCAGGGGCTGGGCTAAGTGGTCTGGTTCAGAAAGCGAATCTGCGCAGGTTCGCTCTCGGGAGCTTTTGTTCCCTGAGCGCTTTCCGTACCACTTGCTTTGGAAGCCGGGAATGAAGATGACGGCCTCCCAGTCTCTGGCTGGAGGAGCGGAGAGCTGGGGGGGGGGGGTCCCGTCCCACTCCTCAGTGCGCCTGGGAGAAAAGCAGTCAGTCCCTCCCATCTCTCTGGTTTCTGGCGGTGCTCAGAGCTCACCTGGCCTGTGACTGAACATTTCTGTCTCTGGCGCACAGCCCTGTTTGGAGTCTCCAAATCCAGCAGTTTCCTGCCATTCCTCCCGGAGGAGGAAGGAAGGGGTCTCCCCAGAGCTGCCCGGTGGTGTGGGGTCCCTGCTTGAAAAGCAGCTGCCCAATTGTGCCTCAGATCCTGGTATAAGGTAAGCCTGAGCTGAGAGCGTGCTGCTCGGCTCCGTCTCTACTGCCGGCTTCCCCGCCCTGATACCTGGGAGCTCTGCCGCCCTCAGACACCCCTGGTCTTTCTGTGACCCACGGGTCCTGAGACCACTCTGTCCCCACAAGGGCTCCACTCCCTGCTTAGCCTCTGGAGTGACGTCCCTTAGTGGAACAGACTCTGAAAGTCTCAATTTTGTGCTCCACTGCTCTGCGGCTGCCGGGAGCCGCCCCACCCCCACCGTCTCTCTTCCCGTTGCCTCGGATTCACTTTTCCACACGTCCTACCTTCTGGAAAGTGGTCAATTTTCTGCTCCTAGAATTGCTGCTCTTCTTCTCTTTGATCTCCTGTCAAGTTTGTAGGTGTTCAGAATGGTTTGATAACTATCTAGCTGAACTCCTGGGACCTCATGATATTTAGGTCTCCTACACTGCCGCCATCTTGCTCGAGTCTCCTTGGGCAACTACTTGCCTGTGAGTGTAAGAGAGTTTTAGTGGTTCTGTGGGGCTACCAGGTTTTTCTTAACATGATGGGTTCTGAGTGATTAAGAAAAATATTATAATCTTAGTTTGGGGAGGATTTTTTTTTAAATATGTATATATTTATTTTGAAAGAGAGAGAGAGCAAGCCAGGGGTGGAAGAGGGTGGGGCAGAGAGATAGAAACTCAAGCAGACTCCATGCTGATCATGGAGCCCAACGAGGGGCTCGATCCCATGACCCTGAGATCATGACCTGAGCCAAAATTAAGAGTAGAACACATAACTGACTATGCTACCCAGGCACCCCTTGGGCGGATTTAAAAAAAAAACAAAAAACTATATGGTAAGGGCTTCAGGACCTCAGCAAAGCAGAGAGGGACAACTTCTGGGTGCCATACTACTAGGCACAGCTAGGAGATTCTGGTTTGGCACTTGACACTCCTTTATTCCTACTCAAAAAAATGCTCAAAAAAGTACATGTCTTGGGTAATCCCCTAATTCCCTTTGAGGTTAACCAGTATGGCTCTCTTCTCCATTAACCCGGGAAATTTGGACAAATTTGTTAAATATCTTTGTGTTGCTAGTTTGCTGTGAAGATTATGATTCCAAAGAATGATATCAACCAATATGGAAGGTGAATCTCTTGATCATTCAGAAATACATGCCCACCATGCTCTGAAGTAAATGGGAACTTTATGTACTCAGTTAAGTCCAGATTCTTGGGTGAGGGGAAAATCAACAGGCAAGGTCTATCCAAGCTGGATTTATTCATTTTGACTGCTTTCTCATTAGAATCAATTGCTGTATCTGAATGGATTCTGTAGAAGTGTGTATGGATGATACTCTGCCAGAAAGAAGAGTTGAACTGATATGCACGTGCACATCTCTGGGTTACAAAGAGCAAGCTCTTTCTAACGAGTGTTAGTTAAGAGTTTGGATCTCAGTAGAAATAGTTTGTGTTAGAAGGATAAAGCTCTATAACTCTGAAAGATGAATTGGGATCCTGCAGTTCCAAAAATGTATAATTTAACTAAATCAACTCAGTGCTTCCTCGCCCTTAGGCAGACAAATCATGCAACCAGTGGATGCTACAAATTACAATTTAAAAATGAAAAGTTGTAATTATTTTTCATTTCCAGAATCATTCTTACTCGTTGTTGTTGTTGTTGTTGTTGTCATTGAATTTCATTTTCCTATTCTATTCCAATGATGTCAACACTAAAATCAACATTTTATTGGGCATTATTGGGCATTCCTTATGTATCAGACATGTTAAATACACTATATTTCTGCAGTTTTGATTCTAGGTAATAGCCAGTATGTAGTAGCTAACATCCCCTTGACATTATTTTTAGTGAATCTTTGAAAACATTACTTTTTAAACCCCCTCATAGAATAAAGTAGGAGTAACTAAAATGGTGGGAACAGTTTTCTTAAAATTAAACTTTTCACTGTTTTATAGATCAATTATCTTTCTCATAAATATTCCAGAGGAATGATTTGCAGTGGTACTCATAACATTTTAATCATCTTCATGATTTCATTTATGTCAAGTTACGTATATCTCGGACTTGTTTATAGGGAGGAGATGTCAGTTAATACTGATACGAATCCAAGCATGAAAACTATAAAAAGATTGTAGGAACATGCAAGTGCAGTGAAGAATGAGACAAAGTATTCTCTAAGGGTGGCAGAATGAAAATAATGTGCACCACGGTGTGAAGAATTATGAATTTGCACAAAGAGAAGTATTGAGTTATTGAAATGCCTCAGTAGCCTTTGCAGTATGCTAGGACCACCTCGCCCCCCCCCACCAAAAACTTAGTGGCGTAAAATAAAAAAACAGCAATCTTTTTATACTCACCGCCTGTGGGTCAGTAATTCAGAAAGGGCACAGTGGTGATAGCCCTTCTCTGCCCTACACTCAACAGTCATGATTAGAATGGCCAAGTGAACTGGAAGGCCTGGTGACCTCAACTGTAGCCTGCTGGGTTTCTTGCTGGATGGCCTCCAACATGGCAGTCTGGGGGCTGGCTAGCTTCTTACACAATAGCCCAGCACAGCTGTGAGCAAGGTGGGGACCACAAGACCTCTCCTGGCCTAGGCTTGAAACTGAAGAGCATCACTTCTACCTTATCCTGTGGCTTCCCAGTGAGTCAGGAAGTCCCACCCAGACTCAGTGGCAGGGGACTTAGACCCTATCTCTTGGAGGAGGAATTAAAAGTATTTGATTCCATCTTTAAAACTGCCACATGAACATTTTATTTTCAGTATGAATTCATTTATCCTTAATGCCTTTTTCATCTCAATATCCAGTGTGCAAAATTAATCATAATCATACTAAGTTCTCTTCCTTTTCCTGTAGCTATATTTGTTCATTTTTTGAAATGTAGGCATTGCTGTGTTGTAAGTGGTATCTTATACCCCCAGGGATATAAGAAAAGTGTAAGAGATTACTTCTGACATATCACTGATTTAGTTTTGATAATAAAATAAAAATGTAGATGTTGGGCATCTGAGTGGCTCAGTTGGTTAAGCAACTGCCTTTGGCTCAAGTCGTGATCCTGGGGTCCTGGGATCAAGTCCTACATTGGGCTCCCCCTGCTCTTCAGAGAGCCTGCTTCTCCCTCTCCCTCTGTCTGCCACTTCCCCTGATTGTGTGCTCTCTCTCTCTCAAATAAATAAAATCTTTAAAAAAAATATGGATGTCAATAGGACACATTAAATAGTTATCACATGTAATTTATCACCCAACTTTTGAGGAGACCGACACTCTTCCTGAACTTGGTAATCAGTTTGCCAGGTGTGAGCACAACAATAGAAGGCAGGAACCCATGTCCAGAGGAAGCCAGTAGGCTGTTCAGTTAAAAGGACCCAGGAGGCCAGAAGGGAGGCCAGAAGCTACAAGTGTTCAGTCCGTGCCTTCTGAGCCACCATGATGGGCTTCGGCAAGCCACTTGGCTTCACAGTCTTGTTTCCTCATCTGTAAGGAGTTTGGCCAGGTCACCTCAGGATCCCTTTCTTCCAGTTATAATAATACTGTGACTATAGTTCAAGTCCCTCCTACTATGCTCTTCAAAGAGCAGCTCTTAAAATATCAATGAAAAGAAGATAGGGAAATAATTGAATGAACAAATCCTTTGGTAACCAACTATTTTACATGCACTTTGCATGTTTCGGTGCATTTTTACAGGTAATAAAAATGCCTAAACTAAGAGAAGAAAGATCTAAGAACTTGAATGGAAGGTATTTTGGTGCAGATGGGTTACAGTTAAGATTCTGGGTCCAAAGAGAGCTTCCGGATCAACTTAAGAGACATTCAGTAATGATGTGTGTGTGTTTAGGGCAATGATGATTGCCAGTGTCCCTCCCCTCCTCTCTCTCTTATTCATTTAGCCAGAGAAAAGGTGCTTTTCCTTTGACATGTAGCTTGAACAACAGCCACCCTCACAATGCCTTGGATGAGCATGCACATGGGTTGCTGTGAGGGGACATCTGGGCTGGCCGAGCTGAAGTTGAAGAGCAGCATCATGTTGTTTGTCTAGGGTGACAGGGGCGTTGCCTAACCATGAGCTCCATCAATAATCCATGGCCCTGTGGAGAAAGAACCCCATTAATAAGAAATGTTGGCTGTTGGAAGAAAACAGAGCCAATAATGCCCTTGTTCCAGGGAAACAGAATATGCTCAGACTGACACAGCACTCTCTGAACTTTCCAGTTACATCACCAGATAGCTTAGATCAGAAGCAATTTTAGAAGATGCATTCAATATACAACTCTCCTTTCGGTCAGCCTAATTTGTTAGGGTCAAAGTCTGGTCAGGAATACTCTTGACCAATTTGTCAATTATACCTCCTTAAGAAGGGATGGAGGAAGGAAGGAAGATATCTGACCAGAGTTTTGCTTGTTTGTTGTTAAGACCGGTCAAGGACACTGAGTTACTTTGGAGCCTTAGGCTTTATGTCAGGTCACTAAGTATGACAACATTATCTGGGTGGTTTTACATCCAAAATGGAAGGCTGAGAATCAACAGAATTCCCAAATCTATTTTTTATTCCTTTTAAAGCTCATAATCTTCTAGGTCTGTCTAGTTCTTTTTTATGGTGACATTTAATTATTAATCCTTCCATACTTTTAGGTTCTAATTTAAGAGTGCATTAATAGATTGCTCACTAGGGGATTTGCCAAAATCACAGCAGTACAAGGTCAGTAGCTTACGATGACTAGGAGCATGGACTTGGAGGCAGACTAATGTGGGCCTGAGACCCTCTGCCAACTGAGTGACCTTAAGCAAGTTACAGACCTGCTCTAAGTGTCTATCTGTTCCTCTGTTAGTGGAGATGATGCCTCATAAAGTACAATAATGTAAAGCATAGAGCAAGGCAAGGAGTAAGCACTCAATTAAGGTTAGATATTTTAGTTGTTTTTCTTAATTATCCATCTGACAAATATTTATTGAGTGTTTAATATGTGCTAGGCATTGTTTTAGGCATTGGGGACATAGGAGGACTCAGATTTGGTTCTCATGAAACTGGGAATTCTGGGAACAAGGGGGACCACAAATAAAGAGTCAAGTGAATATACTTTTCCAAGAGGTAAAAAAGTAGTAACAAAACTATAAAGGAAAAAGGGAGATGAAGAGTGATAGAGGTGGGAAGCAGGTAGTAGCATATTATCAGTTTCTCTGATAAGATAATATTTAAACAGGGAATAAGAGGATATAAGGGAGCAAGCCATGTGGACATTTGAGGGAAGATCATTCTGTGCCCAGAAAAGTGCATGTGCAAAGGCCCTGAGGCAAGCATGTGCTTGGTGTGCTCAAGGAAGAACAGCTAGAGTGGAGACAGTAAGGGGCCAGTGGTGGGAGATGAGGTCAAGGAGGTGGCAGGAAGCAGAATGTTATCGACCACAATGACTTCAGATGTTACTTCAGTGAGCTAGGGAGGCACTGACAGGTTCTGAGCACAGGAGAGTCAAGATAAGACAGTGTTTCAAAAGGATTACTCTTCTATAGAAGGAAGAAGGATACAGGAGATACATAGGAAGGCAACAAGGGAAAATAGGGAAACCCATTAATACAAGAGATGATGGTAATTCACGCTAGAATGGCCATAATAAATGGGCAAGTAGAAGTCATATTCTGTATATATTTTAATTAAAGTGCCAACAGAATTTGCAGATAAAGTGTGGGTCTTGGAAACAGAAAGTAGCCAAAAAGGACTCCAAGGTTTTGGCCTGAGTAGCAGATAGAATGGGGTTGTTACTTATCAAGAGGTTGATCAAAGACAGTGGCAAATTTGGCATATGAGGTGAGGGTGAGCAAGAAGCCAAGGATTTTGGTTTGGATATACGAAGTTTGAATTATCTCCTATATATCCAAAAGATGTCAAGTAGGCACTGGAGTTTAGCAGAGACGTCCAGGTCTGAGCGAAAACTGTGATAGGTGTTGTAACCATTAGAACTGTTCACCAATATTCCTAGACCCATCGGGGGACTGTACTTTCTGTCCCCTTAAAGTTTGGCAGAGCCATGCAACTCAATATGGCCAATGACTTGAGAGCAGAAATGATTACGTCACTTCAGGCAGAAGCTTTAAGCTTTACGAGTGTGAGTCACCGTGGCATCTTTCCCTGCCTAGGGGATGGTACCACATGTGTGTCAGCCTGGGTCCCTGAGTGACAGACGCCTCTGCTGACTCAGGGTGGAAATTGACAATGAAAGAGAAATCTTTGTTGTTCTAATCCACTGAGAGTTGAGGGTAGTTTGCAGAAAAATCTAACTTATTCTGAGAATTGTGCATGAAGCTAAAAATGTTTTTAAACCATTGAACTGGAGAAGACCACCCACGGCATGAGTGTTGATGGTAATGAAAGTAGGGCTGAGGGCTGAGCCCTGCAGTGTCCTGACAGGGCTCAGGGGGAGGAGGGGAGGAAGGAAAAGAAGTTCCAGGGAAGGAGACTGGGGAGGAGCAGCTGTCAAGGGGAATTAAGAGATCCCAGGAAGAAAATGCCTCAAGAGGTAGGAAGTAATGGACCTGTCAAGTGCTACTGATCAGCTAAGAACGGTGAGATTTAGGAAATGGACAATGGGTTTGGCAACACGGTAGCTACTGGGGCCCCAACGGGAGAGATTCTGTGAAGGAGTGAAAGCAAATGGCGTCTTGTCCTGGGTTCAGGAACGGGTGTGATGAAAGGAATGGAGACAGACAGATAAGACAGGCAAGGGAAATGTTTCCGCGAAGAGAAGCAAAGAATGGAAGGGTTCAGGGAGGGTGTTTAAAAATAGAAGAGTATAGCAAGAAAGAATCGCCTGGTAGACAGGAAAATATTGACAACGCAGGCAGTGGGCAACAGCGGGAGCGATGGCACAGGGACCAGGCTTCCACTAGAGACCCTGTAATATGGGCAGTCATCCAAGGTAGCAAGGGAGAAGCGAAACTGTAAGGACACAGGTACCGATGGGCTGGCAGACGTGGTGATGAGGGAGGTAAAAGGTCTGTTCTGATTGCCTCCATTTTTTTTTAAGTGAAATAAGAAGTGAGGTCATTAGTTAAGAGTGAGGATGACGAGGGTGAGGATGGTCTACAAAGTTCTATGTGTTCTGACTGCCCCCTGCCCCTCTGACCTCATCTCCTACCACTGTCCCCTTACTTTCTCCACTTTTTTTCTTTTTT
Organism: Procyon lotor; assembly: GCA_028646535.1. Lineage (NCBI taxonomy): Eukaryota > Metazoa > Chordata > Mammalia > Carnivora > Procyonidae > Procyon > Procyon lotor. Next base: position 117,098,977 of record CM053608.1, read on the forward strand.
TTAGCTGCACTTTCTTCTTTGCTCTTCCTTGTACAGTCTCAGGATCTTGCCATATGTAATATCCTGAGCCTAGAATGATCTTCCTTTGTATGTCCACATGACATATATGACAGGGGGACATATAGCCCCCTGTTCTTTGTTTAAATGTCATCTTATCAGAGAAACTTCCCAGATTAGCCATTCAAAACACCCCCTCCTCCTGCCCACCTCTATCATTCCTTCTCTGTCCCTTTTCCTACGTCATTCTTTGTCATTACCTCTATCGCCTATCTGAAAAATATATTTGCTTCTTTATTCATTTTTGGCCTTCCGTGTCCCCAGAATTTAACCTCCATGAGTACCAAAACTTTATGTATTGAGGAGGGAGGAGAAGGTCTACAATAAAAGGTTAGGAGAGTGGGATTGTTGAAAAAAACAGAACAGAAAGACCAGGCAGGACGTCAAGGCCTGTGTCACAAATTTAAAGCACTGTATCTTTTCTTAAGTATGCCAGTATTTACAATTATCTTTTCTACCTGGAAAAAAAGTTTCAGTTTCATGAGCAAAGAGGAGAGGTAAGAAGAAAAAAAGTCATGAGAGCTCTAATGAAATGTTTTGGGTTGTCATCCAAATGGAGTTGCAGAAGGTGTTCCAAGAGCCCCCAGAGCCTGGTATCTTAGCTAGCTTCTTTGCTCCCAGAAACGTTTCCACTTCCACATTCTCCACTTCCTATAAGAGGGTAGTGGTTTCTTTTAGGGAAATTCAAAGGAGCAGTCTGAATCAAGGAGTAGACTTTTCCTGTCTCACTTCAAAAGGCTGAATAACAAAAGGTGCTGCTTCACTTATAGCTCTTTGGGTCTCTCTGCACGAAGTTGAGTGTTGGATTTGTCCCTTTTAGGGTGGAGCCACCTTGAAGACAGGGACAGGTCTTGTTTACCATACGACTAATTTATGTATACATTTGGCTTTGCTATCGTGGCAACTGACTAAAAAAGGGGACTATGACATAAATTGTTTCCTCATCGCTTGCAGAAGGAGAAATGCATTGCCCTCTGGAACAAAGGTGAGCTCTCAGTATAATGTGCTCTCCTTCCTGGTATCTATCTTGAGACTCCTCACCCACAGAGGATATGGGTTTGGTGCTCCTGGCCCCTAATATGTTAGTAAGTATTGCCTGGCATTTCTTGGTTTGGAAGACTCAGCCCACTGTCATTTATCAGCCCTCACAAGTGTGCAGTGGAAATAGATCCTCAGACTTAAAATCACAGAGTTTGAGTCCCATGCAAACTGCAAGGCCATCATTGTCAGTTGACACCAGGATAACCTGGCCAAAACCATCTGGGATATTCAGTGACAGAGGGAAGAAATGTAGCAAAGCCCAATTGTTCTGAAACTTTTGCATGAATGGGGGACACATCCCTTCTCCTACTCCAGTGGCAAAGGCAAGTTTCATGGCCAACAGTGCCTTCAATGAGTTGGGAAAGTGGAATTTTCTCACAGGAAGGGCAAGCAGATATTATTGGTAAACTATAATGGAGCCTACCAAAGAACTGTCCCTTGGTCTTCCCAGATAAGACTCATCACTGCTTCCTCTGTTTGACCTCTAGAGCTTCTGTATTATTACAGAGGGTATTATAACTGCGTGTGTGACTATGTCCCTAACTACAGGGACTCTTGTTGAGATTTAGGACTGCCTTTTATTGTCTCATCATTTCCACAGTACCTGGGACATAGTTGACCCACTGTTGATTAAATGATATCGTATGAACTGAACAGAATTGGATGCATTGGATCAGAATGATGTAAGACAGAGTATTTGAATCCATGTGTTGATATTTGGTGTAAATAAATAAGCCTGGATAGAACATAGCATCAGGTAAAATTAGTCTAGTTAGGAATGTGGATACAGAGATTCGTTTGCTCAGCAATGATGCTTTGTTGATGAGAAAATTAAAGCCAAAGCAGGAGAGAGGGCCGTGGTCCCACATAACACACAGAGTCAGTGAGGAACTCAGGGCTCCATTTCCCTAGTTTAGCTCTTTTCCTATCATCACCAGAAGCACCTTTTGAAAACACACAGCCACCACCATAATCACGACCTAGGTATTTACTTATAAATTATGTATTCAGAGTTAAATTTAAAATAATAAAAAAGGATAAGCAAAATCCATTCTGCCCACATCTTTACCCACTTCTAGACAAGTAACCATGTTGACACCTGTTCATGTATCTTCTAGAAATTTGCCACCCATGTACAAGCATATAATGTGATTCTTTTTTTTTTTTTTTTAAGATTTTGTTTATTTATTTGACAGAGAGAAAGAGATCACAAGCAGGCAGAGGCAGGCAGAGAGAGGGGGGAAGCAGGCTCCCTGCTGATCAGAGAGCCCGATGCGGGGCTCGATCCCAGGACTCTGAGATCATGACCTGAGCTGAAGGCAGAGGCTTTAACCCACTGAGCCACCCAGGCGCCCCTATAATGTGATTCTTTTTTGCCGAAATCATACAAGTGTGTGCCATTTGCTTTTTTAACTATATATCCTGGACATCTTTAGTATCAGTCCATGTGAAGGTATGCCCTTGTTCAATGGCTACATGATACTCCGTTATGGATACCATAATTTATGTAAGTAGCTAGCTATTATATACATCTAAACATTTCATATCTTTTAATATTACAGACGATGAAATATCACTCTTTGCTCAAGCCCTGCCCTCTCCCCCAGATTATTCTACTCTCGGTCCACTTGGTGTCTTCATTTTGAATATCTAGTAGATATCAAAACCGTGCTCATCAGAGACTTCTTGCCTGCGCTCATCAAGCTTTTCCTTTTCCAATCTACCACTTCTCAACTAATGACATCTCCATCCACCTAGTCGTACAGACTGAAATAGCACCAGCCCTTCCCATGTCCTGTCTTCTCCTCAGATTTCAAATCTGATTTCTCGTTGGCTCCAGCTCCAGAATGCATCATGAATTCAGCCACTTTCTCAGGTCTCCATCGCTGTTGCTGCAGGCTAAGCTCTTCTCCTGCTTCATTTGTTTTATTGAAACAGCCTCCCCGTTACTTTCCCTGCTTCCACTCTGCAAGGTAGCCAGAGTGATTTGGTGTTGTTTCTATTATTGAACAACCATGTGAATGGATGAATGAATGAATGAATGAATGAATGAATACACAAGGACCCGTATATGGATATACACACACTAATGGTCAAACTATATTTGTTTTTATAAATTATAGATTTATTTGTATGTTGTTAAATTTACATTATTTCAATACATATTTTTGTCAGATATTTACGTATGTATTATATCTCATTAAATATGGATTTATCATTCCAGGGGGGCCAAGGTGACTTAGTCGGTTAAGCATTCGACTTTTGATCTCAGCTCGGGTCTTGATCTTGGGGTCGTGAGTTCAAGTCCTGTGTTGGGAAATATATATGTGTGTGTGTATATATATTTATATGTAATATAAATATGTATATTACATTTTATAAATTATATATAAATATATATGTAATTCTTAATACCAAATTTATGCATTGTATATGTAATAAAACAAACACCAGATGCACCCATCACCCAGCTAAGGAAAGAGAATATTACCAATAAATACTTCTGAAGAATACAGGGGTATGCCTTTCCTCAGTCATATCCCCTTCTCTCCTCCAGAGGCAGCATTCTTTTGAATTTTGTGTTCCTAACTTGCCTTGCTTTTTACTGTTTTTGCCACCTGTGTAATTTGCTATACATAGTATAGTAACTAATGCTTATCAAGATTTCTGGTTCTCGGGGCGCCTGGGTGGCTCAGTCGTTAAGCGTCTGCCTTCGGCTCAGGTCATGATCCCAGGGTCCTGGGATCGAGCCCTGCATCGGGCTCCCTGCTCGGCAGGGAGCCTGCTTCTCCCGCTACCATTCCCTCTGCTTGTGTTCCCTCTCTCGCTGTGTTTCTCTCTGTCAAATAAATAAAAAAAATCTTAAAAAAAAAAAAAAAAGATTTCTGGTTCTCGTCTCCTGCTGGGCACCCTAAACTTTGATATGAGGCATAATCATCCAAACTGATTTGGTCGGTGATGTGAGCAGAACGCCACAACTGGAAATGTAGTTATTTTACACTCGTTCTGAAATACAGTCTCACAATGCATATTAATCTGAATTTCAACTGTATTCTAAAAACATGTAAGATATGATTATGTTTTCTTCTGGCTTCTAATCTTGCTGTGAAGTCACCTGTAAATCTAACTTACCATTTCTTTGTGGTAATCCACTTCTTCACTTTGGCTTTCTGCAGTTTTACTTTGATATAGTGAAGTATGCATTTCTTTTTATTTTAGCCTACTTGTAATACTTGGGGTATCCTGAGTCCAAGGGTTGATATCTTTTTAATAATTCTGTTCAGTTCTCAGCATTTTTCTCAAATCATTTCTTCTTCTCATTTTCTCTCTGCCTTTTTACAAAACTAATTTGATATATGTTGGACCTTCCCTCTCTCTATTCCTTGACTGAGCATTTTTATATATTATCTGTCTTTCCGTCCTTCTGAGCTGAGGTGTAGCTATCTTCTGGTTAGCTCATACTCTCTTCAGTTCCTCCTGGTCTGTGTATCACCCCATCCACTGAGTTTTAACCTTCTATTATCTTTCCTTTTGTTTCTAGATATCCTTTTATCTAACCTACTCGACAAAAATCTTATAGTTTCTTGCTCTTGGCTCATAAGTGTAAGCCTCTCATACTTCTTTAAACATAGTAAACATTAAACATATTCTATACCATCATTCAAATGCTCTGTTTCTGTGTTGTGTTTTTTTTCTGCTGCTTCTCATTCATGGCCTCTTGTTTCCTTGTGTTCTGATAGATTTTTGTTTATGAGCTCATCATCTTTAAAACTTTATCCAAGAGAATCCTTTGAGTCCTGGGTTGAACTAGGATTCTTCTTGCCTTTGTTTCTCCCAGTTGTATTATGAGTTCTGACAACCTAGGACCATTTAAATTAAACTCTTCCTTTGGGATACTGTGAATTATTTTTTATTTTCCACCTACCATCGAAGTCAAGATGGGCACATTTTCATACTTTCTTTTCTTCTTCCATCATTTTATTATGGACACTTTTATTACATTCTATTTGTTTTATTTACAAATCTTCCTAGGTATCTACTCCCTTATCTGTCCATCACCCCAGAGTGTTTTTTATATATTTGAAAGTACATACCACACTTTGGCATACACATATATTATTAATTGAGTCAATATTTGTTTATGGTTCTTTCCTTTTTTGAAAAATAAAATTTAAGTTACATGACATTCATTTAAAACTTTCTGTTTTATGAGTTTCAGTTTTATCAAGATATAGAACATTAACATAACACTGAAAAGTCTTCTCCTACCCTCCCCAATGAGTCCACAGTCCCTATCTCTAACTCTGGAATCATGAACTGTTCTGATTTTTGCCTTCTGAGATTAGTTTAGTACATTCTAGAATTTCATATAAATAGAATCATACATTTTGTGCTCTTTTGGGTGAGACTTCTTTCTTAGCATAATGTTTTTGAAATGTATTCATGTTGTTAAGTGTATCAGTAGTTGGTTCTTTCTTTATTGCTAGTTCATATTCTATTGTGTACATACACCACAACTTGTTTATCCATTCTTGTGTTGGTGAACACTTGAGTTGTTTCCAATTTGGGGCTATTATAAATAAAGTTTCTATAAATATTCCCATACAAGTCAATTTTGGAGCATATGTTTTCATTATCTTGGGTAAAGACCTCAGGAATAGAATTTCTGGGTCGTAGCATGGGATTATGTTTCATTTCATAGGAAACTTCCAAACCATCTTCCAAAGTGATGATGCTGTTTCATATTCCCATCGACATTCTATGGGAGCACCTTCTTTCTCTTTCTGCACTGTGGTTTCTTTTCTTGTTCATTCCTTAAGATCCATCCTTTTGGGAATTGAGCTTTATACCGGAGAGGTAGGTTCTATTACCCTCCCAGCTTGGGTGGGCCCTAGACTTCATCTCCTTCTGTGTGCCTTGAGCATCAAATAAAACAAAGATTAAAGTTCACTGCAGTTGAGCAAACACCCTTAGGATGAAAGCCAGGTCCAGGGATGTATCCACTAGGATTCCTGTTTTTCTTTCATTTGGTCATCTGCAAATTCCTTGCCTATTTGCGAGATTTTAAAATATTAAAAACATAAAATTACCCAGAATTTTTAGTTGTTTTTAATGGCAGGGATTCATTTCCCGTTTTAACGAGATTAGATTTCATTTAGGAAATCTGCCATGCTGTCACTAATTGGAAGTCTCCAGAACATACTTTTTAAAATGCAGATCAGGTCACACCACACCTGTGATTAAAATTTTTCAATGGTTTCGTATGGGACTTAGAACAAAACTTCAACTTCCTCTTTTGACCTTCAAGGCCCTACATGATATGACATGTGCTTCCTTTCACTTTTTCACCTTAACACACGACATTCCTGCTACATTGGCCTTCTTTGTGGTCCTCAAACACCCCAAGCTTCACTCCATCTTAGGTCACTGCCGAGACTGTCAGCTGGCTGCCTCTTTCTCCTCTTCAGAGTTTCAGAGACTCTCCCTGACTTTGCGATCTAGAGTAGCTCCCCTCCCCAACCAATCACCCTTCCTCGCAGTAGTCTGTTATTTCCTCGTAGCTCTCATCACTGCAAGAAATCATATTACTATTAGGGCACCTGGGTGGCTCACTTCGTTAAGCATCTGACTCTTGATTCCAGCTCAGATCATGATCTCAGAGTTCTGGGATTGAGCCTTGTGTTGGGCTCCCTGCTGGGCATTGAGCCTGCTTAAGATCCTCTCTCCCTCTGCCCCTCCCGGCTTGCATGCTCTCTCTGTCTCTCTCTCTCTTTCAGAAAAAACCATGTTATTATTTACTTACATATTTGCTTGTCTGTCTTGCCCTGGGAAAGAACATAAATTCCATAAGAACAGAGATTGGGTCTCCTTGTTCCACTGTTGTCTTCCCAGTGCCTAAAATTGTGCTTGTAACCTAGAAGACACTCAGTCAACAGCTATTAAATGAATGAACAAATGAATGTGTTCCGCAGGAACTAATCTTATCTACATATTTTATATATCCATTCACTATAAGTGTAGTCATGCCTGATTCTATAAATATTCAATTTTTATTTCAAAAAATAAACTGTCTTTTATTTCTCTTTAACCAGGTGTTATTTGGATTCTTTTTTTTTTTTTTAAGATTGATTTATTTATATATTTTAGAAAGAAAAAGTGTGTGCAAGTGGGGGGAGGGGCAGAGAGAGAGAGAGAGAAGCCAACTCCCCGCCGAATGCAGAGCCCGACAATGGGGCTCAGTTCCACGAAACTGAGATCATGACCTGAGCCAAAACCGAGAGTCAGATGCTCAACCAACTGAGCCACGTTGGTGCCCCTGTTATTTGGATTCTTAAAATATATATATAAGCATACTATTTATTTATTGCAGGAGCATTACTATTTGCATATAAAAGAGTTGCTGATTTTCAAAGGGTTGAGAACCACTGGCCTAAGCACTCCTGATTCTCTGTACTCTAAGCACCAGACCTATATTTGTCCAGCGTTCTACTGAATGTCTCACCTCAGATATGGCATGTCATTCTAAATTTAACGTGTCCAAAGCAAATCTCATCATTTGGCTCAACAGAACTTCCTCCCTGTGCTTAGTTCCCAAATATCATGCTCCTGCTCATCATCTTCCCTGACTCTTCCCCTAACTGGTTACCAAGAATTATCTCCTGTCGCCTTGGCAGGACTTACAGTCGTCCCTTCCATCCCCATCCCCATGTCTTGGTTCATCATCTTTCCCCTGGAACCTTCAACATTCTCCTTTCAGGTCTTCTGCTACCTTTCTATCACTCTTAGTCTTAGACTATATATACATGAATTATTTTATGGACATCAAATAACAGGGAGGCTACTGTGCCTTGGCCATTTTCCAAAATTCGTATATAAAGTGAACTTTCTGAAGTTGTGCATCTGATCCTACCCCTGGTGCCACATTTCCTACCACAAGAAGTTCATTTCCCTCAGCCTGGCTGTGCCACTCTTTCTGACTAGGCACCATCTTCATTCTCCAAACTGTTCCCCAAATACCTGCCCCCCCCTCTGCCCCGTGCTCTTATACTTCAGCATTCTGCAATTCCCAAACTTGCATTACGTGCCTGAGTGGCTTTGGACACATTTCCTCAGCCAGAGTCATCCCTGCCCCATCTCCTCTTGCTTGCCGTTGAAATCCACAATCATCCTTCAAAACTTAGCTTAGCTGTCACTTCCACTGAAGAGCTGCCTAGGTCTTTTCTCTTTCTCTCTATGTCCCTGTATCATCACACTCATTGTCCTGCCCTGTAACTTTTATGCACACCCTCCCAACTGTAATGCCACTTTTTATAAAATCCCAACCAGCTCCATGCTCATAAGAGACCAGACTCATGAGAGATACCCAACAAACATCCCTTGAGAAGATAAAGGAATCTCGCACTTGTAGGGTATCTTTCTTCCTAAGAAGGATTGTTTCCAGTCTCCAGTTGATGAGCTTGAATTAATATTTCCTCATAACATTTCCCCATGGTACTTTAGGCCATCCTTTTTATGCTTCCTTTATCTTTAGAGGGGAGCTTAATTAAACCATCCATACTCAATAAAATGACCGCCTATCTGTCATGAGCAGGCAGAGCAACCTGGGCTTGAAAACAGACACCATCCTTGCTGTTATGAAGCTCACAGTCTTATGAGGACATGACAGCATCCCTGGACTTTGGGACTGGAAGAGACTTTCAAACTTGAAAGTTTGAAAACAGCCCATCATTTTACAGAAGAGGATATGGAGTGGCAGACAATCCCTGAAGGCAGGCTGTAGTAGAACTAGGCCAGAATCTAACTTTTCTGGTAGGTATTTAATACAACCCACAGAGAGAAAGAGAGACAGAGAGGAAGAGAACACTACAAGTGCATGAAAGCATACACTTTAGTCAGCAAATGAAGTCTATGTAAAAAGTTGGAAACACTAGCAGAGTGATGAGACCATTGTGTAGTCTCGGACAAGCAATTTAAACGGTTCGTGCCTTAGTTTCCTCATTTATAAAATAGGGGTAAGCATGGCGTCCTTGCAGGGTGTTGTAGGAATTACAAAAGATGCATGTAAAACACTCAATCAGCTAAGGATGCTTTGGTTGCAAACAACATAAAACTCAGTTTGTCGTATCTTAAATAATTTTTTTTCGTATTAAAATTCTGGAAATAGGTGACTACTGGCATTCATCCGGTAGCATGTGTTGTTGAAAGTTTCTTGGTCTTTTCTTATGATTGTGGCCTCTTGGTGACCACATAAGCAATCAAGGTCCAGACATCTTGCCTGCATTCGAGACAGCAATGAGGGGGAAAGACGAAAGTTCTTGCTAGGACATCTATTCTTTAAAAGACTAGATAGCAAGTCTGACCTAGAAATGCCAGCAGAATTCTGGGCCCTGTGCTATCTTACTCTCCCTAGCTAGACAAAAAGCTCAAAAAGCAAATGTTCAGTTTTTAAGCCTCTGTAGTGGGGGGATGTCGAGGAAAAGTGACATGGGGATAACTTTTCAATAACCAATGAACAGAAGCTTCCATAAGAACTTACCTTATAGGGGCGCCTGGGTGGCTCAGTCGGTTAAGTGTCTCACTTCATCATGATCCCAGGGTCCCAGGATGGAGCCCCACATCAGGCTCCCTGCTCAGCAGGGAATCTGCTTCTCCCTCTGCCCCTCCCCCATCTCATGCTCACTCTCTCTCAAATAAATACATAAAATCTTAAAAAAAAAAAAAAAAACCTATGGTGTAAGAAAAGGCTTAATTAAGGGTGGGTTTTGGAATGTTGAATAAGCCTTTGAGATTTGCTCTGAACCTATGCAGTCATCTTGATCTTGGTGCCCTCAACAATGCACTTCTCATTACAGAGAATCCACAAGAAACTATTTGGCGGTTTTGGTGCATGGTTTGTGGCTCCTCCCCATCACTGGCTCTTCATATTTTACGTATTGCTTGAGATTGTCCTGGGGTTCGGGGAATTTGGTGACTTGGGTCACAGACTCCATTATGGTGGCATTAACCTTCAGTAGCAAGGTTAGTAGCAAGTAGCTGTCCAGTAGCAAGCTGGTCTTTGTATCTATTTTTAACATCTTGGATTTGGAAGTAAAAGGAGATGAAGTGAAACCCCCAAACACATTGAAGATGTGTGTGAAGGAATGGGAATATAAGTTGGAAACATGAGGAATCAATGTGTTCTTTATCATCCTTAACAGCTTAAATAAAATGACTGACTATTCTCAGAGTCAAAAATAATTCAGGATTTAATTGGCAAAGGTATTTTAAGGTTCTGTCTTCTTCTATTTTTCTCCTGCCTTGGTGAAGCTATGAATTATGTTGCAAGCCCTAAGCATCTTGAAATAGGAGTTACTAAGACAACGCCTTGAATTAAGAATTAATTGGATTTTAAAAATCCTCCCGTATCTGCCTACAAACAAACTCTACTGGTGTTTGCCTCTCCTTTTGCCTTGGCCCATCTTCCTAAAAGAAACCTATATAGTCTTTAAATTCTAAAAGGCAACACCTTTTTTTTTTCACACCTCAGTATGTAAGCAGAATCCTTTAAACATGATAAAGGATCTTCTTCCTAAGAGAAAGCTACTTATTACATATTACGGAGTCCCATTATATCCTTGTTAGTAGGCCTCCAAGCTGGCTTCCACCAAATTATAGTAAATAGCTACTTTCACTTAAAAGTTGATTTCAGAGTTCCCAGGATTATTTGTCGGTGGCGCCGCCTTGTTTTCTGCGTGCTTTCCTAAATTTCTCATGGTGAGCCCGTGAGATTCCTGTAACATGGGAAATTAGGAATCCTGGTTTTGAGCTTTGAACGTGCTGATGGGTGCTCCTGATGATATGAACTGAATATTCCGGAAGGGTGCTGCTCTTCTCTCTGGAAACAGAAGCCAGATTCCCGTGGACACCAAAGGTTAAGGGCAAAGGCAGTGCCAAGAACACACAACTCAGCCTACTTATGTGTCTCACAGAGAATCACAGCACAGATCCGCTCATTTTTCCAAGACCATAAACTAGTGGAAGAAATAAAATTACATCCCAGATCCTCATAAGCTTGAAAATCCCTCACACCCTTTTATGGAAATAATGCGTCCCTGGTCCTCTCCCCAGGACTACATTCCTCCTCCTCAGCTGGGTTCAGGCTCTATGCTGGGATGCTAAGGATACAAAAGGGACTGAGATGTGGATCTTAAAGAGCCCACCTAGTTTTTCTCCCTCAAACCATTTGCCCTGCCCCGCTACGAGAAAACTTCCCTCTGTTCCCTTCCTTTTGTGTCTCTGGGGTCTGGGGACTCCCAAAGCTGTTGGCAATGCTAAACCCTTAGAAATCACCAGGGTGGGGTGGGGGGGAGGGGTGAGAGTGGGGATGGCTCAGCGGGTTGTGTAGTGTAGAGATGGGAGAGGAAAGTTGTAGCCGTGACCAGCACAGAATGCTAGGGCCATGACTGAGGGCGGGCTGTCAGCCCTCTAACCCAGGCCACCTCTAGAGCAGTCAATGAACAGGGAGGGGCTTTCAGGCCTCGTGTTCAGGATTTTCACTCCATCCTCCCTCCCGTCTCACCCCCTGCCCTGTGGATACCAAGAGAGCCTAGGTTAGCATGATAGGGACAGATGCCGTTCTCTCTACTAGGACTAGTTGCAATCTTCCTTGGTTTTCTTAAATTATAAAATAATATATATCACTTTTTTAAATATTTCATTATTTATTTGAGAGAGAGAGCACAAGCAGGGTGAAGGACAGAGGGAGAAGCAGACTCCCTGCCAAGTGGGGAGCCCGACGGACAGCTCGATTCTGTGACTCCAGGATCATGACCTGAGCGGAGGGCAGAGGCTCAACCAACTGAGCACCCAGGTGCCCCCATACCTGTCGTTTTTAACAGAAAAAGAAAAAATATTGAGATATAAACACTGAATATTTTGAAACTCCACCATCTTTTAAATGCAAGTGTGGAAGTGTATTGTTGAAAAAAGGTTTGATAAGTGAATACCAATATTTTACCAGTGTTTCATGAAAAATGCTTATCTTGGCTTAAGCTTTAAACTATCAGAAGAATTGTAAATATATTCAGAGCGTTCACCTGAATCATTTCAGGTATCTTGATTGGTTTGTGTTTTATTATATCTATTTAGTATTACATGTATATTTTGTGCCCCTAAATTTGGAAAACGTGAGTATACCTTATGGCAAGGACATCTTTAATCTGTAATTGTGATAAATTAAGGTCTAGTGCTCTATGCTTTCTGGATATTGTGCAAGACAAAAATAAATGCCCTCAAAGAGCTCACAGTCTAGTTGGGGAAGCAACCATTTCATCGCTGCCAGAAACTGACCTCATTGTCTTGCTAGCAGCTACTGACTGTGGTCCAAGATTCTAAAAAAAGACATTCCAACTCACAAATCAGCTCCAAATTATAGAATAAATACAGTTGCCCACTTAGCCATTGATTCTATTGTCTTCTTTCTGTATGTCTTTTGCTACAGGCTATACCGTGCCCTCACAGATAAACACAGAGATGCCGAGATGCGCTTACACATTAAGGTGTAAGATGGAGGAAATTATTCCCGTGGGTCAAGCAGTTTAGGTTTTAAAGTATTAGATTATTTATTCATAGACATTTTTGCCCTAATTTACCCAAAGATCTGCCTTGGTCCTTTCATTCACTTTATAGCTACACCCATTGGAGAAGGTTGAGTCATTTCAAAAGAATGTTTGTTTATCCACTTATCTGGTATACTAGAAAAAGGAGGCAGATTTCTCCAAATCTCCGTTGCTTGGCAACTACATCAGCTTTCCATTCTAGTTAACCAGCAGTGGATAAAGCCTGTTAGAATCCAAGGATTGAGCTAACACTCACATACTCATAGGTGGCCTAGAGCCAAGGTCAATGACAGAGCTACGGTCCCAAGAGAATTGATGCTCCCTGCACTTATAATAAGATATAAGGCTCTCAGGTTGGAAAAGAACTCAGAATGTCCTTTAACCTAAGTGCCATCCTGTCTGTAACTTCGATGCGGACCTCTGGACCAACCACTGTATGAATACCTGCCAAGTTTAGTGAACTATTAAACTCAAAACGTTTTCAACAATGTACTAGCATGCTTGAGTTTAAACAGATGGTGAGGTTTAAAAATATTAACAATATTTATATTCCAACATTTTTTTGTTTTCTGATTTTCTAAAAGGACATACATTCTTTTTATAGTGAAAAAAAAAAAACCACTATTATTTATCCCATCAGCTTTTCCCCATCAAAATTCTTCCTTAGACTGAGACAAAAATCTCTCTGTTATATCTCCCCATAAAAGATAGTTTACCTGGGGGCGCCTGAGTGGCTCAGTTGGTTAAGCATCCCACTCTTGATTTCAGCTCAGAGCATGATCTCAGGGTCCTGGGATCCAGCCCCAGTCTATTAGGCTCCATGCTCAGTGGGGAGTCTGCTTCTCCCCCTCCTCTTCTGCCCCTCCCCCAGCTCCTGTATACACACACACACACACACACACACACACACACACACACACACATTCTCTCCCTCTCTCTCTCTCTCTCTCAAATAAATAAATCTTAAAAAAGAAAGAAAAGATAGTTTGCCTGTTGGTACCTTGTAGATCAAATCTAATTTCTTTTTCATATGACAGCCTAGTATATCTTATCCTCCTTTAAGATTTTCCTTCAGGCTAAATTTTCCATTTCTTCAATCAAACCTCACACACCTAGTGCCAAGTCCCTTCACGGTCCTGATCACTCATCTCTAATCTCTGATTAATTTTTATATGTTGTTTTTAAACGGGGATTCTGAGAGTAGGATGTAGCCTTCCAGGAATCACAGAGGAAATTGGGACCATGCCCTAACTTGAGTTGACACCATGCTTCCATCAATGCAACTCAACATTGCATGATTCATTTGATGCAAACAATATTTGAAGTTCATATGTGTCCAGTTTATTGAAGACAAAAACTTCTGTTGCTTGTCCATATACATAGCTATTAAACACTGTTTCCCACATCCTATACGTGTGTTTTAGGGTTTTGGGGGCCAAATGCAAGACCTTAAATGTATCCAGTCAAATCTCATTTAATTCTGTCCCTCAAGTTAATCAAACAAAATTTCCTGATTCTTTCCTCCAATATATCCTTTCTTACAGCTTGAAGTCATATAAATATATGATGAACAATACCATTTATACTCTTACTCAAGTAAATGACAAAAATGTTTAATAGGGTGGAAAGGACAGAGTCCCATGGGAAGTCTAGAAACCCATCACCAGACTGGCAGTATCCCATTCATCTACCCTTGATCATAGCCAGTGAAGAAGATACTAATCCTTCCCTCCAGCCCATAATTCTCTATCCTCATGGGGAACAGATCAAGAAGAACCTTGTCAAATGCCCTGCAGGAGCCAAAAAAGAAAATTGATGTACACTTGTCACCTCCTACATTTGAGTAGCTTTATATCACCTCATTTGTATATTCAGCAGCTCTTTATTGAACATCTAGAGGCCAGGTGCTCTTCTAGACTCTGGGGAAATATAGCAAAGCAAGGTATTTTGTATTATCATACATGCAAGTGTTATCATCTTCATCTTGCCGAGTAGAAAAATGAGGCTCGAAGATGTGGACTGACTCCCAAGGTGAACATGTAAGTGTCAGAACCAAGATCCAAACCTAATTTTGACCACATAAATGCTTGATGCTGCTTCTGAAATCCATGCCCACAGTAACTACCCAAACCTCCTTCACTCCAATTTCTTCACCTTTTGCCTTCCATGCATAATGGTTTCCTCTTCATTAAAACCCTTATCTATAGGGTTTATGCCTTAACCCTAAGTGGTGACTATTGGTGAGAAATAGAGGCTTTACAAAAGACTGATGGGGAAAATGTCTGGGCAACCAGGCTATCAAATTATAAGGAATCACTGGCTGTCTGTGTTTTCCCCGCAGCAACTCACTCTATGGTTCTGTTGTTCTCCTCTTACCAAGGATCCACATCTTGTAAAAAGGAACAAAACTCCTGTAGGAAGATAGACAGATTGAAACATGTTCAGTTCCATACTTATAAGTCATCAAATGCACCTCAAGCATACCGAGTTATTCACCATGCCATAGCCCCACCTCATGCCTTGGAGAAGAGGAGGAGGGTTTCCAGTGCCAACTTTCAGTTCCCAAAGAAAATACTATCTTTGTGATTAATGCAAACAAAACCAGCAAAGTAGTATAAATCTATTTGTCTTTATCCTTTTAGGTAAAAAATTGAAGTTCACATTAAGTTCTTTCACAATTACTCTTTTTTTTCCTGAATAAAATCATAATTAGCTACCTTTTTATTGAAAAAATAATAACCAAAACTAGACTAAACTGGTTTAGTAGAAGGAAGGGTATATAATGAAATAGAAGCCTTCTGGATTTCCACTTCTCTCTTTGCCACTCAGGAACAATTGTTGATTATGGTTACCTGTGTGTTCTTCCAGACCTCATTTTCCATGCACATATTATATGTATACGGCCTTTTTTTTTCTTGGAGATCTTCCCATATTGGACAAGAGGACTTGTCACACACTCTTTTTGATATGTTCATTGTATACTCTGGTACAAACGTAGTATATCTGATGTAACCAGCATCCTACCGATGGACATTTAGCTTGTTTCTAGACTCCACAATTGAAAGCAATTATTTTAACTTTATTGATCAATTCAAAATATATAACATGTACCAAGGGCCAAGCTGTGATCTAAGCCCTTTATAAAAGTCAGCTCACTGAATCACTAAAATAACCCATTAAAAAATAATGATAAAATAACCCATCGAGGTAGGTAGTCATGTCATGACCCCTTTCACAGATGAGGAAACAGAGTAGCGTGAAGTGACTCATCCCAGGTGACAGGGCTGTTAGAGACAGAGCGGGATTCAAACCCAGCCTCTTCCGGCTCAAGAATCCATGTAACCTCCGATGGGAATCAAAATTCCTCTCCTTTGCTGCAGCACAACTGCCTATTCCTGAAGCAAATCAGTTGCTAGGCATAAGGAATGAAAGATGCTTTTAGTAGCCAGCATTAGCATGTGAAAAAAAACTGAGAAAGAAGAGAAAAAATAGATGACAGAATGCCTCTGGAGCCTCTTCCATTCCACTCTTCCACGCTCGCTCTCAATGGCCTCTGCAAAGCTTTCTGAAAGGCAGACAGACCAAAGGGTCCTAAGTGATAAATTCCTCTGCAGGGTTAAGTCACTTCAACCAGGAGTGGAAGCGACAGCCCAAAGAGCATCAGCTTTTAAATCTTGCAGAAAAATAGTACAGATGCTAATGCACAAAGCTTCGCTGGCGTGCGCAATTTTCAGTGAAAGGTAAACAATCTAATCAAGACTTTTTAAAAGAAGAATTTGTCTCAAGAAATCTTTCTATCGGAGCTACAATTACAGCTTCTCAGTCAGAAGAGAAGCAATTTTGTTGCTCTGAAAAGCTCAAAAGCCGAAATACACTCAATTCTTTCTCCCAGATGCAGAGCAATTGGTTCTTTGGTGCCAATTTTCATATTTCTTATAGATGATCTTGCATGCTGCTGGTAGTAATTCTATTTGAATCTCAAGATTTGAGGGGAACCTTGTCAGTGCTTTAGGTTTTAAACGTGACAACCCCCCCTTCCCTTCTCAAGAGGTAAATACAAAAACTAACTGCCAGTTTCTCTTAGTACATACAATGCTAATTAGTTCCCTGCTCTAATTTTATTTCTAGTCTTGGATCCAGCTGAAGCTTTGCCGATATATTAACAATGACATAAATGTTTGCACTGTTTTTGAGAGTCTGAGAATATGAATCACCTTGAGAGAACTAGCTTTGATCAGAATATGAGAGCTACATCGGAAGTTTCTTTACTGTTATTAGTGGTGGTAGGCAGGCAATTTGAACTTCAGGATGAAACAATTACAGAGAATCCATGGAGGAAGGGAGTGTATACCACGTATCTGCAACTCTTGGATCAGGAAGTCAAAAGAGAAAAATTCAGAAAATTCATGGCTCCTTTGGGAAACACAAATTAATTCGTTGATAACACATTTTTCAAGGTTTAGAAGAATTTACAGATAGATTTCTGGAAATACTGAAAATCTTTGAACTGCTTCTTGGTATTTCATTTGATGACCCCAGAGGCTAGACCCACCAAAGATCCCCCCACTTCCCCCTCTCGGCTCTGATGCTTTCTCTTCTCCCTCCCCTTCTCTCTAGCATGATCTCATTGTAATACCACATGAGAGGCACACTTCCAGAGGGAATTAGAGGTCTCAACAGCCATCTTAATCTTCTGCTTGTGCAAATAAAAGATGAATCTTCACCATTGGAAAATAAATGTGCACCATTGCTCCTTTTTTTTTTTAATTTTTATTAACATATAATGTATTATTTGCCCCAGGGTACATGTCTGTGAATCGTCAGGTTTACACATTTCACAGTACTTAACATAGCACATACCCTCCCCAATGTCCACAACCCAGCCACCCTATCCCTACCCCCGTCCTCCCC
>CM053608.1:117117082-117141039 GCA_028646535.1 Procyon lotor
ATGGACCATTCTCCTTTATCCATTCATCTGTTGAAGGACATCTTGGTTCTTTCCACAGTTTGGCAATTGTCACACCATTTTTTTATTAAGATTTATTTATTTGAGAGGGGGAAAGTGGGGGAAAGAGAGAAGCAGACTCCAGCTGCATGCAGAGCCCAATGGGGGGTCAGTCTCACAACCCTGGATCATGACCTGAGTGCAAATCAGGAGTCAGACGCTTAACTCACTGAGTCACACAGATGCCCCTCATGCCACTTCTGACACCAAATGTGTGGCTTGTCCATGCCAAGCAATCCTGACTCTGACTGCCTGTAGTTGGCATCAGACCCCACAGGTGAAGGGCTCAGTCCCGTCGACACTGGCCCCACTGCAGAGCCGATCACAAATACAGGCCCTGAATACAAATCAGGAGTTCCCAAGACCGCCTCGTCGGGTTCGATAATTTGCTAGAACAACTCACAGAATTCAGGAAAACAGTGTACTTACTATTACTGGCTTATTTTAAAGGCTGCAAGTTGGGAACAGACAGATGGGTAAGGGGTACATAGGACAAGGGATGTGGAAGAGGTATGATATGGAGCTTCCATGCTTTCTCGGGGAGCATCACCCTCCCAGCACCTCAGTGTGTTCGCCAACCCAGAAGCTCCCCAAACCCCTTTGTTAGGGTTTTATATGGAGGCTTCATCAAGTAAGTGTGATTGATTAAATCATTGGCCACTAATGATTGACTCCACCTCCAACCCCTCACCCCTCCCTGAAGGTCAGGATGCGGGGCTGAAAAATTCCCAGTCCTCTGATCTCCTGGTTGGTTACTCTGGCAACCAGCCCACATCCTCACAGGCTTTGCAGAAGTCACCCCATTTACATAAACTCAGGTGTGGCTTGTTACAAATAACAAAAGACACTCCTTTCTCTTTTCTTGCTTTGGAGCTATTTCAGGAACTGGGGATAAAAACCAAATATTTTAACAGAAGATGCTCTTATCACTCTATGCTTAGAAAATGACAGTGGTTTGAGAAGCTCTGTGCCAGGAACTGGGGACAAAAACCAAATATTCATTTCTCCTTATATCACAACATCACAACGTCCTTATGGATGGATTGGATTCAAGGACAACAGAGTAGATTTGTAATGGTTAGAAAAAACCAAATCCACATCCGATTCACCAAGAAGAAAGGGCTTTCGTGGCGTGCTCCAGAACTCTGCTCTAGTCCATTTAAAAATGTTAACTATGACTTGCATAGGAGAAACAGGATGTTTAGTCAAATATTCAAATGATGTAAGGCTGCGGGGAAAATAATTCATTGCATGATAAAACTAGGAATTCAAAAATATCTTCACTGGCTGGAAACATTGATCAAATCTGAAAGAATGAAATTGATTTGAGATAAATGTGGAGTCCTACCGCTAAGTTTAAAAATCCAACAACACAAGTACAAAATGAGACAAACGTGGTTTAATCAAATCTCACTTGATAAACTAGAGAGGTCAGCTGCCTTCCACTCCAAATGAGCTAGACTATAATGTGGCTGTCACAGATATCAAAGATTGGATAGCTGGGAAAAAAAAATGTTTCTTAAGATACAAAGTAGGACCAAAGAGGGGAACTTTCATGAAGACTAATTTCAAGTGAATATAAGGTAGACCTTTAGCCCATCTAACAGTAAATTGCAGGGTCCTGAGATCTTGCATCCCTGATTTGTGGAAATGTTCAAGCAGAGACCAAGCTACCTCTTGCTGACAAAGTGGAAAAAGATGAGGCAGACCGCCTGAAAGTCTAATTCCGGGATTCCAAAAATGTACATTTGTATGACATGAAGTCATAATTGACTTGTGATTTTTAATGTTCAAAAACAGGATATGATATCATATTGTAAACAAAAGAATTTTATTCATTTGATCCATTCTGCCAACAATGAGTCTTTGGACAGGCATAGGAAGTATAATGAGAGGTCCAAGGGTTTTCTGCCTCGCTGGGTATGGTGCATACTTTCTTTATTAATGGTACCTCCTTAAATACCAAACCTGAAAGAAATTAGGAGCATCACATCTAGAATCATCTCATTGAAAATGAAATAGCATTGTGTGCCTGATGTACATAGAATTCCTTGTGCTCAACCTCTGCCTCACTGCAGTGGGAATGAGTAGAGCTGTTTCTCATTTCCTCAAGCTTCTACCCTTGCCCAAATCATTCAAGGGTATATAGGGTCAAGGAGGGCTGCTACCATTTGAGATACCAGGAATAGTGGTGGGGCAATTCCTCTACCATACTTCTCTGCTCTGATAGCAGTTTTTAATGATATTCAGGAAACAAAATCCTTCACTCCTGGACAATGGGGACCAGAGCTGTAGACTAATTTTCTGCTCTGGTCCTAGTCCCTTGTGGAGGACTTCACTTTGTCCTAAGCCTGCTGACTTGATAATGCTAACCAGAGCTTTCCCACCAAAAGATTTCCATATTGCCCTTGCACAAAACTACTGTGCCATGAATTTTTTTTTTTAAGTATATCCTCCACACACATTCAAAATTATTTCTCCCAACATTTTCATGGCTTGATTTTGTAAAGGATTTATTTATTTGAGAGAGAGAAAGAGAGAGCATGAAAGCAGGGGGAGAGGGAGAGGGAGAGAGAGTCTTTAAGCAATCTCCCCACTGAGTGGCGAGCCAGACATGGGGCTTGATCATGCCTTGAGTCAAAATCAAGAGTCTGATGCTCCACAGACTGAGCCACCCAGACCCTCTTCATGGCTTAATTTTTTTTAGGCCAGAAAATTGCTCCTGAAAACCTTAATTCTGATGTTGGTGTCAGTCCTGCTGGTGAGGAAAAAAATAATCTCTCAAAGAAAAAGCAAATGAATCCATTTGGGGTTTCATGTAGTGTTACAGGAGGAGAAAAGTTTGTCTCTGTATGTATGTGTGATGCTGTCACTCCAGAATTCTCGCAGGTGGACGTAAGTATGCTAGTAATTGTTTAACTGCTCTTTAGGAAGAAGAAAAACACTGATATGTATCTTTGGCCAATTTCTATGGTATAAATATTCACACCATGGTTGGTTTTGAGCTACCAATATAGACACCACTGGACTTGGGGGCAGAAGGAGATACACTGATAGACTCTAATAAGTCAAGCAAGCCTCTTCAACTGGAAATTTAGTTAGGTATTTAGAGTAAAACAGCAAATGCTTATAACATTTGATACCTGATGTGAGTCTTTCTTCATAAAAGATTTTGCAGACATATTTAAGGCTGGTTTGGGTCTGGCACATTAAAATAAAGCAGTATTTGTTTCTTTTTTCTGTCCTTAGGCCAACTGTTTTGATCATCTGTCTAAATTTGCTTTCTTATTAAAAAGTATTTTAAGAACGAGAATTGCAGCTATTCTAATATTTATCTTGAGGTCCTTCCCATCATTGTGAAGCTTAATCTGTATTTTTATATCAAAGAAGAAACTGCAATAATAATTAAAGCTATGCGGTTGTAAGAAGAAACCTAATTATATATCTTTAGAATAATTCACTTATTCTAAAGTGATATCCCCCTTCCCCCACAAATTAGCTACATAAATGATTTGATCCCATTCAATGTAATGAAATCTGTTTTTGTTTTTGTTTTTTTTAAGATTTTATTTGACAGAGAGAAACACAGCGAGAGAGGGAACACAAGCAGAGGGAATGGTAGCGGGAGAAGCAGGCTTGCCGCCGAGTAGGAAGCCCGATGTGGGGCTCGATCCCAGAACCCTGGGATCATGACCTGGGCCGATGAAGGCAGATGCTTAACGACTGAGCCACCCAGGCACCCCTGAAATCTGTTTTTTAAGGTTGATATTCTTTGGTGGAAAAGAGGACTCAGAAGTTCTTGGCTGAATATCCTGATACCCATTCCCAACCCCTCTTCCTTGTCTTCCTAAAGAGAGAGGAGACAGGTAAATGAACATTTTCTCAGACGTCCTTGGGGCTCTGCTGGAAAACTCCAAGCTCAATGGAGGTCTGTCCAATAAGGTGTAAGTGAAACCTACTTAGAACATATGGGAAAAAAGGGAATGGACACAACTGCCAGAATCCTGTTACTTCCCGCTCCCTTCTTTCTGAGTTGAGTATGAACATAGTGCCTAGATCAATGGTAGCCTATGTCATGGGGTAGCTCACAGGAGGATGAAGGCCAGCATGGGAAAGATGGCAGATTGGAAGGCGAGATTGGATGAATCCTGACAACATGGTCAAACCATTGATGGGACCTTGATGTCTTAATGTGAGAAAATGGCCCTATTATGTTTGTATGGCTTCACTGAAGTATAATTTACGTAGCATAGAATTCACTTGTCAGAAGTATACAATTCAGTGAGTGTTAGTAAAATCTAACAGAGCGGTGTCCCATCACAATCCGCTTTTCCCCTCAACCCATTTTCAATCAGTCCCCATTCCTAGCACTGGCCCTGGACAAACACTGATCAGTTGCCTGAGTCTAAACTTACCTTTTCTGGACATCTCCCATAAATAGAATCATGCAGTCAGCCATCTTTTGTATCTGGTTTCTTTCATGTACAATAACGCTGTAGCCCCTCTCAGTATTCTATTCTTTGTCAATGCTGAAACCCATTCTATTTGTATAGATAAATCTCAGTTTGTTTGTTGATTGATAATTGGGTTGCTTTCAGTTTGGGGCCATTATGAATAATGCTGATCAGAAAATTTACGTATAAGTCTTTTTGCAGATCTATGTGTCCATTTCTCAATAGTAAAATCTGGTAAACACATGGGAAGTTTATGTCTCCCTTTTAAAGAAATTGCCAAACTGTTTCCCCAAGTGGCTGTACCATTTTACAATTCCACCAGCAGTGTGTAAGAGTTCCCATCTTTCTACATCCTTGCCAAAATGCTTGGTGTTGTGTGTCTTTTTTATTATAAGCATTCTTCGTGTATAGTGACATCTGATTATGGCTTTAACTTTTTTTTTTTTTTTTAAAGATTTTATTTATTGGACAGAGAGAAACACAGCAAGAGAGGGGACACAAGCAGAGGGAATGGTAGCGGGAGAAGCAGGCTTCCTGCCGAGCAAGGAGCCCGATGCGGGGCTCGATCCCAGAACTCTGGGATCATGACCTGAGCCAAAGGCAGACGCTTAACGACCGAGCCACCCAGGCGCCCCGTGGCTTTAACTTTTATTTCCCTAATAATTAATAATGTTGAGCACTTTCTCATGCTAACAAGCCATTCATGTCTTCTTTGGTAAAAATGTCTATTCAAGTCTTTTGTCTACCAATAATTGGGTTATTTATCATCTCAATTGGAAGAGTTTTTTGGGTTATTTTTTTTTAATAAATTCTTGATACATGTTTTTTATCAGATACATGGTTTGCAAATGTTTCTTTTAGTCCATGGCTTATTTTTTCATTTTCTTAATCTTGTCTTCTGAAGCACAAGTTTTTAATTTGGAAGAAGTCCAGGGATGCCTGGGTGGCTCAGTCAGTTAAGCATCCTCCTTTGGCTTGGGTCGTGGTCCTGGGGTCCCGGGATTGAGTCCCACATTGAGCTCCTTGCTCAGCTAGGAGCCTGCTTCTTCCCCTGCCTGTGGGCTCTCTCTCTTTCTCCGACAAATAAATAAATAAATAAATAATCTTTTTTTTTTTTTTTTTTATAAATAATCTTTTTTTTTTAAAGTCCAATTTATTCATTTTTCCTTTTATGGCTTGTTCTCTCAGTGTCATAACTGATTCTTTGCTAACCCAAGGGCATGAAGATTAACTCCTGTGTGTTTCTATAGAGATTTAACCTTTTTGTTTCTTTTAGGGCTAAAAAAAAGTACTCTGGAGTTAAGTTTTCAGCAAGTGTTAAAGTTCTGTGTTTACTGGTTTATATTATTTATTTATTCCATTTTTTCTTTTTTGCATATGGATATCTGATAGCCTCATCACTATTTATTGAAAAGATTATCCTTTCTCTATTTAATTGTCTTGGTATCTTTGTTGAAAATTAATTTACCATAAATGTAAGGGTTTATGTTTGAACTTTTAATTCTATTCCATTGATTTATAACCGGGGTCACAAAGTATGGTCTGTGAGCCAAATCCAGCCCACCACCTTTTTTTGTTGATAAAGTTTTATTGAGCACAGCCATTGCCATTTGTTTACATTTTGTTTGAGCTGCTTTTGCACTATGACAGCTGTGTTGAGTCATTTCAGCAGAGACCCTAAAGTCTCAAGTATTTACTATATGGCACTTTATAAAAACAATTTGCCAAATCCTGATCTCCATGCTATCCTTCTGTCGGTACCATATTCTTGATCACTGCAACTTTACAGTAAGTCATGATATCAGACAGTAGATGTCTTCCAACTTAGTTCATATTAATCAAAATTGTTTAATAAGCATTGTTTTGGCTATCCTAGGTACTTTGCATTTCCATATAAATTTTAGGATCAGCTAGTCAATCTCTGAAATCATGCTTAGATAAGGGTTGTGTTGGATCTATAGATCAATTTGTTGACTCTATTGATCAATTATAGATCCATCAACCATCTTGACAATAATCCATAGACTTGCAGTATACAAGTCTTAGATTTCTTCTTTCAAATTTCCTCCCCTCAGTTGGGGAGGGTATGTGCTGTTAAGTGCTGTGAAATGTGTAAGCCCGATAACATAAAAACATGTACACTGGGGCAAATAATACTTTGTATGTTAATAAAAATTAAAAAAAAAACAAATATATGTCTCAGTATTTTATTATTTGGGATGTTGTTTTAAATGAAATTATTTTCTTTCTTTTTTTCAGGCTTTTCATTGCTACTATATAGATATATAATTCATTTTGCACACTGATCTTGTATTCTAGGAACTAGCTAAATAATTTATTGCTCCTTTTATGTTTCAGGGGATTTTTAAAATTTTTCCACATGTAGGTTCATGATATATGCAAGTAAACACAATTTTATTTCTTCCTGCCCAAACTGGACTAGATTCTTTTTGTTTTTTTCAAACTTTTACACTGACTAGAACCTCTAATATGATGTTGAACAAAAGTGTTAATAGTGGACATCTTGCTTTTTTTTCCCCCTGATCTTATATGTGGAAAAGTTTTCAGTCTTTCACCATTAAGTATGATTTTAGCTGTAAGTGTTTCATAGATGATCTTCATAAAGTTGAGTAATTTTCCTTCTATTCCTAGTTTGTTGAGATTTCTCAAACTAAGAGTGGGTATTGGTATTTTCTCACATGCTTTCTCTGAGACAATTGAAGATAATCATGTTATTTTTGTTCCTTACCATTCTATTGAGATGGTATTCTATATTAAGTGACTTTCAGTTGTTAAATCACCCTTGAATTCTTGAAACAATCACATTTGTTGGTGGTGTAAAACTCTTTTTTTAATTAATTAATTTATTTGAGGGAGAGAGAGTGGAAAGGGGCAGAGGGAGAGGGAAAGAGTTTTAAGCAGTCTTTATACTCAGGTTGGGCTCGATCTTACGACCTTGATATCATGACCTGAGCCAAAATCAAGAGTCAGTCACTTAACTGACCAAGCCACTGAGGTGCCCCCTCCACAGACTATTTTTGACTCCACATTTCAAATTATTTTTTCAAAGATTTTATTTATTTATTTGAGAGAGAGAGCACAAACAGGGAGGGGCAGAGGGAGAGGGAGAAAGGATCAGAAGCAGACCCTGCACTGAGTGCAGTCTGACTGGGGGCTGGATCCCTGACGGTGAGATCATGACCTGAGTTGAAACTCAGAGTCAGACGCTTAACTGACTGAGACACCCAGGCGCCCCTACATTTCAGATTTTGTTTTTCATCCACTATCCATGTTTTTCCAGCATTGTATAAACTATGACGTGTCCATGTAGTGATACAGTCTCTGGCCGTGTGCCTATGTGTCATAAAGTGGAGTGATTCAGTATGAAACAGTAGAAATATTCCTAAAATTGTATCACAACAGCTATCAATAACTCTACATGCAACTGTTATAAACCACATAAATATATCCTTCTAAACCTAAATTAAATGTATCCCTGACTCAACTTCTCTCTGGCTGCATTCCAGAACTGGCTGCAACCATTGTATCCCCACCCAAATGAGGGAAGACGTAAGGGAAGAAAAGTTGGAGTGGAAAGAGACAATGATCTTGCCACAGCTGAAAATATCTTCTGTTTGCAACATTTACAGAAATAGGTTTCTTTGTGAACATGTTTTGGGGACCCTACCCAGAGCCTTGGGAAGGACTCAAAAAACTGTCCTAACCTTAAGCATCATTATATAGGATAGATGAGAGACAATGAGTATGCACTAGAGATTTGGGGACTAGGATAGTAGGGGACAAGGGTAAGAGAGAGACTTTCCACAGCATGCCTTTTTATCATTTGAGCATCTGTGTACCTATTAAAAATTAGAATGTCTAAGTGGGGCCAAATATTATGAATCGGAAATGAGTAGCAAACTACACTGAACACAAAATGAGCCTAACATTCCGATAAAAAAGAAAAAAATCAGAAAAAAAAACTGTGATTGTAAGTAAACAGTCTATCCAAGGACTCTGAGTGCTGGCAATAGACCCCAAATACTAAGTAAATAGTGACATAACCATTTCTCATTGATCCTCAGTCTTGCCCTCCCCAGAGAGTCTTCACAATTATTATGTTAAGGTATAGCCAGGTATCCCATAATGTGATTTCACAGCTACAGAAATTCTGCTAATGTAAATTCATATAGAACTTTGAATTTGTACCACGACCCAAGCTACATGTTTTTATTGAGCACTCAAAATGTGGCTAATACATCTTGAGATACATTGTAGTGTAAAGTGCATACCGTGTTTTAAAGATTTCATACAAATAAGAATCTCAGAAATAAATTTCACAGAAAATTAAATGATTACACGTTGGGGCACCTGGGTGGCTCAGTGGATTAAAGCCTCTGCCTTTGGCTCTGGTCATGATCTCAGGGTCCTGGGATCGAGCCCCGCATCGGGCTCTCTGCTCAGCAGGGAGCCTGCTTTCCCCTCTCTCTCTCTGCCTGCCTCTCTGCCTACTTGTGATCTATCTCCTCTTTGTCAGATAAATAAATAAAATCTTTAAATAAATAAATAAATAAATAAATAAATAAAATGATTACATGTTGAAGTAATATTTAGAATATACTGAGTTAAACAGAATATTAAAATTATTTTCACCCTTTTTTTTACTATTAAAAATATGACTACTGGAAAATTTTAAATTAGATGTGTCTTAGGTTATATTTATTTTGAAGAGTGCTGCTCCAAAGGCACACTGCACAGCTCTTATCATTTATAGGACTGTTGAAGACATCACTTGACACAACTATAGCCAGCTTTATTACTTTTAAAGAGAAAGTTAAATTTCAAAATATCAAGAGCTTAAAAACTTCCAGAATGAGAAAATTACATATCTATCACCACAATTGAATAGATCCATTAAAGTGTTATGTAATTACATTGTTTCACAAGTTTGAAATCATCACAAGAGTTTTCTTTAAAGTAATAAGTAGTTTCTCCAAATAGTTCATTCTGGTTTTTTTATTATCAATTCATTTTATGCCTTACCAAAATACTTCAAGTTACATAAAATGAGACTAATGGCCTTCATTAAAAGGCCATAAAAGACTAATCATTAAAAATAATCTTATAAGAAAAAAATTATAAGCAAGAAAAACACATACAAAGCTGAATGATTTCTGAAGTCTAAATTATTTATTATGGTAAATATTCTACTAGCTTGCCCTTCAATATCAGCTAGTTTGCAGACCAAAAACTTATGTAGATAGTTCAATATATGAAAATTAATTAGTGTCATATAATACACCACATTAATAGAATGAAAAAAAAAAACCCTCATCTCAATTGATACAGGAAAAGCATTTGACAAAATTCAGCACCCTTTCGTGATAAAAAACATTCAACATTCTAGGAACGAGAGGAAACTACCTCAACACAATAAAGGCCATTCATGAAAACCCACAGCAAGTATCATACTGAGTGATGAAAGATTGAAAGCTTGGGGCTCCTGGGTGGCTCAGTGGGTTAAAGCCTCTGTGTTCCGCTCAGGTCATGATCTCAGGGTCCTGGGATCGAGCCCTGCATTGGGCTCTCTGCTCAGCAGTAAGTTTGCTTCCCCCTCTCTCTTTGCCTGCCTCTCTGCCTGTCTGTCTGTCAAATAAATAAATGGATGAATGGATACACAAAATGTATATTATTTGATCTCTGTCAAATAAGTAAATAAAATCTTAAAAAAAAAAAAAAAGAAAGATTGAAAGCTTTTCCTCCAAGATCAGGAAGAAGAGTAGGATGCCCACTTTTGCCACTTCTATTCAACATGGTATTGGAAATCTTAGCCAAAGGAATTAGGTAAGAAAAAGAATTTAAAGGCATCCAAATTTGAAAAGAAGAAGAAAAATTATTCCTGTTTACAGACATCATGATCTTATATATAGAAAACCCTAACAATCTCACACACACACACACACACACACACACACACACACACACAATGTTAGGACTAATAAACAAATTCAGCAAAGTTGCAGTATACAAAATCAACATTCATAAATCAGTTGTGTTTCTATACACTAACAGTGAGCAATCTGAAAAGATAATTAAGAAAATAATTCAATGTATAAAATCATTAAAAGAATAAAATACTCAGGAATAAACTTAACCTAAAGAATTGGACACCAAAAACTCCAAAATGTTGCTGAAAGAAATTAGAGAAAATACCAATAAATAGAAAAACATCTTATGTTCATGAATTGGAAGACTTGCTATGTTGTCAATACTACCCAAAGTGATCTTGGCAATTCCTAACAACACTAAATGCAATTTGTATCAAAATCCCAATTATATTTTTTTCTAGAAATAGAAAAATCCATCCCAACATTTGCATGGAACCTCAAGAGAGCTAAAATAACCAAAATCATCTCGAAAAACACAATTGATCTCACATTTTCCGGTTTCAAAACTTATTATAAAGCTACACTAATCAAAATAACATGGGGGTATCTGGCTGGCTCACATGAGAGAGTGTACGACTCTTGATCTTAGGGTCATGAGTTTGAGCCACACGTTGGGTGTAGAGATTACTAAAAAAGTTAAAAAATATCAGGATAGTACTGACATAAAGACAGACATATAGATGAATGAAAGAGAACAGAAAGTCCAGAAATAAATTATATATATGGTCAAATGATTTCAAAAAGTGTACCAAGACCGTTTAACAGGGAAAGAAGAATGTTTTCAACAGAGGGTGCTGGGATAACTGGATATCCGGAAGAAAAAATAAATAAATAAAGTTAAATCTTGGCATTGTTCCATATACAAAAATTAACTCAAAAAAATCAAATCCTAGAAAACCCCAAAATAAACTCCATACCCATTAACAATTATTCCCCATTTTGCCCTCCTCCAGTCCCTGGCAACTACCAATCTAATATCTGTCTCTATGGATTTGCCTATTCTGAACATTTCATATTAATCCAATTGTACACTATGTGGTTTTCTTTGTGTCTGGATTCTTTCACTCAGCATAATATCTTCAAGGTTTATCCATGTTGTGTCCTGTTTCTGTACTTCATTTCTTTTTAGGGCTGAATAATATTCATAATAATATTCAAATAATATACATTTTGTGTATCCATTCATCCATTAATGGATATTTAGGTCGTTTGCATTTTTTGGATATTATGAATAATATTGTCATGAACATTAGCATGCAACTTTTTATATGACCATAGGTTTTCATATCCTTTGAGTAGATGCCTAAATATGGAATGGATGGGCACATAGAAAATCTATATTTAGCATTTTGAGGAACTGCCAAACTGTTTTCCAAAGTGGTTTTCATTATGTTAAATCTGTAGATTGATTTGGGAGTATTTCTATCCTAACAATAGTGAGTTTTTAAATCCACGAATATGGGATGTCTTTCCATTTACTGAGATCCTCTGTAATTTTTGTAATAAAAAATGTAATAAAAACATTATTGTTTTGTAGTTTTCAGTGTACAAATCTTGCACTTTTTTGGGGTTAAATTTACTTCTAAATATTTCATTGTTTTTGATGCTATTGGAATTAATTCCTTAATTTCATTTTCAGAATTTCCAGTATTAAAAGATAAAATAGACTTTGTGTGTGTGTGTTAATACTGCATTTTTCAATCATGCTGAACTTATTTATTAGTTGTAATGGCTTTTTGTGTGTGCATTTCTTAGAATTTTCTGTATACAAGATCGCGTCATCTTCAAGTAGAGATAGTTCTACTTCAAGTAGAGATACTGCTTCTTCCTTTCTTCCTTCTACTCCTTCCCATCAATCTAGATGCCTTTTTGTCTTGTCGCCCTGGTTATAATTCCTGGTACAATGCTGAACACAAATGGTGAGAACAGACATCTTTGTCTTTTTTCAGGTCTTAGAGAAGCTTTCAGTCCTTCATCATTAGGTATGATGCTAGGTGTGGTTATTAGTTTTTTTATTTTTTTATAGAAGCCCTTTATCAGGTTGAGAAAATTTTCTTCTATCCCTAGTTTGTTGAATGTTTTTTTTTTTTTTTTATCATAGAGGAGTTTGTATTTAGTCAGATTTTTTTTTTTTTTTTTTTGCATCTATAAGGAGGATCGTATGCTTTTGTTTTTTTCTTTTTGAGGAGAATGTCTTCCTCTGCTTTTGGTGTCGAGTTCCTACTGGCTTCATAGGGTGAGTTGAGCAATGTTCTCTACCCAGCACTGTTTTCTAAAAGAGTTTGTGAAGAATTTATATTGTGTATATTTATATTGTATATGTATTTGTAACTATTTGATAAAATTCACAATTAAAGCTATCAGGACTCAGATTTTTCTTTGTGGGAAGATTTTAAATACTAATTCAATATCTCTTTTTATAGACCTATTTAGATTTTTTTTCTTCTTAAGTCAGCTTTGGTTGTTTGTGTCTTTCTAGGAACTTGTCCATTTCACCTAGGTTATTTAATTGGTTGGTATATACTTGTTCACACTAGTCCCTATAATCCTTTTTATTTCTGTAACGTTGATAATAATATCCTCCCTTCCCTTCCTAATTTGAGTAATTTGAGTCTTGTCTTTTTTAATCTTTCCAAGGAAATTTCTTTTGGTTTAGTTGATTTCCTCTCTTGTTTTTCTATTCTTTATTATTTTTTCTTTTTTTAAAAAAGACTTTATTTACTTGACAGAGAGAGAGAGAGTGAGAGCAAGAGAGAGGGCAGGGGGACGGTCAGAGGGAGAGGGAATCTCAAGCAGACTCCCTGCTGTTTGGGGAGCCACACGCAGGGCTTGATCTCATGACCCTGAGATCAATACCTGAGCCAAAATCAAGAGTTGAATGCTCTGTTGACTGCACCAGGTGCCCCTATTTTATTTATTCCTGCTCTAATCTTTATTATTTCCTTCTCTTCTTTTTTTACATTTAGATTTTTTTTTTACTTTCTTAAGGTAGAGATTCGATTATTGATTGATTTCTTTTTTTTTATAGACATTTACTACTATAAATTTCCTTCTAAGGACTTCATTGACTACATCCTTTAACTTTGGTCTTGTGTGTGTGTGTGTGTGTGTGTGTGTGTGTGTGTGTGTGTGTGTTTCTTTCATCCCAAAGTATTATCTAATTTCCCTCATGATTTCTTCTTTGACTCATTGGTTATTAAGGAGTAGAATGTTTCATTTTCATGTATATGTGACAAATTCCTTCTGCTGTTAATCTCTTATTTCATTTCATTGTGGCCAGAAACATAGCTTATATAATTTCAATCCATTTAAATTCATCAAAGCTTGTTTTTTTTAGGCCTAACATATGTTCTATCCTGGGATAAAATGCCTTCTCTAGAAACCTGTTCCAAGTATAATTGAAAAGAATGTGTATTCTATTCTCTTGGTTTTGGGTAGAGTGTTGTACAGGTATTTGTTAGATCAAGTTGGTTGTTTTTTTTTTTTAAATTTTTTTTATTTGTTCGTTTGAGAGAGAGACAGAGAAAGTGCGAGAGCACAAGCAAGGGGGAGAGCCAGAGGAAGAGGGAGTTCAGATTCCCTGCTGAGCAGGGAGCCTGACATGGGGCTCTCTCCTAGGACCCTGGGGTCATGCCCTGAGCTGAGGGCAGATGCTTCACCAGCTGAGCCACCCAGGCGCCTCTCAAGTTGGTTTATAGTACAGTTCAAGTCTTCTATTTCTTTGTTGTTTTCTGTTTGTTGTATTACTGAAAGTGGGATATTGAAGTCTCCAACAATTATTGTTGAATTATCTATCTCCCTTCCATTCTACAAGAAAAAAAGGTCAGGTTTTGCTTCTTGTGTTTTGGTGTTCTAATGGTGGCTGTGTATGTTTCCATTGGTTGTACCTGCCTTCTGGATTGACATTTTCTTCATTAATAAATTCCCTTCTAATTTGAGAGGCAGGGCCGGGGGTCGTGGGGGGACGGGGGAGAGAAATGAAACAAGATGGGATGGGGAAGGAGACAAACCATAAGAGACTCCTAAACTCAGAAAACAAACTGAGGGTTGCTGGGGGTAGGGTATGTGCTATGGTGAGTGCTGTGAAATGTGTTAGCCTGACGATTCACAGACATGTATCCTGGGGTAAATAATACATTATACATTAATTAAAAATATATATATATAATTAAAAAAAGAAAATTCCCTTATTTTCCTTTAGTAACTGTTTTTGTCTTAAAGTCTATCTTACCCATTATTTGTATAGCAATAACAGCTCTCATTTGGTTACTTATTTGCACAGTATTATTTTTTTTCCCATTCTTTTATTTTCAAACTACTTGTGTATTTGAATCTAAGTGTTCCTCTCGTGGAAAACATATACTTGGATCATTTTTAAAACCCATTTTTCTAGTGGCACCTGGGTGACTCAGTTGGTTAAATGTCTGCCTTTGGCTCAGGTCATGATCTCGGGGTCCTGGGATGGAGCCCCCTGGTTAGGTTCCCTGCTCAGTGGGGAGTCTGCTTCTCCCTCTCCCTCTGCTCCTCCCTCTGCTCTCTGCTCATGCTCTGTCTCTCTCTCAAATAAATACAATCTTTAAAAAAAATTTCTCTCTTTCAGTTAGAGTGTTTGCTCCATATATGCTTAATGTAGTTATTGATAAGATAGGGTTTATGTCTGCCAATTTGCCTTCGTCAGTGTATGCCTTATGTCATTTTTGGTTCCTATATTCATCCACTATTCCCTTCTTTTGCATGAAATAGACATTTTCTTGTGTTTTATTTTAGTGCTTTTTAAACTATATACTTGTAGTTATTTTCTGCAGTTACCCTGGGGACTATAACTAACATCTAATGGGTCTAGATCTCAGTAGTCCAAGATATAGCCTTCACCTCTGTGACTTCTGTTGCTGCAAGTCCTCTCCCTGAGTGAGACATAGATGAGCCAAGGCTCTGCGCTGACTCACGGTGGGAAATGTATAGCTGCTCTGAGATCATCCCCTTTTACCACTCAAGTCACCATTCTGCCTTCCTCTTTTCGGAGTTCTTGCCTCCTGTTACAACCTTCTCACAATTCATTTTCCTTAACCCCCTCCAGGCTGGATTCCACCACTACTTCAGCTCACCTTTGCCCTGGAGTGATTAAGTGATCTATTAATTAACAAATCACAGGACTTCCCCCCCACACAGCTCTCATCCTCCTTGACTTTCAGTAGACCTGTTCTGTTGTGAAGCGATGTACTCATTCATCCCTCACAGGATTCATTCAGTTACAGGAATGCTGTGCAACGTTCTCAGTCTGAGAGCTGCTCCGTCTAAGGTACTGGGGACCGCTTCCCTTTTCCTGGAAATTCTCTGTCCTTGGCTCCTACAAGGCTGTTCTTTCCTGGTTCTTTTTGTTGTGACTTTGTGTTTCTTTTTCCTTTTCCTCTTTGACCTGCCAGACTTGAATGAGGGACTTCCTCGAGATTCAACTCTCAGTTATTTACATATCTTCCCTTTATGCTTGAAGAGTTCATCGATTCTGGAAACCCAGATCTTATATGGTGTTATGTCAATTATCACATCTTCAGCAATAGCTAAGGGACTTCTGTTTCTGTCCCAGAACACTCGTTTGAGCTCAGAAACACTTTTCTTTTTTTTTTTTTTTTAAAGATTTTATTTATTGGACAGAGAGAAACACAGCGAGAGAGGGAACACAAGCAGAGGGAATGGTAGCGGGAGAAGCAGGCTTCCTGCCGAGCAGGGAGCCCGATGCGGGGCTCGATCCCAGGACCCTGGGATCTGACCTGGGCCGAAGGCAGACGCTCAACGACTGAGCCACCCAGGCGCCCCCAGAAACACTTTTCTAACCGCCCATTAAACATGTCCATTTGGTATTCTCCACTCACCATCAATCCAACAGGTCTAAAAGTCAACTCATTGCCTTCTCTTCCTGTCACTATCCCCCTCCATGCCCTCGTGACTTTTTTTATTTCCATGAATGGTGTCACAATTTTCTCAATCCTTCAAATTTCAGAACTGAAAAAAAAAAAAAAAACTCTTTTGTTTTTAATCTCTTTGACTATTTGCCCTCTGTACATAATCATTTAATTTTACTGAGCGTTCCTTTAATCTCTTCATTCACTTTTTTGGTGGGTGATTGGCAGTATCTATCACAAATTTTCATGTGCATATTCTTTGGCTCGGTAATTATATTTAAAAGAATTTATCATACAATTTTTCTTAAACACCTGAAAAGAGATTTATACATATAGGTATGTTTATTTCAATATTGTCAAGTAGGAAAAATTTGGAAACAAGCTTAACCTCCCCCCTCACTGATTCTGGATGTACCAATATAAGCTATCTAAGATACTCTGTTTCAGGAAAAAAGCATGTGATGAGATTAAACTCATACTATTATTTTATTTTGTATAACAAAACCACAAAAGGATACACACATAAACACACAGACTTATATATACATAGTCACTTTTTGTAATGTATTTTTCACCATTTAAAAAATTAAAACATAATTTACATACAGTAAGATTTATGCTTTTTAGTGTGTAGTTCTGAGTGTTTTTAACAAACGCATACAATTGTGTGATCCCCTCACAGTGGAGATACAAAATAATTGTATCAGTCCAAGAATCTCTCCTGTGCCATATGTGGTCTACACCAATTCTCACCCTCGACCAGTGATATTTTTTTGTTTTTTGTTTTTTGTTTTGTCTTATATACTTTTATCTTCACCAGAATGTTGTACAAATGGAATTATGCAGTATACAGCCTCTTGAATCTGGCTCCATTAAGCTAACATTGCATATTTAGATCTATCCTTGGTGCTAGGTGTAACAGTAGTTTGTTCCCTTTTATCACTCAGTAATATTTCATTATGTAGATAGACTATAGTTTGTGTATCTGTTCTCTAGTGGAAGGACTTTGGATGTTTCCAGATCTTGGTACTTAGAAATAAAACCATTATAAACATCCATGATTAGATTTTTTTGTAAATATAAGTTTTGTCTCATTTGGGTGAATATCTAGGAGTAGGGTTGATGGGTCATATTGTAAGTATATGCGTAACCATATAAGTAACTGCTACATGTTATTTCTAAAATGGCCATGCCATTTTGCTTTCTCATAACCAATGGATGAGTTCTAGTTGCTTCACATCTTTGCCAGGATTTGGTATTGTCATATTTTTTATTATTATTTTACTCTTCTCGAGGATGGTGCTTCATTATGTTTTCAATTTACATTGATACATTGAAATTATTTTTCAACTTATAGCCTTAATAACTGTTATAGAACATCTTTAGTGGTGCTTATTTTAGGTATAGTCATTTTTGAAAAATATTCAGACATACATTCTTAATCATGGTTATGCACAGTACCCAAAATGAGAAGGATTAGTCTTAGCTGGTGTGGGGTAAGATTTTTATTTTTATGTTTATTCTTCTTTATGTACTATTTAAATTTTGTCAAGAGTGTGTTTGGTTTTTTTTTAATATTTTTAAAGTTAACTTTAAACAAATTCTTTATACAAAACCATCACTATGCTTTATTAATCCTTTCATAGGTTTTCATATATGAAATATAAGGATAGTAGATTATCCAAACAACTACAGGGTAATCCAGAATATGAAGAGGATTGTTTCTGGATCTATTGAAAGACCTGTCTCCTCCATCCCTTCTTTTTAATTCCCCTAGTTCAGATCTCACCATGGAGTAAAATTTGATGTTATTTATTTAATATATTTTTAAAAAATCAATAACCCACCACTTTGATACATTTAATACAAAAAGTAATAAGAAATTAGTGTCATATATTCAAGACATACCTGTCAAATGAAGACATAAAGCTTGAAAAATCAATAATATGGACTTTTTATTTCCAAGTTGAAATCTCACCATGAGTTACAACTACACCTCTATTAGGGTGTTTAAAATTAGAAAGACTAAACATACCAAGTATTGGTGAAGATATAGAAGCTGTGAAATTCATATACACTTCTGGTAGAAATATAAAATGGCACAACCAATTGGGAAAGCATTTTGGCAGTTTCTTTAAAAGTTTCAGAATATATGTGTCCTATGACCCAATCATTCCACTCTAGGTATTTACCTGAGAGAAAGGAAAGCATATGTTCCTACAAAGACCTATACATACACATTCATAGAAGCTTCATTTGTAATAACCCTGGACTGGAAATAAGCCCATTAACATGTAGATGGATAAACAAATTGAGGAATTCTCTAAAATGGAATACTACTCAACAATAAAAAAAAAATGAACGGGGTGAGTCTCAAAATAATTTTGCTGAGTGAAAGAAGACCAACCAAAAAATATACATATGATTTCACTTACATAAAATTCTAAAAATTGGAAACCAGTCAACAGTAACAGAAAGCTGATCAGTGGGTGTCTGGGCAGGAGAAAATAGAGGGATAGGAGAGAGGGGTTACATGAAGCAAGAGGAAACTCATGGGAATGATGGATAGATCATTCATTATCTTGATTGTGGTGATGGTTTTGTAGCTATAAAGAGATGTCCAAATGTATCAAATTATCCAGTTTAAATACGTGCTGTTTATTTTGTGTCAATTATCCGTCGGTAAAAGCTGTTAACAAAATTGAATCCTAACAATATCTGAAAAGTATTTTGCCTCCTTATCATATAAACATATTACTTAGAAAAGAAGCCATGTTGATAAGTTTCGCCTTTAGACCTGTGGATTTTAAGACTTAGAGGCATCAGATGATGGCGATGAGGATGAGAAAGAGTATCAGAGATATGATGCCATTTAAGTCATCAAGGATGGGCTTTTCTCCTCTCAACTCTTTTTCTCCTGTCGAATGGCCAAATGCTGCACTGTCCAAAACAGTAGCCCCCAGCCACATGCGGCTATTGAGCACTTGAAATGTATCTAGTGAAGAGCTACATTGTTCCTTTTCATTTTATTTTAATTAAATCATAAATTTGGTTAACAAATTTTCAATTATAACATCACAGGTGTCTAGTGGCTACCATATTGGAGAGAGCAGTTCTAGAACACTAGTGGCTAGAAATCTGTTTCCTTGTCATTCTTTCCCCATCTGAGCACCATCTGAGTTTTTTCTGTCCTCACCAAAAGGTAACTGACAATATCAAGATGATTCCTGGCAGTGGTGGCAGAGGCTTCTGCTCTGGGAGATGAAGCAGGAGGGGAGGAGGAGGCAAGAGCAGGGAAGAGCACCTGAACTTTTCAAATCAAACTTAGATGAACACCTACATGATTATAGAAAGTTCTTTCGGACAGTGCTGCTCCCTGGAGGGTTGCTGAGGCTGTTTGAACATGACAGGTTTGAACTCACGTGCAAAATGAAATTTGCTGTCTGCTTGCTTCTAAAGCCAGGTCTGAGGAGAGTCACTGAATTCCACTGGCTTCGGGTCTTCATAAGCACAGAGCAAATGTTACAGTGAATCAACCTTCATCAGATGGGCTCAGCACATTGCCTGGTCATCACTGCTCCAGACATGAGGGAAAGATGAGCTCTGGGACTTTGGCGTTAGAGCTGGATTTTATGTGGATGGTTGAGAAACTATCTACAGAATGTCCCCTTACATAATGAATAAGCTTCCCTCACTGATAAATGCCAATTTTCCAGTGGACCATGGAAAATTGGCTATTTTTGGCCACTCTGTGGGAGGCCATGGAGCTCTGACTGGTGCTTTGAAGAATCCTGGAAAATGCAAATCTATGTCAGGACTTGCTCCAATTTGCAACCAGTTCTCTGTCTTTGGGGAGGTGGGAGGGCACAAATCTCTCAATGGACATTTGGAGTCAGATCAAAATAAATGAAAGGCTTGGGGTGTTGCTGTTCTTAGCAAGTTTTATTTAGGTTCTGGTTTAGATGTAATCCAGAAGACGATGACTCAACACGTCAGTAACCGGCAACTTCCTGACATCAATTGTTTTTAGATTGTAAGAGGGTTATGATTATGATTTTCATTACAATCCTTATTAATGACCACATCAGACGTCAGGAAGAATTTCTGAATACAGGAAAAATCAGACACAGGAATGTCTTCTGAGTTATAGACGTTACAATGAAGAGGGGCGCCTGGGTGGTACAGCGCACTTAGGTGACTGACTCTTGGTTTCAGCTCAGGTCATGACCTTGGGGTTATGAGATTGAGCCCAGCATTGGTATGGAATCTGCTTGAGATTCCCTCTCTCCCTCTCCTTCTGCCCCTCCCCTCTGGGCACACGCATGCTCTCTCTCTAAAAGAAATAAACAAATCCTGTTTTAAAAAGTTTAGAATAATGGGGGCCCCTGGGTGGCTCAGTGGGTTAAAGCCTCTGCCTTCGGCTCAGGTCATGATCTCAGGGTCCTGGGATCGGGCCCCACATCAGGCTCACTGCTCAGCGGGGAGCCTGCTTCCCCTTCTCTCTCTGCCTGCCTCTCTGCCTACTTGTGATCTCTGTCTCTGTCAAATAAATAAATAAAATCTTAAAAAAAAAAAAAAGTTTAGAATAATGAAAACTAGAGATTTTAAAATACGAGTTTTCATGCTTCTAAAATGAGCTTCATTCTGCAGTTGAATCATCTAAAGAAATGTACCTAATCCAAACAAACAAATTTGAAGTGTATAATTATAATTTCAGAATGGTTATCGACCATCAGATACGTTTGGATGGCACCACACAGTTATTCAAAATTTCTGTAGTTACTTTTTTAAAAATGTGGGCAGCCTGGTCTTATTTTACAGATCTCTTTGACACTTTTTATGAGGTTATAGTAAATCATTCAAGACTTGTCTGAAGATCAAGTTTGTTGAATGAAGGATGAATTTTCATTGCTGCGTCTGTGAGAAGTAAGGCATCCATCCCCTTTTTTTTTTTTCCAAAGTCAACTTAGATTTAAGCCCCCCGTGTTCTCCTTCTTCCTCATCATGTCAGAAACTGGAAATAGAAACTCTGCCGCACTCTGTGCTATAGAATTCTCTCCCTTCCCGTTTATGGCATTTGCAGAGGTAACATTGATTTTTTTTTTTCCCATCCGCTATTATTTCATCATGAGTAGAAATTCACAAAACTGTCATGAGATACTTGTTAAAGTTTCCAAAAGTGCAGACTCTCACCCATGACTGCTTTTATTATTCTTAAAACGGGAAACCTAAAGTGTAACCTCTCTAGGCTCCTTTGGTTTCGATTCAGGAACACTTTCAGTGAGACCTGCCCTGTGGTCATGGATGGTGGACCAGAAAGGGTTTTTTCTAGCCAGGTGTTGGTTCCATGCCCAGTGGCACCTGCAGCCCAGCCGGCCACTTCTCCCACCAACTCCGGCAGCACGCGCTGGCCCTGGCTCCGGCTCTGCCTATCCTCTCCGCCCTGCACAGCACCCCACCCCTTTCCTGCTGCCTCCTCCAGAGCCTCCCTCCATGCATGCACTGCCAGGCAGATCCCTGGGTATCCTGGCCTCTCCCTGTCATTCACTGCACCTCAACTCTCTCCAGCCTCCAGCCCTACTGATCCCCGAAAAGGAGAAGCTAGGAAAAGAGCCGAGGCCGAGCAGGGTCCCACTCCTCACTTAGAGTTGCCCCCTTCCTCCTACCACCAGATCACTATTAACAGATTTGATAGGATGCAGAGAATTTCTGAAACGGTGTGAGATGAACAAGGTACGCTCTCTCTGTATCATATGAAACCCAGATGCTAATGGTTTA
Organism: Procyon lotor; assembly: GCA_028646535.1. Taxonomy (NCBI): domain Eukaryota; kingdom Metazoa; phylum Chordata; class Mammalia; order Carnivora; family Procyonidae; genus Procyon; species Procyon lotor. The sequence goes on from CM053608.1 coordinate 117,139,220, forward strand.
GCCCCACATCAGGTCTCATTCAAAAGAACAGCAAGGCAGAAGCTCAAGAATAACCTAAGAAAGCCAAGCCTTTCCTGAAGGTTCAGGCATCCTTCTGGGAGCACTGGTGGGTGCAGGCAGAGGTACCCCCCACCCCCTCTACTACCACCAGATGGTGTAACCGAAAGTGTGCACGGTGACTCTGTTTCCTTAATTCAGGAATTTCCCTCTGTGAGATCAGGTTCTTGTGTCGGCAGCTGAGAAAGCCGCTGACAGCTGGGGAGTTATTTTCTCCTTCAGTCACAGGATGATGGAGATAATCTAGGATGGGAAGTGTGGGGGAGAGGGGTAGGAGACAAGTGCTCGCTGCTCTGAGCAGAACTGGGAAAGATGGCTCATAGATCTTCCTTTCGTGGAGATCAGACACCTAAATAACTCATGACTCGATCCCTCACATTTGATGAGAAACAACGGGCTCACATTTTGGTCGATGTCAGACATTCGAGGTGTCAGAAAGAAGGATCAGGTTTTAAAGCAGCCTGACTATTTTTCTTGGGATCATTGCAACATACTGAATCCACACCACGTTGTTTCCAAAAAACAAACAAACAGACCAGACCCGAAGAAGGCATGAAGATCAATAGAACACTGTTTTCCAAGTATAAGATCTGGCCAGGAAAATTATTTGAAGTTAATCCTTCCTGTTTTGTGGATGAGGGGTGAACTGAAACAGGCAGAAACTTGGACATCTGCAGTTGCTCATTGTATAAAGTCTTCAGGGATGAGTGGGTGGCTCAGTCAGTTAAGCATCTGCCTTCGGCTCAGGTCATGACCCCATGGAGCCCCTGGGCAGGCCCTCTGCACAGTGGGGAGTCTGCTTCTCCCTCTTCCTCTCTCCCCTCCCCCAGTCCCCCACCCTTCCTCCCTCTCTCACTCTCAAATAAATAAATAAAATCTTAATTAAAAAAAAAGTTTTCAGGTGCCCTGACTAGGAATATGCCTCCCTGGAGGGGAAGTTATTGTTTGGGAACATTCCACTTGCCAACTTAGAGATTCCATGAAACTTGGGTCAACCCACTCTTTACTTTGCAGGTATTAAACCATTCTGTATTTTATATGCACTAAATATATGCATGTATATCATTTATATGCATGTATATCACACTAAATTCCTAAGAGACCATTGATGATTATTTTCTGGTTTAAAATTATTTTGAACAAGGAAAGTTTCTTCTCGATGACGCATATTTTCCAGATTGTCCCCTCGGTGTCGGGTGCCACAATATGCAGTCCAACAAGTCTCTCTAGTGAGGGATTTCCATGGGCCAGGTGGATGGATATTTTAACATTTCTTTTATTTATCGGAGGGTTGTTAATTTTGGCTAAGTTCTAGCTAGACTTCATATGCCTCGCTTTTTCTTCCTTTGCCCTCATTAGTGGCCCTATCATGTAGCAATAGTGTAAGTACTTACTTCTCCCATAATTAAATGAGAGAGGCAGGAGCATTCCACTTAATAAACAGAATCTTATTTTAAAAACTGAAATCTAATTCTCTATGTAACTGTATATCACGGCTTCACTTTAACTTACAACTGCAAAATATATCACATAGAAGATATGAAAAGAAATGAAAAGATACAAAAATATTTGTATATTGTGTTAGGATGATGTGATTATTTTTATCTGGTGTCTATTTTCATTATTTTAAGGTACTACATCAAAATGAAGAATAAATAAGCTTGCCGTCTTACTAATAAACTCTTGTCTAACCACTGACCTCTGGCAATTTCCACTTCTCAAACCTTCTTTATACTCAGAGTACAAGAGTTAAAGAGTATTGC
>CM053608.1:117141539-117174461 GCA_028646535.1 Procyon lotor
GGACAGAAGGTCCCTGGAAACCCTTCCCCAGCTATGGTAGCCTCATGGGGTCCCTATGGTTCCTCTTTTCCCGCTGCCAGGATGTGGCCCTTGAGGTCCTCCTAGAAACACGTTTTTGAACCACGCTTCCCCCACGGCCTAAGCAAGAGCAAACAGGCAGCGTGGGCACCCAGGAAAGAAGGACTTCCCCAACACCATAGGAGCTTAGAAAGGGCATGGAGGAGCTGGGAAGGGAACTTCTTTTCAGTGAAGGGTCTTTGCCTCACATTTCGCTAAGAGACTTCACGGTTCATGACAGGAGAATGAAATAGGGATCTGTCTGGACCCACTCAGTGTTCAGACTCTAGGATTTTATGGCTCTGTCCTTACCCGTAAGTAGCACCACCCCAAGTCAGGGCTTCAAGATATACTTAGACCTCCCCCGTGGCCTCGGTTTCCACTGGGCTCTTTCCTGCCGAAATGGCCCCATCCCCTGCTGCCTGGCATCCTGGATTGCTGGACTGTCCCCAACAGCCAAACCGTCTATTCCTGAAGGAGATCATGGCCCCCCAAGGAATCTTTGTCTCACCATCTGTGTAGCCCCAGCAGCCAGCCTGGAACACATCTCAAAACACATTTGTGTACAATTCTCTTAAGCCAGTGAATGAAGAAGAAGGAAGGAATTCATAAATCAGAAGTGAATAAATGGAGACTCACATGGGTTAAGTCATCTGCCCAGAGTTACGGAAACTTCCAGTTAAGGGGCTGGAGTCTGAAATTAAGGTTCTCTGATGCCAAAATACTTTTTCCACAATGCCAAGCTCTGAGTCCTCACCTCTAATCTTCAGAGATTCCAACTAAGAGAAAGGATGTTTGTATCACAAGCCTGATCGGGGGGGTCTCCTGAGAAGTGATACCACCAGAGTGGAGAGCGGAGATACAAATGGAAAGGGGAGATCCTTCCTACTTGGGGTGGTTGATTTTTGCCCTTCGACACCCCGCTCTGGATTTGGTGGTGATGACGGGAAGTAAAGAGCAGGTGGTAAAGAGAGGTTACCCCTGACCTGTGAGCCCATGGGTGCCCTCGCAGAGGAGATGAGTTGTAAAATATGGGTGCAGCCGTGTTGGGAAGGACCCCAAGGCAGTAGGAACAGTGTGGTGGTAGAGGGGAGGGGGGCATTTTTGGGAAGGCGTGACTTGTCTCTGCGAGTGGGTCTTAGGAACCCGGTAAGGTGGAGAGGGCTGGGGTGAGGTCCTTTCCCAAGTCCAGAGGAAGACAGTTTGCCTTTTTTCTCTGTACTGGGACCTTATGAGAGGTTTTGGAGGAATCCATGAACCAATCGGGATCTTGTATTTTCTCTAGTTTTATGAAACATTTAAGGTGTTCTTTTATTTACGTAACTCTCTGATCTTTCCTGTTCTGGTTTTTCTGTTTGAAAATTCAGAGACTCTTGAAACTTCTTTGCAATAAAAAAGAAAATGATGGCTTTTTTTTTTCCCCCGTTTGGTGGGAAGCTGGCCCCAGAAATGCTCAATAGGAGAGTAAGCCAAAGATATAAAGGCAGGCATCTTGGCAACGTGAATGTATCTCCTTAGAAAAACAACTCCCTGGCTTGATTGAGCAGGGCCTACTTCCAGCCCCATCCCGAGGCAGCTGGGCAAGAAATGTATTTTGATCCCCCTTTATTTTCTACCCATGTGCTTTGTGTTTGGCACATAGTGAGAACTAACTGACTGAGTGACACCAGCATGCTGAGTGAGCCAATCAGTGAATGAAGGAGTGAAGACCTTGGTTTTTTTCTTCTACACGTCACTGTTATCCCGTCAGTGATAGTGAACCACACGATTCCTTCCCCGAGTGATTGGTAGCTTCTGGAGAAAGGAAAGAAGGTCATTGTTACACTCATGATGAAGAGAAATCATCTAGGGCAGCTGGTTTGATGGTAGTTCAACAAATATATATTTTTTTTAAAAATTGGGCGGTTTTATAGAGAAAGGAATCCATTGTGACTTTACTGGTTTAGGAGAGCTCACATATAACCAGCAGCCCAGTCTCACCATGAAAAAAGGTTAGAAAGTCTACCTCTTATCCCTCCAAGTCAATCTTCTGTTTAAGTTTAGACTCGTGATCTTTGGAAGCCTTTGGATGCACGTCTCCCTTATAAAGTTTGAGGAGAAACACTCACCACAATTATTTCTGTACCTTCAGCCTAATGAGCAGACCCTCAACCAGAAATCTGGAACCTGGAAGACCCAGCTATTGCGAACATGAAAATATTATCCTAGTAGGATTCTCTCTGGCTTGTTTTATGAACTTGCTGTGAGGAACTTACAAAACCCTTTGGACAGTGTGGGGTTTTAAACATTCTCGAAGTCCCGAATAAAAAGGAGCTATGGAAAACGCGACGTTCACATTCCAGAGAACAGGATGCTCTTGTGAACCATGGGAGGAAGCCACTATGGTTTTCAGAGGGGAAAACTAACCCAGTGTCTTCTTCGAAATGGAAAGTGCTCCTGTGAAAATCTGGCTGGCCACCTGATCTGGAATTATGCCAGTGAGTAGGCAGGCAAGGGAGGGCAGTGAGTGGTAGCCAATTAATTAGTCAATCAAAAAAATATTTATAGAATTGCCTGTGTACACGGCAGCAGGCAAGACTCAGTGGGCAATGCAAGAAGAGTAAAAGGTGGGCCCTCAGCCCACGAAGGGCTCAGACTCGTCTCCTTGGGAGGCACGGTGTGCACGTGCTAGTAGAAAACGTAGCACGAGACAGTGTTTTAATTGAGCCAGGTGTCTTACAGATACCAAGAATGCGGCCTGGACAAATAGGCTGTTATTCTGGGCTTATCACCATGTACTCTGTACCCTGGGGTGTCAGTTTTCAAAGCAGCTATGAGTGTTGCTTTTTATAACTGGTCCGATGAAATAGTTAGGTCTTACTGGACCCTTTGCCACGGAGCACAAGAGGATTGGGATGAGGAAACAAGAGGGATGAAGGAATGTCGCCTTCCAAACGTGCTTCTGCCGAGTTTGGGCTTGTGTCCCTAGCAGAGGATGATTTAAAAGCAAACAAGTCATTCTTAAAATGCATAAGGGGCTCCGGGTATAGGATCAATAAGTCCTGAGGTGTCACATACAGCAGGGTGCCTGGGGTTGACAGCACGGTGTTGTATCTCCAAAAGTTGCTAAGAGAGGTGGTGCCACAAGTTCTTACCGCAAGACAAAAACTTGTAACTGTGTGTGGGGAGGGTTCACCGAGCTCGTGGGGGCCATTTTGCAACGGACAGAGGTCACCCCTCATCCGCGGCGTCGGTTACCTGCGGTCAGTCACGGTAGGGAAGCAGATGATCCTCTTTTGGATGCTACAAGGTCTGTAGTAACCTCGTGCTGTTGTCAGGATGCCTGCATCACTCCCCTGACTTCATCTCATCACGTTGGCATTTGAACAGCTCACGTCATCACCGGAAGGAGGGTGGGCACCAGACGGGAAGATATTTGGAGAGAGAGAAAGGTCAGAGTTACCTAACTTTTATTACAGTACAGTATATTGTTATCATTGTTCTATTTTATTATTAGTTATTGTTGTTAATCTCTTACTCTGCCTCAGATATATAATAAACTTGATCATAGGTATGTAAATATAGGAAAAAACATGGTATGTTCCAGGCTTCTGTGGTTCCAGGCTTCCACCGAGGGTCTTGGAATGTATCCCCAGTGGATAAAGGAGGACTACTGTATACATATATCAAATCATTATGCAATGCACCTAAGACTGATACACAATCTGTTGGTTATTTCTGAATTTTTTGAATGCTTGGGGGAGTATATGTGACTACAAAACTACTAATTACATACCCCAATTTTTGTCTTATTTATTTATTTAAAGATTTTGTTGATTTATTTGGGGAGGGGATAGGAGAAGGTGGAGGGGTGGAAGGAGAAGGAGAAGTAGACTCTATGCTGAGCAGGGACTCTGACACCCAGCTGGATCCCAGGACCCCGGGATCATGATCCAAACGGAAGGCAGACTCTTAACCGTCTGAGCCACCCAGGGGCCCCTAAAATTTTCATTTTATAGAAGCCATTACACATTAGAAATCTTGGTGGAGGGGCACTTGGGTGGCTCAGTTGTTTAAGTGTCTGACTCTTGATTTCAGCTTAGGTTATGATCTCTGGGTGGTGAGAGCGAGCCCCATGTCGGGCTCCAAGCTAGGCATGGAGCTTGCTTAAGATTCTCTCTCCCTCTGCCCCTCCCCGTCTCCTCTTTCTCTCTCTCTCTCTCTCTCTCTCCATCTGTAAAAGAAAAATAAAAAAATCTTGGTGGACTAAGTATGTGAACAGAGGAAAAGGAAACACTGAAAAAAAATTTTAAGGGTATAATTATAAGGTATGACCTGAAATTTTTAGCTCGTCATTTCCATTGGCCAGGTTTTTTAATGTTATGTTATTTTATTTTACTTATTTTTTTTTAAGTTTTTTACTGAAGCATAGTTAGTTTCAGGTATACCTGATTTAACAACTCTGTTGACCCGGGCTTTTAGATGATTGCTCAGCATTTAAAATAAACAAAGACTTGATATAGTGGTTTGTAGATCTGTTTCCACTGAGAGCAAAACAGATGGAATGGCTTCAAAACAGTAGCTAAGACGTCTGTCACCAACCATGTGACAGACTTTGTATGCCTTTCTACATATACTTCTAGCAACCCTATGGACAGGTAGTAACTAAAGCATAGAAGCAAAACTAAGCTTTTCCCCAAAGACCTGCAGTCCACTAACTCCCAAAGCCAGGGCTCCTCTAAACAGCCCTGGTTAAAAATGGACAAAATGGGGGCACGTGGGTGGCTCAGTTGGTTAAGCATCTGGCTCTTGATCTCAGCACAAGTCTTGATCTCTGGGTCATGGGTTTGGGCTCCGCATTGGGCTCTACGATGGGCATGGAGCCTACTTAAAAAATAATAATAATAAGGGCAAAATGATTGAAACCTTATAAAATGTTTGCAAGTGTGGGGAATTCTCCCTTTCTGGAAATTACTGTGGGCAAGAACAGGAATGCTATCTCTCTTATTGTTTTAAAGTAGTCCTTGCCTATTGGCAGAACATTGGACATAAAATTAGTATCAGGAACTGAGTCTAATATCTGTACTTTAAAGATGGGTTTTATACAATGACCAATGAGGCAAAAATAATTTTTAAATGATGACAGCTATCTTTTCTCCTAGGAAAATGCCTCCTGAACACCTTAGCCTTTCAAGACAATATATGAGAGAAAGCTCACTAGCTATGTTCTTACTGAAGTGTATGAAATATTTATAAATGTGTGCCATTGGTGTGAAAGGAGTTTAAATTGTTTAAATATTTAGAATCCTAGCTACTTTACTTGAAAAAAAAACCCAAATGTAGTTTTTAAACTCACCCAGAGGTATAATATGCAATGCCTATTTTCCTAACTTTCCCACACCTCTGGAAAATCATTTTTAAAGAAAACATTTGAGGAGTATCTAGGTGGCTCAGTCGGTTAAACATCTGACTTGATTTTGGCCCAGGTCTTGATCTCAGGGTCACGAGTTCGGGCCCCACACTGGGCCCCATGTTGGGCATGGAGCCTACTTAAAAAACAAAGACCATCTGATCAACCACGAGGTACATCACTGTGAAAGCCCAAACCCCTGAGGACAAAGACCCCAGAAACTTCCTCCAGAAGGGACAACATCCTTATGTCGAAAGGATGAAGAATCAGAAAACCGGGATGGCTTTAGACCTGTCCACAGTAACCTAGGAAGCTAGAACATGATGGAGTAGTCGTTGAAGATTCTGAGGGAGCATTCCAGCCTGGGGTTCTACACTCAACCAAACCACCAATCAAGTGTGAGGGCAGAAAAAAGATATTTTCCGACTTGGATGTTCTCCAAAAAACAATTGTACTTTCACGTGCTTTTTCAGAAGACAGTGCTTTGAAATTAAGAAGACAGTTAAGGAAGTACACCAGGAAAGAGGAGGCTACAGAATCCAAAAAGCAGGTGGCACTACATAAGAGAGGGGGGAGATTCCTCAGGGGGGATGGTGCAGGCAGATCTCTGGTCAGAGACCCTCCGAAGGCCCACAGAGCGCTCTTGCTCTCAGAGTGACTGACGCTCCCGAAGAGAGAACCTCTGAGAAGAAGGACCTGATAGCATTCTAGATGTGTTTGGCCTGCTCAAAGGGAGACTTCCACAACTGGGGGAAGTGTTCAGAGGTGAATAATTATTAAGTCTCCAGAAAACTGAGAAGCTGAACCGCATGGCTGCAGGAAAACAGGTTGTGAAACAAACAAGAAAAAAAAATGGAGACTGATCTTAAGAGACGTCATGACTCAGCTGTGAGTGGTCATAATTGTGTTGACACCGATGATTGGTCACACAGACATTGTGACACAATAGCTCTGGGGCAGAAGAGGGTATGCGCGCGTGTGGTGGTGGGGATTAGGCAAGCAGAATGTGAACCCTCTTGGTTTGGGTGGGAACTCAGTGGATAATGCCTAGAACGGAAGAAAAACAAGACGTAAAGAGAGAAGCATGTTGCATACAGATGAGGTAAGGACTGAAAGCAATCGCTCAACTAGTGGACATCGGTTGATTCTCACTACAAAAATGGAAGGGGGCAGCCTTGTAGAACTGGTGACTCTTTAAATTCTGTGCATGCGTAAAAAGTTAAACTTCAAAAGGGGAAAGGGGAGGGGAGAAATCAAATGAGAAAAAAGAAAAGACAAGATGAGTTACGTGTCCTATTGTAAAGGAGCTCAAAAAAGGATACTCCCAAATTAATACAAAACAAGAAATTTAGGTTCACCTCAAGTGTAATTTCCTAAAACAGGTCATTAAAAAGAGGAAGTCATGGACTTCTATGTTCCTCTGCCTTTTTCTTTCCACCCACCCTCACACCTGGCCAGACGATTGTGTTTATCTGCTGTGAGCCAGAGGTTATAGGGGACCTCATCTTGGGGTTGGCTTCTGCCTGAATAGGGGAACTGGACAGTGGGGGCTAAGTTGGAGCGCATCATCTCTCCTAGGCTCTTTTTTAAAAATCTATTTATTTGAGGGGAAGAGGAGGGCAGAGAGAGAGGGAGAGAGAATCCCAAGCAGACTTCCTGCTGACCATGGAACCCAACACAGGGCTCAATCTCATGACCCTGAGATCATGACCTGAGCCAAAACCCAAGAGTCAGACACTCAACCAACAGAGCCCCCAGGTGCCCTTGACCTAGGTTCTTGATTGCCCAAGTGTGTGTCTGGCTTCTCGCTGCTTCTCATCTGATTCTTAGAACATCTTTTGTCCAGGTATCTTGTATCCCCCTCTTCTGTTGGCTTCCTGGTCCAAGCCCATCTGTCCATGGGTCTGGCTCTGACTCATTCCTTACCCTGACCTTGCTGACTCCAACCCCTGCCCTATCCCTTTGCTCGGCCCAATTCTTAATTCCTGACTCCCACCTCTTCATGAAAACTTGGCTCAGTCCACTTTGAAAAACCAAGGCGAATGGAACTGCCTGGGAAGAATTTGGAGAATCTGCTGCTCTGTTCTTTCTTCATTCCTGAGAGCCAGGATAGCAGCTGAGGACACATGTGGGGAGAAGCACAGGCATGTGTTTTGGGAGGGGAGGGGACAGCCATCTTGGGCCCTGTCCTTCTCCCTGGGAATGCTATCATGTAGATTTCTGATATCCCGGTGCATTCTTTCATTGATATATTCTGTTTCTCTTAGAAACGGCTCTAAAATTTTAAATCCAGAGGCATCTTTCCAGCTTCCTTGCATGAGCTCTATTTTGATCTCTTAAGAGGCTGTGACAAGACTCCACAGTCCGTGGTGATTTTACAGGGAGTGACATCTGATTCACTTTTAGACTACATTCCATACCAATCAGCCCAGCCCTGCAGTTTGTGGACTATCTCCTGTTGTCTCTCAACATATGGAGCGCTATTAGATAGTGGGAGCTGGAGTCTTGTCAGGGAGGCTGATTAAGCCCTAGTCGGGGACAGTCGTCTTAAGTGTGAAATGTAACAGGCCCTCTGAAACGGCGCTGGGAGCCTCTGGAGGTGGTTGGTGCCTCTCTGTTGGGGCATCAGGAGCTTTGCTAACAAAGCAAACACATTTTTTTTCCTAGCATGGGCTAGGTCTATGGCGGTAACATTTGGCAAGTTGAGTAACAGGGAACGTAGATAAATGTGAACAGATGGACAACTATTAAAAGATTGGAGGGGCTTTTATCATCTCTCAAATGGCCTTCACCCACCTACAGGTACCCAGTTCCCTTGCAAGATTATGTAAAGGATTCAATTAAATTTTTTCTTCCCCCCCCTTTTTTTTTCTTCTTCAATTGCAGTAGCAGCAAAAGTTCTGACGTTCAGAGGAAAAGAATAGATGAGAAACTTCTAATTTTGAATCCCCTTGGGATTAGATGCTGATTTCAGCTGTGCACAGAATACTGCCCCATATTTTGAAAGAGTAGCTGCTGGCAGTTTTAGAGGAGCTGACTTCCAAAATAGACAGTGAACTCCTCCATCCATATCTGATGACCGTCTGACATTTAGATGCAGAATTACAGAGCTATCCGTGTGTTTTGAGTATAACCTTGTTTTTAAAAATAGCCGTGGCGAGTCCTTATGTTTAAACTCAAAACTAGTGAAATACAAAATGCAAAAAAAAAAAAAAAAAAAAAAAAAGCTTTACCTGGTTCCTTGCAGAAACAGGAAATGTTACACTGTTACACGTCTTGGAGCAATAATATTTACCCTCCTTCTGGGGCAGCACTCTCTCTGATATGGGAGCATGGCAGTCCTCTTTGGCTCAAGATCATGCTTGGAACGTTTGCAAGAGTGAGAACGACAGAGGTTGATTAAGATGAGGCATGTTTTACTCTCTGGGGCGGGAGGCTGATTTTGCCAAAAACAGTCATAGAGTGGTACAGTGGGAGCTATGGTACCTCTATGTTGGATCTCATGAGCCCGGCCACATTAGATTGGGTTCCATTCCTCAGGGGTCGCCTTCATAACATTACATTATTGGGCCAGCAATTCTAAGGTACTTATTTCTGTACACTCAGTGTAGCTCTCGAAAGAGTGTTTGGAAACAGGAAGGATAGATACCCAACCCCACCTTTTTTTTTTTTTTTTAAAGATTTTATTTATTTATTTGACAGAGAGAGAGATCACAAGTAGGCAGAGAGGCAGGCAGAGAGAGAGGGGGAAGCAGGCTCCCTGCCGAGCAGAGAGCCCGATACGGGGCTCGATCCCAGGACCCTAAGATCATGACCTGAGCCGAAGGCAGAGGTTTTTTTGTTTTTTGTTTTTTTAAGATTTTATTTATTCGACGGAGCGAAACACAGCCAGAGAGGGAACACAAGCAGAGGGAATGGTAGCGGGAGAAGCAGGCTTCTCGCTTAGCAGGGAGCCCGATGCGGGGCTCGATCCCAGAACGCTGGGATCATGACCAGGGCCAAAGGCAGACTCCTAACGACTGAGCCACCCAGGTGCCCCCGAAGGCAGAGGTTTTAACCCTACTGAGCCACCCAGGTGCCCTCCTAAAAACCCCACTTGTATCCTCCATTCCCTTACTCATTGTCAAACCCAGTTAATCCCAGCTGAGACTGCTAGGTTACTGAAGCCCCCTGTCTCCGGAAACCAACTCCCCCCCCCCCCCGGACCTAAATTTTGTCCAAAAACAACCAGCAGCAAAAGGAAATAAACATTCTTGATATATTAAATTACAGTCTCCACCATTCAGAATAGTTGTGATCTAAAATAATCCAGCAACAGAAACAGTAAAGGTAGTGATAAGTAGAAGACAGTTAGCTCTTGGAGGTAAAAACCCATTTGCCTGCTAAATGATGCAATTTTATAGACTCATAGTTCTGCGCTGGGCTGTTTGACTTAAGGTAATTGAGTAAATAAACAACAATTACCAGTGGGTTTAGTATCCCCTGGAGAGTTACACTTGCACAGAAAGAATCATTGGAAATAGTTAAAATATGTTCCTACCATTTAGTAGGATAAAAGTTGGCAATATTCACCATGAGATATATGTTCACAGACTTTTAAGTATATGCTAGACATAGATTGTATCATAGCACAAGGAAGCATCCAAGGAGACACTTGTTAATGGTGTAGGGAGTGAATTTCTTGTGTATTGCCTATGGGGGTTATAAATGCCATTGAATTGAATGGAAAATAAGATCAATATACTTCATGGGGTTTTTTTGTTCCAAGTTTTATGTGTTTTGGAATTTTGCGTATTTTTCCTGCTCTGTAGAAATACTCTCCAGGTAATTAAAGCCATTCCAAGCAATTTTTATTTTCCTTCTTGCTGCTGTTAAGTTTACTGGTGTCAGCTTGCTAATCCTCCTTGACATTCACACGGACTCCCGTTTGCGCCTGTTTTTCTAGAATGGCAGAGATGCAGGGACTGATGGAGAGACTGGAGCGCGTGGTCGGCCGACTGGAGTTGCTGTCTGCAGGGTCCTACCGGCCTCCTGGGGACTGCGGGGAGATCAATGGTGTCAATGGAGGTAGGAACACAAACTGTGGTTGTTACTGGTCTCCGTGAGGGTCACTTAACGTTGTCCCCATTACTTGGTTCTCAAGAAATATTTTTGTCGACTTTCTTCAACTTCTGTACCCCTTCCCTTATATGTGACCGTGACATTAACCAGATGCAAGTCATCCCTGAAAAGGGGAAGGGAAAAATGTTTCAATCCACAATCCACAAAAATTAACCGGTTATCTGTGCCCATTAAGAGCACGATCTATATGCCAAATGTCGTAACTCTTTTGTTTTAATGTTTATACTGTTGTTCCGCATTCCATAGTGACTATAAATATATTACCTGAGTAATTATCAAAGAGAAATTAACGTTCTCAGTTACAGTGTGAATGGGAAGGACTTATCATTCTGTAGATTTTAATTTTAAAGAGGACAGGTCATTAAATTTAAGAACTGCAGTTGGAAAGGAAAGGAATCTGAGGTGAAGCCAAGCACTGGTTTCAAGTAACATGATTACATTGCACTGTTTTACCTGTGCCTCTTTCTAATCAAAGGTGCCTTTAACCTTATGTGCTAATGGCACATTTGAAAAAAAAATGATTTAAAAATATCATATGATCAAACATAAAAAGTTAACTACATAGCATAACATGTTAACTATAAGGATACTATATATGGCCAACTCTCTAAGTTATCGACAGTCATTTTTCCAGTTCCTTCTTGTCTGAGGTTGTAGATTTAGCAAAGTAAAAATACAGGACACCCAGTTACATTTGAATTTTAGATGAACTACTTTTTTTTTTTTTTGGCACAAGTGTGTTCCAAATACTGCATGAGATATACTGCATGGTTACACACTTATCCTAAAAATGTATTCATTGTTTGTTTGAAATTCAAATATAACTGGGGGTTCTGCATTTCATCCGGCAACTCTATTCTTGTGTCAAGTACATTTCCTCCTTATCTGACCCATTTTGAGTCCTATCAGGCTTTGGGGGCTGGGAAAAGCCTTGGGGAATGGGGGCTTGAAAAAAAAAAGCTTTCACCGGGCAAGATCCACATTGGTGCTTCTAGAATTTCAGGCATATTTGGAGCTGTGCCTTGTATTGCACGCCTTGGGACAAAAATTACTGCGTGAGCACAAATGTACAGGCTGGTTCCCCCCCACCCCACCCCCCCCCGGAACAGAATGAAAATTAAAATGCTTTGAATGAATTGAAAAGGGGGTGTTGTTTAAAGGGAGGCTGCCAGGGGCCTGTGAGTTTCTTCCACATCAACTGAGACACATCTATGATTTCATTTTAAGCCTCTTTTTGTTAACTATGTAGTTGGTATATGAGATTCAGTCAACCTCCTTTGTAAGAAAATATTTCTATGTTCGCTTTAGTAACTTGGTTTCCTTATGTCTTTGACATCAGTGGTGGGTTCTGAGGAGGGCACGTATTGCATGGAGCACTGAGTGTGGTGCATGAACAATAAATCTTGTAACACCGAAAAAATAAAAAACATATTTGGGGGGAGAAAAAAAAGAACACAAACTCTGAATAAATTAGAAAATGTGTCCAAAAAAAGATATTTCTTTACGATTGCTGAGCAAAAATATAAAGCATGTGAATATATAAAATAAAGTTAAACTCCCAACTCTCAGGAGACCATGTATTGTTGTTGAATGAAGGGGGAAAGAAATTCCTCAATAGTTTGAACCTCAGTTGACTTAAAGAGGTACTAGATGGAACTTGGTATTTTCTTTGTTAAAGAAATAATTTGGGGGGGAAATTAATAGGCTAAACAAAATTGGAAGGTGGATAATTAAATTACATGTGTATTTAAACAGGTATTTTCTAATATAGCAAAGCATTCTAAATCATTTATTAAAGTAAGTTCTTTCAAAACAACTTAGCTGGCAATTTATTATCCTACTTAAAATGAAGTAGGATCATTGGCAAGCAGGATAATTAGCAAAATACCTGAATGACAGCCATCCTTAAAACAATTTGCTAATCCTCAACAACATTGCTTTCATTTTTTCTTAATTTGGTGAGCTTTGATGATCTCCTAAATTCTATTTTTAACACATCCTTGAGGACAACCTCTTACTTTAAACATAAACATCATTATGACAGTGATATTGTAAGTAAAGTTTAAGAACAAGTTTTAAGGTAAAAAGAAACTTTTAGATGAAACGCCATCCGTTACAAATCTGTCATAAGCACAGATCAGAGGACTGCCTTCTCATGAGACTGGGGCTCTGTTGGGTTTTACGATGTTTTTTCTTGCTTTCTTCCCCCCTGACAATCAGGTAAGTTTGGCTCAACAGTTGAAGTATTTTTGCATGCCCACCAAGTGACAAGTACTATGTTACGTGCAAGGAAATCTAAGATGAATTATATATAGTTGGGATCCTCCAGACTCTTTAGTCTCCATGCATTGCTATTCATGGCCACAAAGCTTTGATTAAGGGATGCTCACAAGGTGCAGGTTGTGGAGAAAGACAGGTCGTTAAAGGCTGCCCAGAGGAGGTGTGAGCAGAGCTGAGTGATGAAAGGAAATTGGAAAATATTCCCTTTTATCACCATTCCTTTTGCTATGGAGAGTGCTTTGTCACATTTCTAAAACTCTCCCACTTTAAACACGTAGCAGAGTCCTCTGAGCTGTCTCCCCCAGCAACCAAGGGGTTGATCTGCTTCCAAATGGATCCATAAGGAATCTTTGGGCTTGTCCCCCTTTTATGTTCAGTAGTTGATGTGTACTGTATTGTGAGCATTAAGGTAACTCAGCTTCAATAGCCTGCTTAGAAGTTAGACCATAGGTGCACAGCGCTGTCAAAAACTGCTTCCATCAACTTCTGGCCCTGTGGAAATGGGCCTCTGGGAAAGCAAGGAAGCTTTATCCTACAGGTTTATGAGCAGGAGTACTTCAGTACAGTATGAGAGGAGTATCCTAGGTTTTGGTTTGGATATTTTTTAAATTTTGTTTATTTATTTATTTTTATTTATTTACTTGAAAGAAAGAGAGAGAGCATGAGTGGGGGGCAGAGGGAGAGGGAGAAGCAGATTCCCGCTGAGCAGGGAGCCCAGTGCGAGGCTCTGTCCCGGGACCTCAGGATCCTCAGGACCTGAGCTGGAGTCAGATGCTTAAACTGACTGAGCCACCCAGGCACTCCTGGTTCGGATCTTGTCTGTAGGGTTGAATTTCTCAATATTAGGGGCCTGAAATCTGGGACTAAGACACAGTTTTTTGGTTAGTTAAAAGGCAGGAGAAGAGAGGCAGAGCACCAGGTTGGGCTGATGTCCCTCGGGTTTTAACAGTAAGTTGTCAGATCGAAAGTTAACGTGAGTTAGCTCAGCAGTCCTTCTCAGGCCTCCCAACTCTGCTTCCCTCCCCCCGGGAAAGTGAGGAAGGGCAGAACAGAATGTGTGACATGGGTGTTCTTTCCCTACTTGCCCAGTTTGTTATTGCCTTTTAGTTGTCCTGGGTAATCTTGATAACTATTTGCAAGGTCGTATCAATAAGACTTGTGCCAGTTCTTGGATCTACCACTTAATTTGACTGATAGCTTTGGTCAAGTCATGTGCTCTGATTGCATCTCCATTTCTTCATCAGTAAAACTGTGATGCTACTTACCTCATGAGTTTGGGACAGAAATTCATATACAGGTGAAAGTGCTTACTCACGTGGATGAAAAAGAGCAAAGCATTGTTTCCTTGAGCTGTTGAGAAGTGTTTCATAAATACTGACTGAGTGAGTGAATGCCCTGGTGAAAGAGAACAGCATGAGTGTATTAAGCTTCCATAGTTTCTATGGCAAAGCAATACCAGTTTTTCATTAAACTCTTGGGAACTGACAGAGTGTGCTTCTTCCAAAGGTGTGGCCCCCTCGGTGGAAGCCTTTGATAAGCTGATGAACAGCATAGTGGCCGAGTTTTTACAGAAGAGTAGGATCCTGGCTGGTGATGTGGAGACTCACGTGAGTACTTTCCTCTTGTTGTCTGTGGAAAAGATGGCTACTATTAAAAAAAAAAAACCAAAAATGACAGAGGCAGGTGAAGCTATGGGGAGATTGGGACCCTTGTGCTCTGCTGGCGGGAATGTAAAATGGTGCAGCCAGTATGGAATTCCCACAATCCCACTTCTGGGCATAGACCCAAAGAATTGAAAGCAGGATCTCAAAGAGGTATTTGTACACCCATGTTCACAGCAGCATTACTCACAATAGCCAAGGGGTGGAAGCAACCCGAGTGTCTGTTGGCAGATGCAGGGTAAGCACAATGTGGTGTATACGTACAAGCTGATGTGTGCTACCATGTGGGTATACCCTGAGGATATTCTGCTCAGTGAAATGAGCCAGTCACAAAAGGACAAATGCTGTATGATTCTACTTCCCTGAGGTATCTGTGATCTCATTCGTATGTGCTATCTGAGTAGTCAAACTCGTAGATGCGGGAAGTAGAATGGTGTCTCCTCAGGGTTAGTGGAAGGGAGAAATGGGAACTTGTTTAATGGGTACAGAGTTTTAGTTACGCAATGGAAACTAAACTCCAGAAAAAGTTCTGTTGTGCAACAACATGAATGTGCATAACGCTACTGAATGGTATGCTTAAAAATGGTTAAGATGGAAGATTTTGTATTATGTGTGTTTACCACAAGGAAAAAGTGCAGCCTGAGGAAAAGCAAAACCATAGAATTTGAAGATCTTCGGATTAGGAAAGACCTATAATGATATCTAGGCCATCCTCCCAGTTTTAGACAATTTTTTTTTTACATTTAAAAATGTTTAGCATTATCCTTGAGAGTAGTCATTATTTGCATGCATTTAGTGAAAATCCAGTGTAATAGCCAAACCAGTTAGAAACCTAAAATAAATTTATCACCAAGTTCTTCTTTTTTATTTGCCTTTGTTTCTCACAGAGGATTAAATTCCAAATCCATCTGCTTAAGGATTTCTCAGCAATGGCAAAACCATTTTCAGTGTAGAGTCACAGAAAATCTGATTCTTGAATAAAGCTGTGGTTTGCGGTAAAAGGAAAAAAAGAAACATAAAAAGGGACTCTCTCTTACTTGTCCCCCAATTAGATGACACCCGACACCCGACACCAGTCTTCCACACGATCTAGTGACTCAGGTTATGCCAAGAGTTTCCAGGATTGTAATAAATAGGTGTTTACCTCATCACATTTGCAATGCATTTGTTCATCACATCTGAGAAAAATGAAGAGTCTATACCTATTGACTATACCTTAACTATACCTATTGAAATGACCATTGGCAAAAGAGGGGAAGCTCTGATGTAAATGAGTTCTAGAAAAGTCTGTGTAATAAGACATGCTCACTTCAAGATGTGTCACAGAGCTCAATAATTAATTGCTCTGGCCTGCTCTTGAACTTTAATGTGTTTGTTCATAAGAAACCGTGTATGCAGTAAGATAGTGGCTGAGCTTCTTCTGTTCTGAGGAGTAACGGTACCCAAAAACCAACACATAAAATGGACTTCTGTTGCCAATACACTAAAAGAGATTCTCGAGTAATTGACAAACACTTACTGTCTTGAACACTATTACAATTGGATCATTATTTTCACTGTTGTTTTAAGATCTTATTTGTTTGTTACTATTTTTTAAGATCTAATTTATTTGAAGAGGGAGAGCATGAGTAGAAAGGGCAGAGGCAGAGGGAAAGGGAGAATCCCAAGCTGACTCTGCACTGAGCATGGAGCCCAACACAGGGCTCGATCCCACAACCCTGAGATCATGACCTGAGCCAAAATCAGGAGTCAGCCACTTAACCAACTACACCACCCAGGTGCCCCTCATTATTGTTATTATTCATTAACATTGACATTGTGTTTCTGAGATACAGAGTGAGTACATGATAAACTCTCATTAGTATTATCTCACAGAACTATGTAGAGAAATGTTTTACTAGAGAATAAAGAGGCCTATAAATAGATATATTTAATTTTTCGTTAGAAAATGTAGAGTTTGCATACTAAGTAAGTCTCTTCAAATTCCGTAGTAAACAGTTCCTTTCAATTCTTTTCAGAACAAAGTGAGTTATAAATAAAGTGTAGGTTCATTCGTATTAAGTTTTTTCTTCTCTCCACTCATCAGCCTGAAAATAGTATGACTCAGTGGAAGGACTATTCTCAGTAACGGATGCAAAAGACTTAAAGAAATTGTTTTTCACTGGTGGGTTTTTTAAAAGTGAAAGAAGGAAGGTAAGAAGAGAAGAAAAAGAGAGAGAGAGGGAGAGAAAGAAAGAGAAAGAAAGAAAGAAAGAAAGAAAGAAAGAAAGAAAGAAAGAAAGAAAGAAAGAAAGAAAGAAAGAAGGAAAGAAAGAAGGAAGGAAAGAAAGCAGGAAAGAAAGAAAAAGAAAGAAAGAAAGAAAGAGAGAGAGAGAGAGAGAGAGAGAGAGAGAGAGAGAGAGAGAGAGAAAGAAAGAAAGAAAGAAAGAAAGAAAGAAAGAAAGAAAGAAAGAAAGACAAGAAAGAGAAAGAGGGAAAGGAAAGAAAGAGAGGGAAAGGAAAGAAAGAAGAAAATAAAGGAAGGGAAGGAAGAGAAAGAAAGAAAAAGAAAGAAGGAAGGAAGGGGAGGAGAGAGGAGAGGAAAGGAAAAGAAAAGAAAAGGAAGAAGGGAAGGGGAGAGAGGGAGGAAGGAAGGAAAAAAAGCTTGTCATCCAAAAGTTTAGACTCTGATTCTACAGCACAAAGAGAGCACAGGCAGCTATTGTCCATCTGCCCATGACTTTAATACATTGAGCAAGTGGTTTATTTTTTCTCTCTTATAGAACCATGTGTCATTGACATTAATCTTGCAGCTGCTGCCTCTCACATAAGCCAGAAGTGGGGGGTTGAACTTTGTTCCAAGAACACACCTGTTGCCTGGAAAAAAAAAAAAAAAACCCTCACATACCTGATTGTACAGTATGGAAATTTGAGAATGACACAAATGTGCGTCATGTTAAATCCTAGCTCTGTGTTTAAAAGCTATTCCACAGATACTAATAATGAATAAGGGTAGCCGAGCTATGATTTAACGTCTGCTTCGATGTGTTGGCTGCTGGTTGGGCTTAATTTACTGATCACTCAATAGTCTATTGACAGAACAGACCACAAAAAAGGGGAACTAATAGCTACAATTAGGAAGCTCTGCTGAACCGAAGAGCATAACAGGTTTAGAAAAGATTAGATCTTGTAAAGCCTTCTTGGATGCAACATAAACCCAAGGGCTTATTTAAACTGCTCTTCAGCCCAGGAACACTGATGTGGCTTGCACCCCTTTTAAGAAAGAATCGACAGAGCATAATTTTATAATAGAGGTTTAGATTAAATGGAGTCTCAATGTCAAAGGAAAGGGTCATCCATAAGACCAAGCCCTCGGTCAGACATCATTTATCCTTAACCGGACTAATGTGATTGTTTCTTACTAAGCTGTCCTGTTGTTATTCACTGTCCGTGGACCCAACCTCAGGCTAGTTCTAAATGACTTGACAGTCACGAAACAGCTACAAGTCATGTAGCTTCTCTCAATGCAAACCCTTTTTGGAGATTTATGGAATTTACATTTTAAAAATGTCTCTAGAAGTCTGGAACATTTATTTTCTGCCCTTGATTAAAATGGATAAGAAAGAAACACTCTTTTATTCATCGTTTCATAAAAATGAAAGAACTATAATTTGAACAAAAAGGCAATAAAATTCAATTAAGAAGTATAACACACTTAAGCATCGTGTGATTGACTCACACTGCACGATTTTAGGACCTTGCCTTCCCTGCTGTCATGAAAGATGAACATTTTTAGCCGATTGTGGTAGCTGAACTCTTGGGTCACAATCACTGCTCTAGATGTGTCTAGTCTTTGTCATTGATGCAAGTCATCTACAAAAACCTTGTGTTCATTTTATGCCATGCTGGTTGAGTCATGAGCTCAAAGAGAGGCTGCTGCGGACTAGCAGTCTTTATCTGGGTCTTAGAGCTGGCTCTCCTTTTTACAGCATAACCTTGAGGCCCTCCCTTACCCTCCTCAGTAATGAGGCTGGACGACCTCACTCCCAGGGGCCTTCCCTTTCTGGCAGCCGGTGGGCGTGACCACCTGTTGTTGTCAGCATTAAAGCTGGAGGGAGGGGCTGGTTGGTTTCCAGACCGAGCTTGCCATAGGACATCATCACCAATATAAAAGCATCTTGGGCCCTGCCAGGGCAAGCGCTTCAGTCATCTCAACATACGAGACAAGCAGAAGGAAACATGTCAGGAAAAGGATGCACAGAACACTAGAGATAAAATAGCATCCTGCTTTTCTCTGCTATAGAAGTCATTCAGATGCCTTCACTGAAAGAGACCTTGAGGCCTCCATGAGTCTGTCCTTCTTGGTCTTATAGGTTGTCACTTATTCCTTTATTGGACCTGTTCTCTAAAAATAATTAATAACTCTGTCTTTGGAATAAATAACACAAAACATGTGCATATTTATTTTACTAATTGTATCCTTTTCTTCCTTAATTCATACTCATTTAAAAAGTGATCCTTTGGAGCGCTTGGGTGGCTCAGCTGGTTAAACATCTGTCTCTTGATCTCAAGCTCAGGTCTTGATCTCAGGGTCCTGAATTCAAGCCAATGGTGGGCATGGAGCCTACTTAAAAAAACTTTTTTTTTTTTTTTTTGCATTTTAAATGCTTTATAACCTGGATCAATATAGGAACCCTCCTGCCCTTACCCCCCCCCACAAAATCATCAGAAGCAGAGGTCTGGGGTTGACTCAACAAACTCTTTATTCTACTCAGATCTCCCTCACTGTCCCACTCACCTTCAGCCAAGTTGTTTCTCCCATTAACTTCTAGTTCCCCGCTAATTGCTTCATTTGAAACATTTATTTTTATGGTAACTAGACATAGAGTACTTTGGCAATTTCAAGCCCAAAGGATCTGTATGTCTTTCACATTCTCCAAATGGCAGAGGTCCAAAAAATGACTTGTGGAGAGAATTCTGCCCCTAGATTTCATACAGACTTTTGAGTTGGGACTTTCCTTTCTGACTGGCTTGGCCAGTTATGATCGTCAGAATTATTAGAGAAGGAGATACGTTAAAATCATCCCTTCTCATATACATCCCTTTTCTTTTTTCTTCCTCCCTCCCTTCCTCCCTCCCTCAGACTCTTTCTTCTTCTTCCCTCCCTCCCTCCGCACGCTAGAGAGGTTAGGTGACATCAGTGATAGGTTGAGTGATGAAGCATGACTTGGTATGGAGCGGGGAGTCTGGTCTCTCCAGTTGCAATCGTTTGGGTGGGGAGACACCTGCCTTTGACTCTCTGGGCAGCTGTGTCCCCCATCACCTTTGTGGGGAACGGGATCCCTAGTCAGAAGCAGGTGGCACTGACCGTGCCTTCCTCCCAGCCTCTGCACTCCGTAGTGGTTCCGCTCTCTGATTTCCGCCGTGTGAGGAAAGGTCAGTCAGAAAGCTGGCTCAGACAAGGGCTGAGGAGACGGTGGACATCACCACTGCTCACATACTTGGGCTTCTCCTTAGAGCAGTGCTGAGTGTGGCAACGGGGAGGAAGGTGGCCTGCAGGACAGATGCATGGTGTCCCTCACGGGTCTTGGCTTCCGCTCCATCACCAGCCTGGTCTCAGCCCCGTCCTCACTCACTGTGCTGTTGGGCATCAAATCTGCAGAATTCCAGAAGGTCACACATAGATCAGTCTCTGTCCTCCTTTCTTTCCAGGACTATGAAGAATTCTGATTCTCAGCATTGGACACATACTCTGTGACCTAGCCCATGCTGTGATGCACAGCCCACTCCTGCTAGGTCACTAGCCTTCGTGGGACCTCCCCAGGACCCCTTTCTAACTTAAGGGCATTGTTGTTTAGAGTGAATAACCCCTGTCTCTTCCCTTGCACATTCTCGTTTCATGGTACATTTGGAGCTTTGGGGACCAGCTGAGAAACCAGTCTTAGAATCCAAACATCTCTTGAAGGGCCCCCAGGCATCGCTAACCCCCAGGATCTCCCCATCTACCAAAAATAAAATGTCACCCAGAGTTTTTGCTGAAGCAGTGAAATTGGTGCCGTGAATCTTTCAGGTTAAGATAGTTAAGATTTTTTTCTACCTTTTTTTTTCCCTTCCTGGATGGTAAATAGTAAATTTGTTCTCACCAAACTTTTGCCTGAATGTTTTTCTTTCCCTTCTTCTTGAAGGAGAACGATGGAATGTTGCTTCTGGTTGTCCCTTTCTCTTCTGTGTTTGCTAGTACGAACCATGCAGGGATGAGCAGGGATGCTTTCTGAGCGTGCCCACGCCTGCTGTGGCTGGGGAGGAGGGTGGGAACCTGTCCCCCAGCAGCTGGCTGCTCTTGGCCTGCCCCTGCGAACAAAGTCTCACACAAACGACGTCGCTCTGTAGAAGCCTAGCGAGAGTGTGCAGCTCAGGCCATGTCAGGAGTTACCAAGGGTAACAAGCCAACTTCTCTCCAGCCGTTTTTCTCCTGGCCAGCACTGTCTCAGAGGATTGCTTGCCATGTCAGAATTGAATCATGCTTCCGAGGGCCACAAAAATTCATGTCCTTGTCCTCACCCGTCTCTTTCCCTGCCCTTCCTTCTCCTAAAACTACACCAATATTTGAAACATTTGTTGTCAGTTTTCTCTCTAGACTTCAGGATAACTTAATTGTCTGCCCGGAGGCTGCTTCAGCATCTGAAAATTAATACTTTATCTAAGAGTAATGGCCTGATTTCATTTGGATTATCTTGTTATTTCTATCCATGCACTCATCCCCACAAAACACACACACACATGGATATTCACTACGTGCCTAAGAAGTCCTCATCACGCTGTATTAGCTACATAAAAGAAAAAACAGTCTCGGTCCCAAGACTCCCTCAGAATGCAGGAAATATGTTTGCAGCTTTGTTAGTGTGTGGAAGGCAAATGCAAAATATACTTTCTCACCTTTAGTAGTATTTATATTATTTTTATTAGTATCATTAGTATTTAGGTTGTGGTTTACCAATGTAAATTTCAAAACGTGAGAGTTTATACATTTTATGACATATTACAACCCAACTCTTTTTAATGTATCAAATATAAGATGTTTTACTGATGTAAAAGAAAACAGGGTACTCAATGAATTAATAATTTATTGTTCATTAAAGGAGATGCATATATATATGCATATTTATATATAAAAATAATCCATTATATATATGTGCATATACATATATATATACTCAGCCATAAAAAAGAATGAAATCTTGCTATTTGCAATGACATAGGTGGACCTAAAGGCTATTACGCTAAGTGAAAGAAGTCAGATAGAAAGACAAATGCCATATGATTTCACTTACATGTGAAATTTAAAAAAGAAAACACCAAATGGAAGAGAAACAGACTTATAATGCAGAGAACAAACTGGTGCCAGTGAGGACAGGCATGGGAAGGTAGGCAAACCAAGTGAAGGGGATTAAGAGGTACAAACTTCCAGTTAAAAAATAAATAAGACATGGGATTATAACGTACAACATAGGGAATACAGCCAGTAACATTGTTGCAACTTCGTGTGGTGACAGACAGTAACTAATTTATTGCAGTGACCATATACTCATGTATATAGATATCAAATCACTATGTTGTACACCTGAAACTAATACAATATTCTATTTCCATTAATCTTCAAAAAATGATCATTTATCCTTCATATGTGTTTGCAGTAGAAATCTTTTCCCTTTCAGAAAACACTTTTTTCTTTTCTTTTCTTTTTTAAGATTTTATTTTGGAAGTAATCTCTACTCCCAGCGTGGGGTTCAAACTCATAACCCCAAGATCCAGAGTCACATGCTCCACTGACTGAGCCAGCCAGGCACCCCAGGAAAACACTGTCTTAAGGCAATTAGAATATTGATATTTGACTTTCAGTTACTTAATTTTGTTAAAACTATTAATATATAGAAAAAGTGGTATGGTTTACTGATAATTTGGGGCTCACTCAGGGCTGGAGTTTATGACAAGTTTCTAGAAGTATGCTGCTCTCCTCTGACCTGCTCAGCCTCTAGCCCTGTGCCCATAGTGAGTGGCTAGTCCATGCTTGCTAAATGAATGAGTGAAAATGAATGTTTAGTGAATGAATCAAATCATTCATGAATTGTTGAACCAGTGCATGGATGAACATACCAAGGCTGAGAGTTTAGATTAAACAATATCCTAATACTATGCAGCCATCAAGAAAAACGAAATCTTGCCATTTGCAACGACACAGATGGAACTAGAGGGTATTATGCTAAATGAGATAAGTCAGCCAGAGAAAGACAATTATCATATGATATGAAGAATTTGAGAGGCAGGGCGGGGAGGTCATGGGGGTTAGGGGAGGGAAATGAAACAAGATGGGATCAGGAAGGAGACAAACCATAAGGGACTCCTAAACTCAGGAAATAAACTGAGGATGGCTGGGGGATAGGGGTGGGGTAGGGTTAGGGATAAGGTGTCTGGATTATGGATATTGGGGAGGGTATGTGCTATGGTAAGTGCTGTGAAATGTGTAAGACTGATGAGTCACAGACATGTACCCTGGGGCAAATAATACATTATATGTTAATAAAAAAAATAATAAAAAAACCCCCAATATCCTAGACTAACAGTTGAAAAGAGGTCAAGGCCAAGTTTAAAGTCATGAATTATGTGAAATATGGAGAAACATAGACCCCGTAGATTTTTGTTTATCTCACACACACATGCTCATATCCTGAATTTCTCATAGACCTGACAATTTTTCTAGTACCTTCCTCATTCCCTTCATTCTCATTAAGAAGAGCTAAATGAGAATTTTTTCTAATTTATTTGAGGATAGTTGACACATATGTAGTTTCAGGTGTGCAGCCTAGTGATTCAGCATCTCTACTGGTTACACTATGCTCACCGCAAGCATAGCTACCATCTGTGCTGATACATTGTAATATCATTGACTGTATTCCCTCTGCTGTGCTTTCTATTACAGTGACTTACTCATTCCGTACCTGGAAGCCGGCATCTCCCACTCCCCTTCACCCATTTTACCCATCCCCTCACTGTCCCTTCTGGCAACCATCAGTTGCACTGTCTTTATAGGTCTGTTTCTGGTTTTTGTTTGTTTATTCATCTGTTTTGCTTTTTGGATTTCATATATGAGTGAACTCATATGGTACTTGTCTTTCTCAGTCTGACTTACTTCATTTAGCATAATATCTTCTAGGTCCATCTACATCACAAATGGCAAGATCTCATCCTTTTTTATGGCTGTTTAATATTGCTGTGTGTGTGTGTATGTGTGTGCCTTCTTTGTCCATTCATCTATCAAAAGATACAGGTTGCTTCCATATCTCAGCTATTTATTGTAAATGCTGCAATAAACATAGGGGTGCATGTATCTTTTTGAATTAGTGTTTTGTTTTCTTTTGGTAAATACCCAGTGGCAGAATTATTGGAGCACATAGTATTTCTATTTTTAATTTTTTGAAGAACCTCCATAGTCTTTTCCCAAGTGTCTGCACCAATTTACAATCCCACCAGCAGTGCACAAGGGTTCCCTTTTCTCCACATCCTTGCCAACACTTGTTATTTCTTGTCTTTTTTATTTTAGCCATTCTGACAGGTATAAGGTCTAAATGGGAATTTATAAAAATGTGAAAATCCATCAATATAGTAACTTGTAGTCACTGCCAATAGAAATCCCATGAGCTCTATCTGAGACAAGGTATTTTTGTGAACCTTAAGTATTTTAAACTGAAGCCCAGATTTTAAAAAGCGATAGAGTTTTGTTTGTTTTCTCTGTTTGGATTGGGTTTTGGCATGTTTACTTTCCCTTTTGATCATGAACATTCAAAATGATAGCGGTTGGGTAAGAAATAACTGTGGAGTCTGAAGAGGCCAGTTGGGACATTAAATTTTTGTATCGAACTTCATAGTGTATTCCCAATAATCAATTCTCCCAGGTTCCAAGAGTCTTTAGCTGTCTTTTCATAATTTTAAATATCTGGATGAAAAGTAAAAAATTGAATAAATTGTCTCAATATATCAAAATACTGACCATCCCAAACTCTGAAACGGGGACTCTCACCCCAATGTTCACTTTTAAATTAGTTCATAGACACTTGGAAGACATTTGCCCAAAGACCTAATGTAAGCAAAGGGGGTTCAGTTCTTACTCAAAGACACAGAAGAACCAAACAATAAATATGCAATAAATTCTTCTGTGTGCAGTACACAGACCACTGAGATCTACAATCTCATTGCCAATGGTCTGCCATGAGAAAGGACACAAATTGTAGGATTTGAAAATTTTGCTAGCAATCTCACAGAGTAATTTTAAGTCTGCTAAATCTGGTAATTTAGAAAACTAGGACTTGTACTTGGGTTTTTCATTTCATTTTTCTAGTAAGGCCTTTTATTATTTTACAAAAGTATCAGTCTGTGACAGATGAGAAATTAAAAAGAAAAACCTTTAACCAAATGTTTTTGAGCGGCACTTATATAATGCAAAATGCTAGAAAAAAATTTCTTCCGCTGTGCTTTTTGTTAAATGAAGCAGAAAAGCAGTAACATGAACTGCAAATAGTAGTTTCAAAGGCATGAAAAGAAATTTTCTGAGGATAACTGAGCAGAAATTGAGGGGAGATTAAAGAGGTGGTATATACACTTTAAGAAAGATTTGCCTTGTTAAAAATAAAGTCCGAAAGGATATTCATTGAATTGCTGACAGTGGTCATTGGGGCAGGGGGTTCTGGACTTACTGAAACTTTTACTTCCTAAACATTCAAGTCTTTTGAACTTCTTACATCATTTATGTGTTACTGTTACCATCAAAAGAGGGGGAAAGGAATATTTTGATAGTAGAAGAAAAAAATCTTGGAATCAAGGTTTTGCCTGAAAGGGAGTTAGTTCACCGAGCAGCATAAGACAAACGAAGAGAAAATGCAGGCACCAGGTGGCCCCACTGATCCTGAGAACTTGCTTGCAGGGCACCCTTGTGGTCAAGGGTCCAGGGTGCCAGGGAATCCTTGGGGAACTGGGGAACAGATATCCATCAAAGACCTTTCATGGGCTGAGTGTTCATATTAAGAGCTCAGTCTAGATGGATTGATGTTGGCTAGATATGGTTGATGAGTGAGCAAAATATGGTTCTTAGCTAAATTTTGTAGTTGCCAGACATCAACCTTATTTCCCTGCCTTATTTTCATTTTCCATGTTAGTGAGAGAGGCAATGTACAGAGGGGGAAAGAGAACTAGCATTCGTTGAGAGCCTGCTAGGAGCAGGGCACTTTGCACAGTGACTGACAAACATTCCTTGGTAGGAGAACCATTTAAGATGGACAACAATGGAGAAAGATGGGTAACTTGCTTATGGCCATGCATCAAGGAAAGGATAGAGTTGGATTCTATCTCAGGCCTATCTGAAGGTCTAAAGCTCATGATCTCTGTACTACACCTCCCCACTTTCCAATAATTTAAGTCATTCATTATTAAGTGGTAGTCCTTGAGCTTCTGTTGTAATAAAGACCCATTTCTGTAGGTACCCACTGGCTTCATCTTCAAGATCATATCATCTACTTGGAGACACAAGGCATATACACATGCATGGAAGTTAAATAAGAATATGGCTTACATAACACGAGTGAGAGGACAATGCTTAGTGTCACAGTGCATTCTAGAACAAGGATAACCTTGTTGTCCCTAATTTTTTGGAGTGATCTTAAAGCAACCAAATGTCCTTTACTTGTATAGACCCAGGGTTCCTTAACTATTAAGCAGTTTTGGCTTACCAAGTCAAAAGATATGGTTTAAACATGTTGATAAATTGCATTAGATTCCTTAAGTGTTAGGAAAACAAATTGGAAATTTTGGAGAAGAGCCAATCTGCCAAGTGTTTTTTAGCTACACAATAATTGAATTTGAAAATAAAGTTAATTTAGGAGAATGGTTTTGTGCAGAATACAAAATTGGAACAATATTCATACCTGTCAGAATAGCAAATGGATTTAAACATACAGTGGTGTTTTCTTTTTTTCCCTGTTCCCATGCCTCGAGAAATACTGAATGTTTTTCTTTCAAATCTTTGGCCTTTTTTAATATAAACTGCAACAGCGGATTATTTAGAATAGTTTTTGTTGGGTTTTTTAAAACTACAGTGATTGTTTTTATATTAGAGATTTTGCAAAGTCTTCTGCATTCTATTTTTGTACACTGCTTGTTTAATTTAGACCACATGTTCTGGACCTCTTTGCATGCCAGTACATTGGGGTCTACATTATCATTTTTAATGACTGTGTAGTATTTCATTGTATGGCCACACCATAATTGATTTAAACAATCAGAATCATATCTAGGTGAAATAATGTACCTACGAGAATGCAGTGCCTGGACTAAGGTGACCTAAGTAAGATCCAAATAAGGAGGGAGCATGCCTGCCCTCCTCGCCAGTGTCCCCCTACTCCTATCCTTGCAAGGCTGGGCATCCAGTATCATTTATCATCCTTTAAAAAGGTAGTAACATTTGACTTGTTTTCAGTTTTTCCCCATTAGAAACAAAATTTCAGTGGATATCCTTGTACAAACATCATTTTATTATTGTACAATTATTTTCTGACAGAAAATTCCTACAGTTGGATGTACTAGGTCAATGGCAAGCACTCCCTAATACTTCCTGTTCCTCTTTGCCCTTCCCCACCCCCACCCCCACGGTACTGATTCATACTCTTGGTGTCTTAAAGTGCTTTATGCAATTTGGTGATAATTACAAACTAGGAAAATAAGAATTTTAGGGAAACAAGGCATGATTTGAACGCACATTAATATTCATGATATTGACTTCTTAAAAATGCTTTGCCCTCCACTAGATGTGCAGGGAGATAAAAGCAAAGCTATTCTTCCCCGTATAAATCATCTTTTTTTGCAAAAGAAAACCATCTATCAGGGGTGCCTGCGTGGCTCAGTGGGTTGGGGCCCCTGCCTTCGGCTCTGGACATGATCTCAGGTTCCTGGGATCAAGCCCTGTGTTGGGCTCTCTGCTCAGCAGGGAGCCTGCTTCCCCCTCTCCCTCTGCCTACCTCTGTGCCTACTTGTGATCTCTCTCCTCTCTGTCAAATAAATAAATAAAATCCTTAAAAAAAAAAAAAGGAAAACCATCTATCAGTTCTTTTACATACTATTTGACATACTAAGTAATTTTTTTAAATTCCCTCTTTGAGTCTGGATATATGACGTGTTTTGGGTAGGGTTGGTTGAGTGTTGAGTCACTTTAACTGAGACCACTAGGGCAGCTGAACCATATAATGAAAGATTTCAGGCATGGATGTAAGAAGGGACACATTGGAGCTGTTCCCTAGTGTCAGAACTCTGCACTGTGGTTTATATAAATACTTATGTGAGTTGAAGTTGCCAAGGCAACAATCCTATTAATGAAGAATAAACCTCTTTTATTATCAGTGCCTGAATGATTACTTTTTTTATAAACTGTGCCTGGTAGTCTAACATTGACATTCTTAATCTACCTACTCATCTTTGCTTTCCAGACTGCAAAACTATTTAGCTCTATTCAATAAGCATGCCTCCTTTCTCTGCCAATGAAAGTGGAATTATTGGGGGGGGGAAATTAGTCAACTGTAAGGGCAGTAAAAATACTAATTTATAACAATTAACTAATCTAAAATTATTGCCCTTTTGATATATACTTCGACAAAGGCAGAGCCTGAAATTGACTGAACTTGTTTGATATTTGAGTGGGCCAGTCTTTAAATTAACTTGTCTCTATGATTTAACGGAGCACTGCCAACATATTTTTTTAAATAAGTGGAGTGTGGCATTACTGCTTCCTTCCCCTAGTCAGACTGTAAATTTAGACTCCATTTTATTGCATGCCCACTGGGTACTTGAAAAAGGCAGCTGCGGCTGAGTCATAGGCTTTAGGGAACTCTGTTGTCTTAAGGAGTCAGAGAGCCACGTTAAGGGGAATGGGGATGATACCTAGAAATAAATGGATTCAAAGCAGTGTGCTTCTTGGGTTCTAGAGAGAAAGAAATCTTTTCTTCAAAAAAGAATACATTCCCTTTTAATGAGAATGCTTCTGTGTGTTGTCAAGCTAACCCAATGTTGTCAGGCTTACCTTTTCAGTCATGGGTTGGTGATATCAGCAGTTCATTCCTTTCAAGATTGGGTATTTGTTGTCTATTCTGTACAACTATCACCTTCACATTTACCACTCATGTTCACTAACCATTCTCTGTATTCATGATCCGTTTCCCTGATTTAAACTTGGTAGCCCCAAGGCACCTAGTAGGACTCAGAAAATTCATTTTGATTGTGACGTTCAATAATAAATTTCAGCTTTACTCAGTTATATCTCTTACATATTTTTCCATATAATAAGATTTTAATGTTTGATGAGGGAAAATTTGACAACAAGTGTATGAAGAAGAGAACAAAAGCCGCTCACAATTTCACTACTCAGAGATAACTGCCATCGGTATCTTGGCATATTTATTTCATAAGGACTTTATTCAAAGTCCTATTTTCTCCTGGGTAAGTTGGAATCAACACTGTAATCTGTGACAGCCGTATGTGTAAGGACAAAGGACATGTGCCAGGCTGTGGCATGCACAAGTAGGGCAGGTGAGACATTAGGATGTTGACTGAAATGATGGGGCCAGTCATGGTTCAAGCAAAGCTTGGCCCTTCTCCCATGTCACTGTGGCAATTTGAGGTTCAACAACAAATAGTCAATCTGATTTCTCAATTCTTCGTTTTTAGCTTTGGACTACATCACTAGCCAAACAGATTTGCCCTCAGAACAGGTTTTAACAAACACAGATGTACGTTTCCTTATTAATGGCAACTTGGCTGGCTTGCTGGATGCCTCTTCCTGATGGCATATTGGGAAGAGATAAGGCTGCTCCCCAAACTTATGTAGAATAGCCAAAGGTCCATGGGAACTCAAGAAGCCATGATGAAGAAACATCCCATCCTTGTATGCTTTACTCTTGGCTGTGATGGCATAAATGGGTAGTTTGAGTGTTGCTTTAGATCCCTGCCTCAATAATCTCTGAAGTACCTCCAAGTATCCCAAGATAAGTATGATAAAAATAACAATAATAAGCACAAAGAACAAAATCTCATGTAATGAGGACAAAAGCATAAAACTTTGTTATTTTAACAAACAAACAATCCAAGTTAAAACAGAGTTTTTATCTTAGTCTCTTAGTGACCATCACCCCCCCATTATCATTGTTCTACCACCCTTTCCATCAGATAACTGTCCCCAAGCATTTCCCATGTAGGAGTTCATAACACCCCTCCACACACACACACCTTATCTGCCATCCCATGTAAATAGCAAGTGATGAGGAGATGCTCTGTCACCAAGAGGATGAAGATGGGATGGACATTCAAAAATATCTGAAAATTTAAACAGAATAAGTTTTTTCTTGCCTTAAAAAAAAGTGGAAGAAGGCCTTCTAGTTTCTGGTTCCTTATGTAAGAAGCTTAGAAGTCACCACACCACCCCAACAACGAGTAAAAAGCTGAACAGATTAAAAGATCAGCAACTCTTTTTGGATCTAGAAGAGAAAGGATGACACAGGACAAACTGCTATGCCCAGGATCAGAGAAACAGGTGATACACGGAATTCCAGTGTATTGGACCAAAGACTCAGGAGTGAAAGTGCCTTGGGAACCAGAGCTTGGTTAGGAAAACGACCTGAACTGTAACTGGTGGATTGTTGCAAGCTCAATGCAGACAATTCTGAGAGTTAACAACTCTGGGAGGACCTAGTTCTTGAGGTCCCCTACAACCTTGGGAGATATACCTATAGCATTTCAACCAGGTTCCCATGGTAAACATGGAAGAAAAGTCCCCCCAAACTTCTGGCAAGGGGAGAGGGAAATTAAGCATTTTGAAATTAGCCAGAGCATTCTATTCTTAACAAGGCCTGTCCTCCGTGGAAACTAATCAGAGTATAACCTGGCATAGGGTATCATCAGAGCCCTACTGACCTCGAAAACAGAAATCCTTCACTCCAGCTGGCTCTAGTCTTCCACACAGAGAAGAGAAATCAAGTCGAGCTCACTGTAGCTGCCCTGTCCCATCTAAGGAGGAAGGGAAAAAAGTGAGAGCCACTTATGAAGTTCACAGTCCAGAGGCATAGGCTCACTAAAAGACTGAGACCTAATTGTAGGATTAAAGTACACTTCCTCATCTTGCCTAACCACTCCATTGACAGCAGTTTCTTTCACTCAGTACATCAGATGTGGCTATAAAAAAAAAATTATCAAAAAAATTAAAAGGCATACCAAAAAACAAAAAACAGAATTTGAAGAGACAAAGCACACATCAGAACCAAGCATAGTAGCGATACTAGAATTACCAAAGTGGGAACTTAAATTAACTGTGATTAATTTGTGAAGGACAATAATGGAAAAAGTAGATAGCATGCAAAAACAAATGGACAATAAACAGAGAGACAGAAATCCTAAGAAGGAATCAAAAAGAAATTCTAAAGATTAAAAAGTACTGTAATAGAAGCAAAAAACAACTTTGATGATCTTATTAATAGACTGCACACCACTGAGGGAGGAATCTCTGAGCTAAAAGATATATCAGTAGAATCTTCAAAAAACAAAGAGAAACAAAGAGAACAAAGACCAAACAAAATAGAACAGAATATCCAAGGACTGTGGGACAACTACAAAAGGTGTAGCATATGTATAATGGTAATACCAGAATGAGACTAAAGAGAGAAAGGAATAGAAAAAATATTTGAAACAATGGTAACTGAGAATTTCCCCCAAATTGACATCAGGAACCAAACCACAGATCCAGGAAGCTTAAGGAATACCAAGTAAGATAAATACCAAGTAAGATAAATACCAAAAACTACACCCCAGCATATCATTCTCAAATTATAGAAAATCCAAAATAACGAAATAATGCAATCCTGCAAGAAGCCAGAAGAAAACATTTTCTATAGAGGAACATCTGACCTTTCCTCAGAAACCACACAAGCAAGAAGACACTGGAGGGAAATATTTAAAGTGTTAAGAGAAGAAACCTACCAACCTAGAATTTTATACTCTGAAAAATTATCCTTCAAAAGTGAAGAAGTACTTTCTCAGACAAAAATTGAGGTAACTTGTTGCCAGTAGACTTGCCTTGCAGGAAATGGTAAAACAAGTTCTTCTGAGAAAAGGAATATCATCAAATTAGCTCAGAAACCTGTATCTATATAAAGACTAACATCAAACAAGGAATAAATGAAGGTAAAATAAAAGCTTATTTTTCATATTCTTGATTGATCTGATATAACAATTCAAAATAATAGTAAAATTGTATATGTATATGTAATAGAAATGTATTGAATTATGTATGCTTATGTATATATCATATATATGCATATGTATCATGTATATATAACTGAAATGAATGACAGCAATGATACTCAGTACAAGATGACGAGGTTATTTTGTTACTATAAGATATTTATGCTACAGTGAAGTGGTATAATGCTATTTGAAAGTGACCTTAGATTAGTTGTATATTACAAACTCTTGGGTAACCACTTAAAAAGGAAAAAAAATTATAACTGATATGCTAAGAAAGGAGAGAAAGTGAAAACATCTAAAATGCTCAGTTAAAACCACAAACGGCAGAAAAAAAAAGAGTAGAAGACAAAAATAGGAACAAATAACAAGGGCAGCAAATGGAAAACGGTAATGAATATGGTAGATACTAATCCAGTGATAGCGGTAATCACTTTGAATATCAGTGGTCTAAATGCAGCAATTAAAAATAGAGATTGTCAGAGTGGATCAAAAACACAGCTCAACTACATGTCTATAAGAAAGCCATTTTAAATGTAAAGACACATACAGATTAAAAAATAAATGGATGCAGAAAATATACTATGCTAACATTAATGAGAAGAAAGCAAGAGTACCTGTATTAACTTCAGACAGAGCAGACTTCCAAGTAAGAAAAGTTACCAGAGATAAAGAAGGGCATTGTGTAATGATAAAAGGTGGGGTTTTTTTTGTTGTTGTTGTTGTTTTTAATTTTTATTAACATATAATGTATTATTTGCCATGAGGGTACATGTCTGTGAATCTTCGGGCTTACACATTTCACAGCACTTAACAGGACATACCCTCCCCAGTGTCCACAACCCAGCCCCCCTATCCCTACCCACCAACACCCCCCGCCGGCCACCCTTTGTTCGTTTCTTGAGTCTAGGAGTCTCTTATGGTTTGTCTCCCTCCCCATCCCTTCCTGTTTCATTTCTCTCCCCCACCCCCACAAACTCCCGCCTTGCCTCTCAAATTCTTCTTATCAGAGAGATCATGTGATACTTTTCTTTCTCTGACTGATTTATTTCGCTTAGCATAATACCCTCCAGTTCTATCCACGTCATTGCAAATGGCCAGATTTCGTTT
>CM053608.1:117174961-117220075 GCA_028646535.1 Procyon lotor
CTCTGCTGTTGTGTTTGCCGGCTTTTAGAGTGATTTCCTCCTCTTTAGCTGGATTTCTGATTCCCAGGGCTCTCTGTGCCTCCTACACCTCCGCCATCTTGCCTCCTCCCCTAAAAGGTGTTTTAAGACAAGAAAACTACAGACCAATAAGCGCAGAAATCCTCAAAAAATGTTAACAAGTCATATCCAAAAAAGTATAGAAATAATTATATACCATGGTCAAGTGGAATTTTTCCCAGATATGCAAGGCTGGTTCAATATTCAAAAATCAATTAACGTGGAGCACCTGGGTGGCACAGTCAGTTAAGCGTCTGACTCTTGGTTTAGGCTCAGGTTGTGATCTTAGGATAGTGAGATCAGCCCGTGTCAGGCTCTACACTCAGTGGGGGTCTATTTGAAGATTCTCTCTCTGTGCTCCTCCCCCTGCTTGTGCGTGCATTCTCTCTAAAATAAATAAATATTTTAAAAATTAATGGTATTAGGGTACCACTGGCCTCATGGAATGATTTAGGAAGTATTCCCTCTGCTTTGATCTTTTGAGAGAGATTATAGTAAATTGGTATAATTTCTTCCTTACTTGTTTGGTGGAATTCACCAATGAACCCACTGGGCCTGGTGGTTTCTATTTTTAAAAGGTTATTAATTATTAATTGAATTTCCTTAACAGATACAGACTTATTCAAATTATCTGTTTCTTCTTGTGTTTCAAATGTAAATTCTCAGGCTTACTCAAATATTGGTCTGTAGTTTTCTCATCTTATAACACCTTTTATCATTACCGAATCTGAAACTTGGGATATAAGGCTCAACAATCTGTTTTAACAAACCATCCAGGTGCATATAATGCATACTTCAGATTGAGAAGCACTGGTGGTACACCTTCTTTATGGTTCTTACTATGTCAACCCAGATGCCTTTCATAATCTGACTTTATGCAGTTGGTGCCTTTGTTCATTTTTACAAAATTAGACATCTTCAATTTGTTTTCAGCAAAATCGTGGTGATATCTGTCTTCGTCATCCTATCACCTCTTTTCATCATCCCATTTTCTTGTTTTTCTTTCATTTCTCAGGTCCCTCTTTAGCTCTTTATTGGCTGAAACTCAAGGAACTTCCCCCTTTAGAGTCCAAGGCCCCTGATTAGAGACCCCTAAGGAATAAAATCTAAAAATACGTATCTCTAATTGTAAAATATAGGGCATTGGCAGATTAATTAGAGAGGAATATGAGGATGGCATTGACCATAGCCTTCTCAAAGCCAACATATAGCACCCAAAGAGCAGATGCCCATCCCCCTAACCTTAGAAGAGGAGAACCCACTTCCCTTCACTGTCTGGGTCTCAAGAAGAAGAATAATACTGTTTCAGAAGATCTGGAAATCCCTTCATTACAGGAAACCTTGCTGGGTAGTTTTTCATCTCTTCCATGTCTCCTACACATTTTTCCCCAGTTCCCCCTGTTCATTTTTTTCACCCACATAGTATTTGCAGCCTATACCATTCCCAGTGAAGCAATGCAAAGATTTGATGAGTATTTAGAGATCACTTAGGCTTCCTCCAGGAGTCAGCTCTCTCCTGAGGGAATTAGATGGAAATAAGTCATATTTGCTCATGTCTTCTAATCCCAAGGTTTGCTTTAAACTAATTACCATAATTCATTCTCCTACTCTGTCCCCTAGGAGCACAAAACAGGATGGTCCACCTTTCCATTTATCAGAAAATCCCAGTTAAATAAATGATAATTGATTGAGTTTAAGTAAAATGTATAGCCTTGACTCTTACCAAAGTCTCCCTTTCCTCTCTGCACACACGTGCTCACAGGCAGATAGATGCACATGTACACCCACAAAGGTCACTGAGGCTCTTGAGCCCTGCACACATGTGATGGACAAACTCAGCAAAACCCCTCAATTATTTGTTGTCACTGAAAATCCCTACGTTTGGCTTTTTCTTTCACAATGTTTTGAACTGCCTGAGTGAGCCAAATTCTCCCTTTCAGGTTATCAGAACTCAGCAGGTTTAGTAAAATTGCTCCTAAATAGGATGCTGTCTGGTTGAGGGGACTCATAGAACATTCCTATAGAAGCAGGTGGGCCAGAATATCTCAAGTGTGGAATGAAAATCCTTTGAAACATGGACTGATGAGGTTAAACATGAATGTGGTTTACAGTCTGCTAATTAGGCCCAGAGTTCCAGGGAACTGGAAGGAAAAATCTTTCTGAAGATTCTGTAGATTTCGTAGATTTCTCTGTATAAGCAAAGTGAAAGGGAGCATTGAAGCAAGAATCTAGATATTGAGCCATTCTCTGCTCCAACCTCCACCCTTTTTGTTGAGTGAAAGGCTGTTTGAAGAAGGACTCTAATTAATGAAATTGGCCATTTTGCTAATCAGACCACCAGAAAATTACTCTACTGGTACCAGGCTAAACATTCTTTCTAGGGAAAATAAAAAATGCTACTGATAGTGTTCATCTAAGGATAACTACAAAAATATTGTCACTACCCCTCAGAGCTAGCAGTTTTAACTACAGAAGTCAGGTAATCCTAAATTACTATTCTATAGCAACTATAATTCAATCAACTCTGCAAGGCTTGTCATAGATGAAGACAATATCTCTGTTATTGTGGCCAGGAAAAGTGCAATTATTTTATTTATATCCAAGCTGTGGAAAGTTGTATTTCATAGTTTTCTTTTTGGAAATGTGGTCATTAGAGACTGATGGAAGTCCTACTGAACCACTGAAAATACATATTTTGATACATGGATGAACATTCACACAGCTCAGAACTTTACATTTTTAAGTCATAATGGCCTCCAGGAGAGTAAATATTGAAAATCCTCTGTCTCTCCCTAAGGAACATCTAAAATTTTGAGATTTTGAGCAATATAATCCAGCAATCAGAGTACCAGGACAAATAAAAGAGGAGATGGTATACTCCAAAATTGAAAATATATCCTCATTTAAATATTCATTAGACTTATTCTATTATGTTGATGATTGAATTTGTTGTTTTATTGAAATGGTCGGAGGATCTTGGTTTGAGCTGAAGCTTTTTTTTCCTTAGTAGAAAAAAAATCCTTGAATGAGAAATAACAAGAAAAATTAGAAACAAGAATATGGTGCTCATTTCAGCAAAAATTTTGGAAAATATGGCAAATGTCAGAACATGTTAATGAAGTGGAATGACAAAAACTAGTCACTTTCCCCCAGTTTAGTAACTTTCATTCAACATAGTATTGGAAATCCTAGCCACAGCAATTAGGCAAGAAAAAGAAATAAAAAGCATCCAAAATGGAAAAGAAGAAATAATATTCTCAGATGATGTGATACTATATTAAAAAGCCTAAAGACTTCACCAAAAAACTACTAGAACTAATAAATGAATTCAGTAAAGTTGAGGACGCAAAATCAATATACAGAAATCTGTTTAATTTCTATATACTAATAATGAAGTAGCAGAAAGAGAAGTTAAGAAAATAATTCCAGGGGCGCCTGGGTGGCTCAGTCTGCTCTTTAAGTCTGCCCGTTAAGCGTCTGCCTTCGACCCAGGTCATATCCCAGGGGCCTGGGATCGAGCCCCACATCAGGTTCTCTGCTCTGTGGGAGGCCTGCTTCTCCCGCTACCATTCCCTCTGCTTGTGTTCCCTCTCTTGCTGTGTTTCTCTCTGTCAAATAAATAAAATCTTTAAAAAAAAAAATTCCATTTACAACTGCACCAAAAAGAACAAAATATGTAAGAATAAATTCAACCAAGGAAATGAAATACCTGTACTCTGAGAACTGTAAGACATTGATGAAAACAATTGAAGATGACATGAATAAATGGAAAGTAATACTGTTCTCATGGATTGGAATAATCGATGTTGTTAAAATATCCATACTACCTCAAGCAATCTATAGATTCAGTGCAATCTCTATCAGAATACCAATGACATTTTTCACAGAACTAGAACAAATAATTCTAAAATTTCTATGGAACCACAAAAGACTCTGAATAACCAAAGTACTCTGGAGAAAAAAGAACATAAATGGAGGTATCACAGCCCCGGATTTCAAACTGTACCACAAAGCTGTCGTAGTCAAAGCAGGATGGTACTGACACAAAACCAGATACGTAGTTAATGGAAAAGAATGGAGAGCCCAGAAATAAACCCACACTTATATGGTCAGTTAATCTATGACAGAGGAGACAAGAACATACCATGGGGAAAAGACAGTCTGTCTCTTCCATAAATGGCGCTGGGAAAGCTGGACAGCTGTATGCAAAAGAATAATACTGGACCACTTCCTCACACTCTACGCAAAAATAAATTCAAAATGGATTAAAGACCTAACCATAAGACCTGATGCCATAAAACTCCTGGAAGAAAACAAACTCTGACATTAATGGTAGCAGTGGATTTTGAATTTGTCTCCTTAGGGAAGGACAACAAGAGCAGAAATAAACAAGTGGGACTATATCAAACTGAAAAGGTTTGCACAGTGAAGGAAACCATCAATAAAAGGAGAAGCAACCTACTGAATGGGAGAAGATTTTCACCAATGATGTATCCAACAAGGGGTTAATGCCCAAAATATATAAAGAACTCATGCAAACTACTATCAAAAACAAACGAACAAACTTCCGATCGAAAAAATGGGCAGAGGTCTTGAATACAGTAATTTTCTAAAGAAAAACAGATGGCCAATAGGCATATGAAAAGATGCATAACATTACTAGCCACGAGTAAAATGCAAATCCAAACCACCAGATATCACCTCATACCTGTCAGAATGGCTATTATCCAAAAGAAAAAAAAAACAAAACAAGAAATAACAGGTGTTGCCAAGGATGTGGATATAAAGCGATGCACTGTATAAAACAGTGCACCTTATACACTGTTGATGGGACTATAAATTGGTATAGCTACTGTGGGAAACAGTATGGCAGTTCCTCAAAAAAACAAAAAATAGAACTGTTATATGATCCAGCAATTTCGCTTCTAGGTATTTATCCAAAGGAAATGAAGACAGTGATTTTAAAAAGACATATTACCCGTATGTTCATCACAGCGTTATTTACAATAGCCAAGATGTGGAGCAAATCATGGTTTGGGTTATTCAAAATACTCCCAGAAGATTGAGTCGTATCCAAATTCTCAAAGACTGGACATCGCCTCACTGAGCCGTCCCTCTCTTGTCCCATTCCGTCCGGCCCTTAATGCATTTGATAGAGCACAAGCCCTTGATTGAAAGGGAAAGTAAACCAACCCATAATATGGTAGCAAAGGACTCACGGACACACCTTCATGACAGCTAGAAGTAGTGCGTCAGAAAGGAACATTGCACGCAAAGGGAAGGCATCAGCTCACCCTCAAAATGAAACGTAAGGAACAGAAACAAATTCCTCAAAATAGCCTAATAAGAGCATAACCTACACTCTCAGAATTAATGAGAGTATAAATATATTTTTAAATAGCTTAAAGACAAGGTGATAAAACAATAAGAGTGAAATGCAAAAGAAATTGAAGTTTAACAAACCAAGAACAAAAACGACATTCATACAGAAATGATATATAAATTACGTGACTGTATATAAGAGGTCCTGTTCAAAATCTGTTAACTCACAATAGAGAACAGTATTCATGTGATCACAGTAAATACAGATGAAAGACAAAGAAATTGAAGGCAGAGAGAGAATGTAAAAGATATGAAGACACTCAAATATTACATGATCTGAACATAATAATTGTGGAGTCCCTGAAGAGAGATTCTAACAAATGGAACAGAGGTATCTTGAAAGATATAAGAAAATTTTCCTAGAAATGAATGAAGGACCAAACCTACTCCAGCAGATATAATATAGAATACTCAAAACCCAAACACATCATGGCTAAGCTGTTAAACCCCCAAGGA
This sequence comes from Procyon lotor, assembly GCA_028646535.1. NCBI lineage: Eukaryota > Metazoa > Chordata > Mammalia > Carnivora > Procyonidae > Procyon > Procyon lotor. The sequence goes on from CM053608.1 coordinate 117,180,857, forward strand.
TAAAGAAATAATTCTTCAGGTGTCAAACTAGAATGAGCCAATTTTCTGCAAGAGAGAAAAAAAGCCCAGCTGGCTTCAGATTTCTCTGTTGGTACATTTAATGCCGTGTTATCTGAAAATGGATGAAGAATGTTACCCAAGGAGGTTCTATCCTATTGTAGATGCTATTAAAATAGAAAGACATATCCAAACCTGAAGGACTAAAAGCAACTTTGAGATCTTTTTGAAGAAAAGAATTGATAGTGAGGTTTGGCCAATAAAAAAAATATCAGAATAATCCAGAAATGGAGAAATCATCGTAAAATGACTGGTAAGAACCACGAGATGTATTTAAATGTAGACCCTGTCCTAGAGTCCGTGGATTCATGTTACACCTAGACTATGAATGCTATTCAATTGAGCAAAATAAAAACAATAACTCAAAAATATGGAAGATAGGATATCAGAGTAGGAAAAAACATAGGAATGTACTTATTTTCTTATCTTTGCCAGTAAGAAGCCGATCAATACTGTCTAAAATGATACCATGTAATTTAAAATGCAAATACATAATTATTCCAATCTCTTTATATATATATAAAGATATATATATATCTCACCTTGGAATGATCATTTAGAACATAATAATTATTAGAGTGCAGAAACTTTTAAGTTTACCAATTCCTTCTCTTTCATCTCTACTATTCAACCATAATTAAAATGTATACTTTTTATTTTAAAAAATAGTACCTCAGGTATGGTCCCATCTTTTAAAAGTCTCTGTGCATATATATCTCAAAAAATGTCACAGTGATGTTCATCTATTTTTAATAAAGATTATTTCTACATGCGAGGCATTTTTTAAACCTTAATATTTGTAACTTTCTGCCTTTAAAAATTGTTCTAAATCATTATGCTTTGTCTTACAAAAACAGCTGTGTGAATTTTCTTAAGAACTAGAAAAAGTGTGCCAAAATGGTCACTTGTGCGTGATACAAAAACCTGGAAATATTTTCTTCTTGGTCTTCTTCTGCAACTTTTTAAATTTGAAAAAATAAAGTATTAATAGTGAATATGCCATGTATTTGAAACACTCTCTCCTACATTGCTCCTTTCTTGGGGGGTTCAGTCCAGGTAGTGCTGAAATCTCTAGAGCTGTCTTAATGAATAGTTGTAGAAACCACTGGCCCACAGTGAACATAGATTTTTGGGGCAATTTAAGGGATAACTTTCTCTCCACCAGAAGGCATAGAAGAGGTTTGGGCACACTGCAAGCAAAGACAGGAGAAATACCCTTTGAAAACAATTGCATTTGGGGCTCAGACATTTTTTAAACAGCTTTATTGAGCTGTCATTCCCATTCGCTCTTTTAATATGAACAATTCAGTGGTTTTTTAGTAGATTCCCCCAGTTGTAAAACCATCAGCATTATCTGATTCCAGCATCACCCCCAAAAGAAACCTCTACTCCATTCCTCTCTCCCACCAGCCCCAGGCAAGCACGAGTGTCCTTTCTGTCTCTGTAGATTTGCTTATTCTGGACATTTCATATCAATGGAATCATACACATGTGGTCTTTTTTGACCAGCTTCCTTCACTCAGCATGTTTTCAAGGGTCACCCACACTGTAGCATGTATCAGCACTTCGCCTCTTTTTAATGCCTAATGATATCCCATTGTATAGATATATCACATTTTGTTTATCCATTCATCCCTTGATGAACATTCTGATTGTCTCTCCATCTTGACTATCATGAATAATGCTGCTGCGAATATCCATTAGCAAGGCTTTGTGTGGACATATGTTTTCAATTTGGGGTTTGTACCTAGGGATAGAATTGCTGGATCATATGGTCACTCTTTGTTCTGAAGCTCAAACAACTAAACTTCCCTCTTCTTTGTTCCCAGGCGGAGATGGTGCATAGCGCTTTCCAGGCTCAGCGGGCGTTCCTTCTGATGGCTTCTCAATACCAACAACCCCAGGAGGTAAGAGTGTATTTTGAGAGGCAAGGCTGCCTAGAGAATGGGCAGTACTACCATTCACTCTGAGAGTCATGCCCGAAATGAGTTCTATAGCATGTGGGTCTGTCTCTAATCCAGGTTACGGTATGGAACGTTTCTTCTGCTTCATCATCTTATTATGGTCAAATTCCTGCTGTAACAGTTGACATCACCTGTTTAAAAGGTCAATTCATTTATTTCATCTGCAGCCCATTATTTTTCTTTTATTGAAGTATAGTTGACACATACAATATTATATTAGTTGTGGGTGTAGGATACAATCAACAATTCTGTGCATTACGCAGTGCTCACCACGATTAAGTGTAGTTTCCTTCTGTCACCATGATAAGATGTGATCAGATAGAGAACCGCATGGATGGATGGATGGATGGATGGACGGACAGACAGGCACCATGGAATACATGGCCATAAAAGAGAATGTAGCCTGTTCTTTTTACTAGTCTCACAACCATTTTATAACCAAGGAACTATTTACTACTAACTTTTAGTTCACATTTTGTGCTGTTTTGTTATCAAAACTTATTCAAATCTATCATCATCTATAAATTGCATGGATGAATTTGATTAGCTACTATTTCAGAGCATGGATAAGCTAAGTCAGTACCTTTTAAATGTATTGTGTATGTGGATCATTTAGAGAGAGTGCAGTTTTTAACAACTTTTAACCTACCATCACACCATACCACATAAGGCCCAGAGTAAACTTTAATATAAACATAATAGTGGATGTTAAGAGCAAAGTGGTGGTTGGAGGGGTCCTTCCCATTCCCCAGGCCATTATAAATTTCCCACTTTCTAAACCCAGTGCCTAAGCTACAGACATCACATCATGTAAATAACACCATCATGCTCTCTACCAAGGCTTCATAATAACAATATTTTGACCTTGCTGATTGGGTTGTGAATGAAATTATCCATTAAAAAGTAGATTTATGACCAGCGTACATTGCTAAATAAGAAAAAAAAATAAGAATTCTTCTTTTGACTAAATATTCTGATTTTGAAGTTTGGTGACAAACTAAAAGATATTAATTGGAGTCCCCGGAAATTGCAATTGTGTTCGTTAAATTAAGTTTGCTCATCAGCTGACCTTGAAAATGGGAGATTATCCTTGCCTATCGGTGTGGGCATTAGGTAATCATAAAGATCCTTATACATAGAAGAGAACAAATAGAAGAGTCAGAGTCAGAGAGAAATCTGACGTCATGCTTCTGGCTTTGGAGATGGAGGAAGGGACCGCAAGGCGAGGAATGAGGCCACCTGTTGAAGCTAGAAAAAGCAAGGAAACACATTCACCTGTAGAACCTCTCAAAGGAATGTAGCCTTGTTGACCCCTTGATGTGAGACCCATTTTGGACTTCTGTCTTTCAGAACCGGAAAATCATATACTTGTGTTATTACGAAGCCACTACATTTGTGGTTAATTTCTTGCACCATAATAGAAAATTAACATAAGCCCCAGTGAAGTATCATGGCGTTCCTACCGGGATCACAAACATGGAAAAGTCTGACAATGTCATATGTTGAGAATGTGGAAGATAGGAAGTGTCATACTATGCTGATGATGGGCGACAAATAGTACATAATAGTACATCTTCTTTGGAAAAAAATTAGTGAAAAAAAGGATAATTGAATATTCATTATAAGATAGTAGCTTAAATTTAATAGCTCCCTTTAAATTCTGAAACAAACTCCTGAAATTGAAAAAGTTTTACTGAGAATCTTGAGAAATTAGGACTTTGACTTTCAGGGGAGGAAGCTCAGCTCCATCAAGGGGCAAGACTCGAGACCCCCAACCCTTCCTGGAACTGCTGTCGTGCAGTGGGATCACCAGAACATTTTTTTAAAATACTAGCTCATGGATCGCACTTCGGGAGGGTTTGGTCCCTTTGGTCTGAGGAGTGGTCTTGGCCTTGAGAGTTTTGTGGGTTTATCGGGTAATCCATACTTGCAGCCAGAGCTTCCGTGGGGGTATCACTTCCCCTGTGTGAAATGGGGAGTTAGCACCCAGCCCAGGCAGGCAGCTTTGTAAGGTTGGAGAGATTGTGTGCTCTGCTATGGATGCCTTTTCCTCCTTGGCCTTCTCAATCCCTGCTTTTCCTCCCTCCTTAGCAAAAGAGAACAGTGAAACTGGAAAACCACCATGCAGTGCATTCTAGGTACAGCCTTAGCCCAGCTTTTCTGTGATTACAGTGGAAGAAGTGACTTCAGTGCATCACTGAGTCTTAGATGGAGAGTCTTGACTTTCCTGGCTGATGGCCCCCTTATCCCTTTTTTAAACACAAGAGACCTCTCCAGTGGCCTTGCAGCCCTTGCACATAGAAGTTACTCATTAAATATTGGGTGAGTAAGGTCAAGTGAGCACACAAATGAATGCATTGGAACCATGGCATCCCAAAAGGAGCTGCGGTTGGGGACACGTGTGGCTTAGCATGTAACTTTGCAATTCTTGGGTGTGGCTGCTGCAGATCCCCCTTCTTTATTGCTTTCTTGATAAAAGGGGGACTTGCACCCTGGAAATGTTTGTTATAGCTCTCACCACCGTGCTCCAGCAGGCTCAGGTTGGCACAATGCAAAGCCATTTTTGGATGTCCACCTCCATTTCTGTCCCCTGCATCTTTACCCACAGCACTGTCCTAGTACTTCCACTCATAGAAAAGCAAATTGGAGAGGTCATCAGCGCCATGGTGAATGTAATAGTCCATAGCCAGGCCTTGATTTTCCCCATGTACATTTAGAAGATATAGCATAAAGGAAATCACTGTGAAACAGGTGGTATTTCTCATAGGAACGATGTTATAACCATCCACATCTTTCTTCCTTCTTTCAGGAGAATAATAACTCTTGTAATTTCAATTTGCTGATCTGTGGCAGTGGCTACCAAATGTTAGTGTGTATGAGAATCACACCTAGGGTGGTTAAAATGCAGATTTCTGGGCCCTTTTTATAGTTTCTGATTCAATATCTTGTGGTTGAGGCCCAAGCATCTGCATTTCTTTAAAGAGTTCCCATGTGATGGTGATGCATCTGGTCCAGGGACCACACTTGAGAAACCCCTAGAATGTGGGTTGCACTCAGTTACCACCTCTAGCTCAGATTTATTTTAGATGCTTCAGGCTCTCATTTCCAGTTGCCTCTTGGTCACTAATTCTCAAATTAGTAATCTTCCCTTTAATCTTCCTTGGAATCACCTGGAGATCTTGTTAAAAGGCAGAGTCTAGTTTAGTAGATCTGGGGTAGGACCTGAGAGCCTGCATTTCTAGCCAGCTCCTGGGTAATGGTAATGCTGGTCATCTTTTGCTAAACCGTGAGCAGTAAGAATTTAGATGTCACCACCTGACATTCTCACAAGCACATAATCCTGTAGTAGTCAAATATCAAACCCCTCTTCTTTCCTTCTGACCTTTCTGTATCAAAGCAGGCAGGGTTATGCTGCATAACAGACATCTCCAAAATCCTAGTGACTCATGGCTATTACAGGGTGGCTTACTTTCTCCTGGGTGAGTTACTAAGTAATGACTGCTATATTTATTTCCTTAAGAGTTGGAATAGGGCTCTGAGAGAAAAGGGTAGAGAATGAATCTTTAATAGGAGTTTCATGCATTGGGAAGGAAGATATTTTAGGGCAGGTGGACCTCCCAGGGGGGTGCCTTCTATCCCATATGAAGAGGCCACACTTAAGCTCCAGAAGCATAAGGCAAGGTCAGGGCAACATTAGGGGTCAGTTGTAGCCTGGGGTTGTATGAGGTCGATGCCCAAGATTAGAGGTGAGCACCCTGGCCAGCTGGAAGCTATCCACCTCCTACAACAGAGAACAGCATTGATAAAATAGAGGAACCCACAACAGTGCAAGCTTGAAATATTTACTAAGTGCATACCATGGACCAGGCACCATAAAGGCACCCGTGTGATGGGGCAGAGCTTGGAGACAGGCAGATACAGATTATTGGGTGAGAAGAGATCTTAGAAACCATCTCTTGAAACATTTTTGATTTAAAGGTGACCCAGGAGAGGTTCAGAGAGAGGGTAACTGGTTTGCTTTTTAAAGGTAATTGGTTTTGTCCTTAAGCTGATGAGTTGCTCCCCAGATAACTCCCGTCCCCAGAAATCTCAGCCACCAGGTTTCACACTGCATAGTTGTCTCCAGTTCTCTATACTGTGGCTTGAAGCCAGAGTTCCAGCCTTCAAATAGACTACATTTAATAGGAGGTGACTGTCAATGACTGTTATATTAAAAGTATTTTATTATAAGTCATTATAAGCAAACTGCCAATCAAGCAAGGTAAACCATTAATGCTACCAAATCCAGAGAAGAAGGGATCTCGTAGACAAAGGTGATTGGGAAAGGTATCACAGTGGACATAAAATGACAATATAAGAGCAATAATTCAACTTTTTCTGATATAATATTAGTATTATAGTAATAATATTGATAATGTAAATTTAGTTAGCACAAACTAAAAAAAAAATTTCTGGGTTAAATATGTTTCAGGAAATCCCATACCTGTTCAGTTAAGAAATATGTTAAATGTTAAGAAACCCATGTTTTCCCAAACATAATTGACCAAGAAGGCTCTTTGGAAAGGGACATGTATTCATGTCCTGAAGAAAGCTGACACGCCAGTTTGGAAAATGCACGTGTACTTTTCTTTTAGGCTGTTTGAGATGCTTGATGGTTGTTGCTTTAGGTGGATTATAACTCTCGCAAGGCTATGGTATGCGAAATTCCAAGATGACCCTAAGATTCCCACCACCTAATGGATGCACCCAGTATAAGCCCCTCCCCTTGAGTGTAGGTGGCCCCTGTGAAGATGTGGATGTGTGCATTCCTTTGATTAGGTAATGAGCAGGGTGATGGGGTATCACTCCTTTGATTGTTCCATCATGTAAGACCATCATAGGAGCTGGAGAAAGATTCTCTTCCTGGCTTTGAAGACCTGAGCTATGAAGTCGTCAGAGCCTCTAGACACTGACAGGGACCCCTACCGACAGCCAATAATAAAACAGGGATCTCAGTCCTGCAACTGCAAGGGACTGAATCCCACCAACAACTATGTAAGCCCAGGAATGGACCCCAAGCTCTAGATGGGACATGGCTAACACCTCAATTCAGCCCAGAGATACTGAGTGGAGAGCCTGGCTTGGCCTTGCCCAGATTTCTGACCTACAGGCACTGTGACGTGATAAATGGATGTTGTTTTAAGCCACTGAGTTTGTGGTAATTTATTATGCAGCAATAGAAAAGTAATAAAGATTGCCTTCATTCCCTTTTCTTTGCCAGATTTTAAAATAATTAATTGGGTTTTTTCATAAGGCCATGAGCCACAGACCAAAGCACGAAGCCTCCCTGCCATCTGCTTTCTCATCCCTGTCCGTACTCCTATCCCGCTACCCTCATCCCTCCATCTCTCCTGAGAAAAGCCCAATAAGAAGAATGTCTGCAGCCCTGATTGATAATGATGACATCCGTTTTCAAATTTCCTTCTTATATTGGATTAAGAGCCATGTTTCTTATATTCTCTAACATAAGGGCTTTCAAAATGTTCAACCATGACCCCCCAAAAAAACATGTTTTATTTCACTACCAGTTTCACATCATTTTTCTTTATCAGGCGCACTGCATTCTGATATTTTTCTAGTCCATTCTCTTGATTCACAGAACTGATTTCATGATGGACTAATGAAATGGGTCATCACGTCTTGCACTTTGAAAGCCTTCCTCTCATCGATATATTCTAACACTCATGATACAGAACAAGTTATAAAATATGGGCAGAATATCTCATGCTTTTCTTCTTTCCCCTTGTAATTTATAAAAATAATCTTTAGGCAAAAGAAAGGCCTAGTCCTTACAGTATTGTCTAGGAATTTTAGTGACAGTTTATCAAGCTTGCCTTTTCCCAGTTGAGAAAATGATTCTCACATGGAAAATGGCCCAGCCCTCATTCTGTAAGCACAGAATTTTTCAGGGGAACCTGGCACCCTCAACTATTCATTTATTTTTACAACAGGTGGTTATAGGGAAAACGTGTTATTTCACTTTTATATATATTTTTTAACTATGTTATAATTTAAGGAAAGAATACTATGGATTCCCCATAGCATATCTCCAGGGTTATCATAGTTGATTAGATTACTATTATTTAGATTACTATTAGATAGATTACTATTATTTTTTATATTTATATATATTTTTTATCATGTTATGTTAGTCACCATACAGTACATCATTAGTTTTTGATGTCATGTCCATGATTCATTGTTTGCATATAACACCCAGTGCTCCATGCAATCCGTGCCCTCCTTAATACCCATCGCCAGGCTAACCCATTCCCCCCACCCCTCTCCCCTATAAAACTCTCAGTTGGTTTCCTGGAGTTCATAGTCTCTCATGGTTCTTCTCCCCCTCCGATTCCCCCCCCCCTTCATTTTTCCCTTCCTTCTGATGTCCTCCATGCTCACCTTATGTTCCACAAATAAGTGAAACCATATGATAATTGACTTTTTCTCCTTGACTTATTTCGCTCAGCATAATCTCCTCCAGTCCCATCCATGTTGACACAAAAGTTGGGTATTCATCCTTTCTGAGGGCTGAGTGATATTCCATTGTGTATATGGACTGCATCTTCTTTATCCATTCATCTGTTGAAGGGCATCTCAGCTCTTTCCACAGTTTGGCTATTGTGGACATTGCTGCTATGAACACTGGGGTGTATATGGCCCTTCTTTTCACTGTATCTGTATCTTTGGGGTAAATACCCAGTAGTGCAATTGCCAGGTTGTAGGATAGCTCTATTTTTAACCTTTTAAGGCATCTCCACACTGTTTTCCAAAGTGGCTGCACGAGCTTGCATTTCCACCAACAGTGTAAGAGGGTTCCCCTTTCTCCACAACCTCTCCAACACTTGTTGTTTCTTGCCTTTTCAATTTTGGCCATTCTAACTGGTGTAAGGTAGTATCTCAATATGGTTTTGATTTGAATTTCCCTGATGGCTAATGATGATGAACATTTTTTCATATGTCTGTTAGCCATTTGTATGTCTTTTTTTTTCTTTTAAAGATTTTATTTATTTATTTGACAGAGAGACAATGAGAGAGGGATCACAAGCAGGGAGAGTGGGAGAGGGAGAGGCAGGCTTCCCGCTGATCTGGGAGCCCAACATGGGGCTCGATCCCAGGACCCTGGGATCATGACCTGAGCTGAAGGCAGACGTTTATATTAACATATATATATATATAAAGTATGTCTTTTTATGTTGGTTAAACATAAAAAGTTTTTATGTTGGTTAAAAACATACTCAAAAGTATATCTTCTTTTGAGAAGTGTCTGTTCATGTCTTCTGTCCATTTTTTGACTCGATTATTTGGTTTTTTGGGTGTTGAATTTTAGAAGTTCTTTAAGATCTTAGATATCAGCCTTTTGTCTATAGTGTCATCTGCAAATATCTTCTCCCATTCTGTGGCTTGCCTCTCTGTTTTGTGGACTGTTTCCTTAGCTGTGCAGAAGCTTTTTATCTTGATGAAGTCCCAAAAGTTCATTTTTGCTTTTGTTTCCCTTGCTGTTGGAGATGTGTCTTGAGAGAAGTTGCTGTGGCTGATGTTGAAGAGGTTACTGCCTATGTTCTCCTCTAGGATTTTGATGGATTCCTATCTCACACTGAGGTCTTTCATCCATTTTGTATTTATCTTTCTGTATGGTGTCAGAGAATGGTCGAATTTCATTCTTCTGTATATAACTGTCCAAGGGAAAGTATGTTATTTCTAACTCACAGGCATGAAAAACGAAGTTCAGGGACACATTAATGACCTGGCCACCAGACTTAGTTGTGGGCCTGTTCCCTCACCGTGCAAAGTCCTTTTCATGGACACCGCATGCAAGAAGAACCACCCTGCACAGTCATTTATAGGAGATGTGTGTCAAAATAAAAACTTAGAAGACATTCACTTGAATTGGGAAATGTGTTTTTTTGGCATTGAAACATCTCACATTACCTGGGAGAGATGTGAAACATGAGCTTTAATCATCTCCACCCTGGGTGACCCCAAAACTCTACCCTGAGCTGAAAATGTAATCTCCAGTAGACCAGTGCCTCTGAAGCCATGCACGGGCATCACCCCCAAGGAAGGCTATCACCACGAGCTTCCCAGGAGGTTCCCCTCCTGGACTCACTCCCTGTAGCCCTGGTTAACCTGCAGGAGCAGATGGGAAGCAGCAGGGAGGTGAACTGTAGCTGCTGTGGGTGACTACAGTAGGCAGTCTTGTTCCCTCTCGCAGATACTTTCCTTATTTTCTCCAACATTTCTAATGCTTCCAAGACTGGACAATGAAAGCGCGGGGTGGGGGGGGGCGGTGAGTGTGTGTGTGTGTGTGTGTGTGTGTGTTCAGATGGAGTCAATGTGCATCAGTACATGGAGAAAAAAATAACCCTAAGTTTCCAAGGTCAGGGAAGATGGCTTATAGTCATTGACTGACACTATGGATTTTATTCTATTGAAAAGACTAGGAAGTCTGGATTTCTTGTGCCTCCAGAAGTAAGAGAGAGAAAGAGAATTTCTTCTAATTGCTCTTCTTTTCTATTTTTATTTGGACTTGTACTTTAAAAGAAACTATGGGGGCGCCTAGGTGGCTCAGTGGGTTAAGCCTCTGCCTTCGGCTCAGGTCATGATCTCAGGGTCCTGGGATCGAGCCCCACATCAGGCTCTCTGTTCAGCGGGGAGCCTGCTTCCCCCTCTCTCTCTGCCTGCCTCTCTGCCTACTTGTGATCTCTTCTCTCTCTGTCAAATAAATAAATAAGATCTTTTAAAAAAATAAAATAAAAGGAACTATGTATAGAGCAGGAATCTAGAACTGATGGTTTGTCCTTTCATTGTTTATACAGTCTGAAAATTAGAAGGAAAGGGAGATAAGAGACTCCTCTGGCCATCCCTCCATCTATGAGTGAATACGCATGGCCCTACCTGGTGCTCTACTTACAGCACTCATTTAATGAATTTTCTTCTTTTTTTTCTTTTTTTAAGACTGTATTTATTTATTTGAGAGAGAGAGAGACAGAGAGTAAACATGAGCAAGGGGAGGGGCAGAGGGAGAGGACCTTGAGATCACAACCCGAGCCAAAGGCAGACACCTAACCAACTGAGCCACCCAGGTGCCCCTCATTTAATGGATTTTCTTTCTTTTTTTTTTTTTAAAGATTTTATTTACTTATTTGACAGAGAGAGATCACAAGTAGGCAGAGAGGCAGGCAGAGAGAGAGGAGGAAGCAGGCTCTCCGCTGAGCAGAGAGACCGATGTGGGATTCCATCCCAGGACCCTGAGATCATGACCCGAGCCGAAGGCAGAGGCTTTAACCCACTGAGCCACCCAGGCGCCCCTTAATGGATTTTCTAATGCATGGAGCAATAATCTAATTTATTAATAACTTGTTCTTCTTAAACTAAGCAAGAAAGCTTAGTGCAGTAACCTTAGGACTTTCGGTAATTACATGGCTTGTGACAGATCCAGATTGCTAATGGGTATAAATATATTTGAGACTTTGTAAAACATATTAACTTGAGAGGGTCATCAGGAGTAGAAACTTCGGACTTGGATTGACTCACTAGCAATGCAAATCCAAATGCAAGAACAACAAATTCATCAGCATCTCCTTAAATTGGAGAATCTACTCTCTTTTTCTGAGTGACCACCAGCTGACTAATCTGGTAAAGCCTACATTACATTTACACTGAGCTGTTCTAACCAAACCAAGTGTGTTAAGTTGCCCACTGGAAGGAAGACACAGTTAAACTCAGCCCATGTTTCCTTCTCTTTAAAATGCAGGGGGCACCTGTCTGGCTTTGTTGGTAGAACATATGGACTCTTGATCTCAGGGTCGCGAGTTCGAGCCCCACACTGGGTGTGGAGCCTACTTAAAAAAAATAAAAAATAAAATGGGGATGATCATTGCTACTTCAGAGAGGCATTGTGAGGATTAAATGAGAAAAAGCATGGGAATGTCAGGTGACTGAGTAGAAGAATTGGGTTAGTCAAGGGAGTCCAACTGCTTTAGGAAATAGTCCCCAAATCTCAGAGGCATACCATAGTGGACATTCTTTTCTTGTTCATGGAACGTCTGCTCTGATGGTTTTGTCTGAGTTTTCCACACGGTCATTCAGGGATCCAGGTTTCTTTTATCTTGTGGCCCCACCTCATGTAGGTCCTGTGCCATTGAATTGGGAACAAGAAGGCTGGACCATTCCTGGGAAGGTCTGATGGGCCAGGCCTGGAAGGGGCATATGTCACTTCCACCTTCATTCAGGTCTCTGGCCATTCGTAGCTGCAAAGATGCTGGGAAATGTTATCAGCCTGTATATCAAGAAGGAAGAATTCACAGGTTTGGGGGAAATCTAGCAAATCGGCCAGCGTGGGTAACTTAGTTTGGCTAACATGAGGTCTAGCTCAGGGGAAAAATATAGTCTTCTTAAACACTCATTTGGGTTTTTCCAAATTAATCCCCCAGTAACCAAACAGAGAAGGACAAGAAAACCTTCAGATCCAGCAGCTGAATTTGTTTTTATTGTATCTGGATATATAGAGAGAGTGCTAAAGATGTAGATACATGTACACAAATATCTTAAAGTTGTTTTTTTTTTAATTAGAATGATTTCATCCTTTTTGCCTCTGTAGTGTTTCACCCTAACTGCAAGGCGTCAAATTACAGTCCGATGTTCTAAAATGCCAAACAAAATAGTTATGTGACTTTGATCTCAGAGCATGCCTTGGTTGAAGTAGGTGGTGCCGGTGGCAAGTCTGGAAATTGTAAAGGAAAAGCAAACGAGTGAACACAGCCAAGGTCCCAAGTGTTCCCTAAGTCCATGCCCAGAAAATGTCACCGCGTTGCTCAATCGAAGTTGGTGGATTTTCTTGAGAGATTTGGCCATGGTTAGTGCTGCTAAGTTCTACTGTTAGGGGGCATATGACAGATAACATAATGCAATAAAGTAATTCTGGCCCTAATGTGAAATGAATGCCTGCTCTAAAATATTGCTACAAAGTCCCCCCACCCCCACCCCCGCCCCGCCCTGACCAGGACAGTTAGAAATCAAGACATCAAGAAAATATTCTGCTGAGTAACTGCTGTTAATATGTGTCAAGCAAGTATTTCAAATGGACTTTTAAATAATGCAATTCTACATTTATCTTGAAAATAGAAAAAAAAGCCAGAAGAGAAATAAAAGATATAGAAACTTTCTATCCTTTGTATCATACTCAGGTATGTTTCCATCGAGTAGTGGTATCTCCCTGTGTGACCTGGGCAGGGGAGCACATTAGAATCTAACCAGCAGCTTGCCGTATAGCCTTTTCCAAATTAACTCTATATTCACACTTCATAAATATGCATACGTTTCTGCTCTTTCTGGTGTTGCTAGATGGACCGGGTCTGTCTTCATTACCAACTCAAAGGCAACCAAAGGCAATATATGCTTTTAATCTCTGGAGAAGCGTATAGACGTAAGTCCAAGTAAAATCTGTGCTCAAGTACAGTCTATGAAGACCGGGTAAAACTTCGTTCTTACTGTTCCCCTCCGGATTGCTTTCTTGTAACCAGCGGCTTTCTGAGTTGCATTTTGTGTTGTAGGTGGAGAAGTGGGGGCAAAAAAGCAGCCTTTGCTTTTTGTGTGAGCCTTTCTATGGCAAGAAAATTACCCTGGTAATTACCACCCCCCACCACCACTACCTCCCCCCACACCCCCCTCCCCCGCCCAGCCAGTGCGTGTGAAGGCTGGATATAGATGCTGGTTCATGAAAAATAAAGCACCAGGGAAGTAAGGAGAGGAAGAGGTTTGTGTGATATCATCAGGGTCTGCTTGAGTTGACAGCCTGAAGCTACCCAGTCGGTGCTGAATGCCCACAGGAAAGCTAATCATTAGTTTATCAGGATGCAGAGAAGAGGATAATCAGAAAGGAGAGTAATTCTGTCATTCTTCTGCCCAGACTGTTTGTTTTAGCAACATAAAGCTGTGAATGGGCCTGTGAGCTGTGACCATGAGTTAGTAGCTTTAAAGGTATTTAGAAACCCAGGACTTTGGAGGCAGAAAGGATTTGCTAAGATCCTGTCCTGTTGGACATCACTCATGGTGACTTTTTTTTTTTTAATCTGATAAGGCACATTAGCTCATCCCTCTTTGTGTAAGACATGAATTAGATAATGAATGGCTGCCCAAAGGAAGTGAGGTGGTTATCACACACAGGGGATTTGGGGGATTATCTGAGGGGTAAAGGTTAATAAAGAAGGATAACGTCCTTTGTTTTATCCACTATTTCATATGAAGTTTGTTCCATTCCAGACTGCCTTGAAGGCAAATTCTCCATCAAGGCCAAAGCTCTGTGTATGGCCAGGGAAATGTTTCATTCTCCTTCCGTCAAGTACTGGGATCACTTTGCATCTTTGATGAAATAGTTACTATTTACCATTCTCCATTGTGAAGCTAAATATTTGGTTGCTGGGGCACCTGGGTGGCTCAGTCATTAAGCATCTGCCTTTGGCTCAGGTCATGATCTCAGGGTCCTGGGATAAGCCCCATCACGTCAGGCTCCCTGCTCAGCGGGAAGCCTGCTTCTCTCTCTGCCCCTCCCCACGCACCCCCCCCCACTTGTATTTCTTCTCTTGCACTCGCACTCTCTCTCTCTCTCTCTCTCTCTCTCTCTCAAATAAATAAATACATGCAAACATACATACATAAGTAAGTATTTGGTTGCTAGTCACCATAAATCTGCTGAAAACAAAACAAAACCTTGCAGGCTTTTCTTGTAGGACTTGAATCAAAAATTAATTTAAAAAGAAGTGGTTGAGTCATTCGACAGATCTTTTAAAAAGCCACACGTGTCCCAGCCTGCACATTTGCCATTGCTCAGGGTTTCGGGAACCTCGGCTGGGGCCCTCTTTGCAAGACCCCGCTTCTGTCAATGTGTCCCAGGCTGTGCGTGTGGACAGAGCAGACAGGGAGAAGGTAACTGCAGCTGGCATTCCAGTCTGGATGTGCCGTCATAAATTACTTCGCAGAGGGCATGGGCCGTTACTTTTTATGGTCATGTTCTATATTTGTATGTGCCGGGGGACGGATCACATGATAAAACCATCATTTGATATTAGTGTTTATGTGCACCGACGAGCAAGAGGGCTAGATTTAAGCTTCACTGTGTAGTACTTTTAATTTGTGCAGTTAGCTCTTCACTGAAAACACAGGGGCTTCCCTAAGTACTAACGCTGCTGATAATCCAGAATAACGTTGACGTGGTTGTCCTTGGAAGACAGGTTACCGCCCTCCCTGACTGAAATGCCCAGTGCCTTCCAGAGGTTGTAAAACATAAATTTTGAACATGAGCAAGTCAACCCTGCTGGAATAATAAGCTAAAAATTCACCAATTTACATCCTCTAACCCCTCTCCTAACTTGAGCAAGAGAGCATCTTATGAATGGCAGTTTATTTTGAAGGAGATGCGTTTCCCAGACATGGAGAGAAAATAACACACACAGGCTTTTTTCCTTATCTTTCCCACATTGTTTCCCCCACTGCAGCTTCATACTTGGGTTTCCGGCAGCAAACACCTAGAGAATGTACTTCTTCTGGGGCGCCTGGGTGGCTCATTTGGTTAAGTGTCTGCCTTTGGCTCAGGTCATGATCCCCCGGTCCTGGGACCGAGCCCCACTTTGAGCCCCACTTCGGGCTCCCTGCTTCGGGGGGGAGCCTGATTCCTTCTGTCCCCTCCCCGCACTTATGCTCTCTCTCAAATAAATAAAATCTTTTTTTTTTTTTTAAATGTACTTTTTCTTTAATGATTACTTTTACAAATTAAACATGGAAAAAAATGTTCCTGTCAGGTTTTGGCAGATTGGGCTGCTGCGAGAACTCGTGTTTTCATATCTGGAATCACTTATTAGATAAATTGGCCTGTGAGTGGTTGCTTCGGATCTCCACTGGGGCCTGTTCACCTAATGTACTCCGGCCCTCTTTAATTTTTATTTCTTCGGGCTTTTTTTTTTTTTAACCCAATATTTACTGAATGCCTGTTACCTAGCCATCATAGCATTTGGCACTTCTCTTTGTATCATTAGCTCATTTCTATGTGAAAATGTATTTTGGAAAACCATGGTGTGAGTGCTGCTGCTTGTCATTCACGGATTCCTACTGTCCTCTATCAGGACACGTATTAACTGTGCCTTCTGATGGTCTCTTCATAGCTTGGAACTTCCTGAGCGCCTGTAATTTCTGTCAAAGCACAGGGACCTTGTTTATGCATTATTTCAGAAACATTCCCCGGTTATTTTTTTATGCATATTTTCCATCCCCTCTACAAGAACCTAAGAGCTTCGAAGATCTTTAGAGTTGATGTGTCTTTGCTTTTAGGACGCAGTATGGTCCCAACTGTATTTTTTTTTAATGTTTTTTTAAGATTTTATTTATTTATCCATCTGAGAGAGAGAGCACAAGCAAGGGGAGCAGCAGGCAGAGGGAGAGGGAGAAGCAGGCTCCCTGCTGAGCTGGGATTCCCAATGAGGGACTAGATCCCAGGACCCCAGGATCATGGCCAGAGCTGAAGGCAGACACTTAACTGACTGAGCCACGCAGGCACCCTGATCCTAACCGTATTTTATTTGAGGTCAAGTTTGCTCAGAAGGGAGGCTTAGGCTCCTGATCACTTTTGGTTTGGGGAGTAAAAGCTTGATTGAGGGATTGCAGCGGCACAAGAGGGAACAGAGTGGAATGATACTTTTATTTAGTGATACATCTGTCCTTTCCCCCCAGAAGAGCTCGATATTTGGAGGTCTGTTTGGTGGGGATTGAAATATCACTGAAGGGTGGATATAACTGGTAAAATATAAGTCATGGGTCAACCATGTAGAATTCCTTTGAAAAAAGTATTCGTAACAGGAATTTGGGGAAGTTAAGTTAGAGGAAGAACAGGTGATATGGTGTTGGTAAGGCATTTTATTTCAAAGATACTATTTCTTTAATCTACCCTTTCATAAAACGAGTGCCTTTGAGGCCTACAATAAGAATGGTTCATTCCTGGGTTCTGTGGAGCATTTAATGACAAGAAATGATCACAACCAGATTTGGGTGACAGATGTAGCTCAGGCATTCAGTGATTCTAGAATATAGGTTCTGGGAAGAATGAGCTGATTAAATTCACATGGGCTGTGGAGACCCAGCTGGCCTGATATTTAAATGCTGTTGAAAACTGTTCCAATTAGATGGCTTCTTCCCGGTGCAGAGTTTCCATGTCATTGTGAAAAACGGTCCTTTCTTGAGGCTGTGAAATGGTCGTGAGTGTCCACTGTCAGCCCTCTGAAGCTGGTCACAATGCATTTGGAAGCAGAGGCTGCAATGCAGAAGAATTTCCAGCTTTATCCCATCTCCGCTCTGATGGATTCTCTCTACAGAATAATGAGCTGCACATCACACAAATTGGATTTAAGTGATTCGAACAACAGGAGTCCCATCATTTTCTTTGGCTGGAGAGTCTACGGTTGACTATGCACAGGATTCCTCTTGGAAAGTCATAAATTGGATTCTATTTTCCCATAGGAATCAGGGATATCATTTGCAACTTCATATTTTACCAACTTGACAGCAAATAAACCACAGACAGGACAAACTGTACATCATAAAAGCTAAGATACAACTAAACATTAGAATTATTTAAAATGGGAAAATTTGGCTCCAAGTCCTGTCAAGTGGTCATAAATATACTGTTCACTTTAATTACAAGTCCCAAATGAATTCTAACTACACAGACAGCTCATAAAAAAGTTCATATCATAACTTACCTATCTGAAATTGATGGTGGCTATAGTAGAGACTCATCACTAATGATTTTACTTGACTTTATAGAATTTGGAGAGTCTTTTTTTTTTTTTTTTTTTTTGGTAGAGACATGCTGGATAATTCACGTCTTTAAAATACTTTTTGTGGGAAAGTGAAAGCTCTTGCCTTTTCTTTTCCTCTCTGGACAGCATTTCTCTGGCCCGGACAGAGACATGCAGAAACCTTCTATAATTCTCTAGGACGATACTTGAGATTGAAGTATCCTTTTCAAAAATAGCAACCAAAGAGTCATAGCCTTCAGAGACCTTACCAGGAAGTCCATCTGGGACGGTTCTTTTTGGCCCTGATTTTCTCAGTCAACTTTTCTTTGTTCTTCCATCTCCCAAGATTTAAGGGGGGTGGCCACTGGGTGGCTCAGTCAGTTAGGCATCTGCCTTCAGCTCAGGTCATGATCCCATGAGTCCTGCATCAGGCTCCCTGCTTAGTGGGGAGTCTGCTTCTCCCTCTGCTGATGATAGCTAGCTAGCCATCGAAAGAAAGAAAAGGAAGGAAGGAAGGAAGGAAGGAAGGAAGGAAGGAAGGAAGGAAGGAAGGAAGGAAGGAAGGGGAAAAAAGGAAAGAAAGAGGAAGGAAGGAAGGAAGGAAGGAAGGAAGGAAGGAAGGAAGGAAGGAAGGAAGGAAGGAAGGGAGGGGAAAAAAGGAAAGAAAGAGAAAGAAAGGAAGGAAGGAAGAAAGAGAAGAAAAGAAAGAGAGAGAAAGAAATATTCTACAAAAGAAAAAAGATTTAAAGGGGGAAAGGAGTCAGAGAAGAGCATTGGGAGGGAAATGAAGAAAGAGGGTAGAGAGAGACAATAGCCCTATGTTTGATCAGTCAGAAGCTGGAGAGGGAGCTGGGAGCCGAAGCATGTGGCTGTACACTGTAGAACTTTTTAGCCCATGACTCCTCTGAACCACTTGCCTCTCATTTTCTTCTTTGTATCTTTGTCCCCATCTGTCTGCCATCTGTAGCCTCCAAAATGGGGGAAAGGAAAGCAGAGGTGTTACTCAATAAGAAGGCAGGCGTGAGGGATGGAGCTGTGAGATCTGGGGCTACCTGTGCTGTCCCAAGGTGTCATCAAAACACTTTAACTTCCTTTGATTTGTTTTTAATATCTTTATTTTGAGTCAGTTACCCCACACTTAGTGGTTTTCCCTATATTGATTGAGTTTTTATGCTCTTATGTTGTCCCTGGTGGGGAATCCATTTGATCGTTGATGTAGATAGTGAGTAATCGCTTAGTCCCAGGGAGGGACTAAGACAGTAGAATGTGATTATCCGGTGGTTCTGAGCTGTGACTGCCCTCCCTGTGCCCAGTGTCCATCGTAGGTGTTCAGTAAGACACAGAGTGAGTAAACCATGTAAAACCAACCGGGCCCCAGATAGTCAGGACGATTAAAAACTTTTCCCATTAAATCAGTCTCTGAGAGCCTCCTCATAACTTTTGTTTGGGGAAAAAGTACATAGAAAGTCAACCCCAGTCACTTTTTTACAGTAGGAGAATTTCTGGAAGAGGAGATTCTTCTTTCCATATTTATGGGGTGCATGTTGTCCAGCAGAAAGGAGAGTCACACTCAACAAGACCATCATGAAAGGCCTTAGCGTAATTATCCCTGGCTGTGGGTCGGTCATGAACAAATACACTTACTCCCATGTAGATAAGGAATAAAACAGAAAGATTACTTGTCTTCTGGTATCCTTCAATGAGAGCAAAAAAGTAGAAAGCCAGGGTTTTCCAATTTTGAGCATGAATGTATCACCCCAGTTTCTCTTTGTTTTTTTTTCCTCTTTAAATGCTAATTAAATTGTATTCTTCCCACATGAACATGAAGAAAACTGGCTTACATGATCTTCCCAGTAGATATCACTACAAATTTCACCAGTGAGCTATTCAATTGCTCTGAGATGCTTTATGTGGTTTTAATCTTGTTTGGTTTTTCTAAGTGGAACATTTATTTTACTATCAATGGGACCTGGAGATAGATTTCTTCCACTTAAAAAGAGTACTTTTGCTGACATTTTCTATAACCTATCACTTTTCTTGTCTCTTCAAAGAGGATGACCACTGTTCCGTTTTGTCCCTGATTTTTGGTTTTGTTAAAAAAAAAAAAAAGGTGAATTGAAAAAATTCTAAAGGACATAATGTAATGAACACCATGCACTAAGGACTTACATTATTCCACATTCTCCTCAGTTCTGTGTCAAAGTACTTTTTCTGCTATCTGTATATAATGTAACTAAAAATTCACATTTTCTCTTATCACCCTAATCAATGTATTTGTCATTGTAGTAGACATTCCGTATTAAGTAATTATATATGACATGGTTAGATTAGGCATTCTATTTTTGAGTTACTTTTAGTTAATCTTAAACTTTTATGATCCATATCTTCCTTTTTTGATTCTCTGAGAAATTCTGAGAAAATCCATATATGTAAAACATAATTTACATTTTAAAGAAGATTGACTACAGAAGACCATCAAACAGATCAGTCTTTACAAAGAGCAAACACCATTCAATGCCCTCAGCCAAGCTTGGTGAGAAATCCTGAAGAATTGGAACAAAAAAAGATTTAAGGAGTCAGGTTCTAGAGGAAACATAGGGACAGAAAAAAAGAAAATAAAAGGAATTAAAATGAAAGAAATGTAAGGGCACAGGAGTTGGGCCCTTCAATAAAGAACTTGCTTCTTTATTGATATTATTGCTAAGAAAAAATTTTCTAATTGTATATTACTTATATAAGGATTCAGTAAGCGTATGTTTATTAAAAGTGACTTTGTCTCCCTTATTCAATAAGTGGTGGGGAGAGAGCTGTTTTTAGTGAAAAGAAAGTATTTTTAATTCTGTCATTTAGGTTGTTTCCTAGGTCTGTTAGTTTTTCCTTAACTTTTATAAATTTTGATTTTATCTCTATCCTTTGTCGAGGCATGTCCTGAATACAGTTTGTTATTCAATTACTCATTTATTTATTTCTTCTTGCTTTTCCCCCTACTTCTCTGTTTTTATGTTGCTTGGGACATAAACATTTACTACTTTAGATAGGTTGTGTCTGTGGCAATCCTATAGCAACCCCTCATTTTTATTCAGAATGCTCTTTTTAATCTGGTAACATCATAAGTACCCCATTTGTGTGACCACCTCCTAATTTCTCTGGAACCTTATCTAATCAGTCATTCTCCTCTTCTCCCTACTGGCTCCTTCTGTTTGGTCTACAAATCAAATCAGGATTCTTTCTCCTTTAAAACAAACAAACAAAAAAACCTGCCAAAATCCTTGACCACCTAAACCATCTCTTTCCTACCCTTCACTGCCAAACTTCTTGAGAACTCTGTCCTCCCTGATTTCATGTCCTCACTTCCCTGTCACTCTTCAATCTCCTGTCATCTGTCTTCCCTCCTTATCATTTTACCGAAAAAAGACTTTCTCAGTGCCCTGGTATCTTCCTGATTGTCTTTATTCCATTCAGTTTCCTTTAGGAAACTTTATCACTGGCCATCACCCTCCTCGAAGTATTTTCTTCCCTTGCAGATGAAACTATTCTTTGTAAGTTGTCTACTTTAAGTTCTTTTCTGACTTCTCTTTCTAATTCTACCCCTGAATTGCATGTATTCCCACAAGATTTCATTCTTTATCATCAGAAGAGGATTTCTAGAACCCACTCTTTCCCTGGTCAGTACTGTCAGTTTCCATGGTGGTACCCATCACCCCTGTGGTAATGGTACCACCTGTGCACCTTCAGACTCAGGCCCTAACTCCTTAACCCAGGCCTGGATGCTGCACATGGACCTCAGTGCACCTGGTCCAGAACCACACATACACACTTCAACCAAACTGTCCCCCCACCCCAATTCTTTCTCTCAAAAGATGGAACCACGAACCATCTGTCACTTGAACTCAGAATTCCTAGGTCCTTTGGACTCTCCTCCTTTTCCTTCAGCCCCCACATCTGACCAGTCTCTGAGCCCTGACAATATACCCTGACCACAAGAGTCTACGGGATCTGAAACCTTTGCTCCTTTCTCATTTCCCCAGTGAACAGAGGAAGAAAGGATGAGGGCAGTGCAGAGAGGAGAATTTTAAATTTTTTAATATAAATGTATTCCAAGCTTGCTCTTTAAACAGTTGTGAATAAAGGACAGAAGAGAGAATGCCATTGCTCACTGACACACACTATAGGAATGGACTGTCCTAAGTAGTCTGTCTATTCACCCCTCTCATTGTAGGCACTGTGACAAAACAAAGTCAACACGCAGGAAAGAAACAGTCAATCCCATAGATTGCAGTCAGTGCCACAGGACTCATTCAGGGCCTCTTGCAACTTACTATTTCAGCATCTGACTCCCCTTCCCTCCCCAAAACCCCTTCCCCAAACAAATCTAATACCCCCATCACACTGGGCAACCAAAGTTCTCCAGAACAGTATGCTTTCATGTCTGTGTTAAAGCAATGAGAGGCCCAAGAAGTCCATCTGTCTCTTCCTAATTCATTTATGTCTTCATTTTGATCAATGTATCATGGTCCATCATTTGACTAGCTCTGCTTAGAGACACCAAGAACGTCTTTCTCCAGGAGCTCATGGTCTCATGAAAGCCAAAGATCAGTCTAAATGTGGTACACTGTAATCAATGCTGAGCTGATGGGGCCCCTCAGTAGCAGACTTGAGCACTGCCTAGGGGTTGGGCAAGTTGGAGACACAATCATGGAGAAGGGGACCCTTGGACCCAGTCTTGCAAGATAGGCAGGATTCGAGTGTGTGAAATTGCATCTAACAAATGGAAAAGCCCAGAGTATCTCTGCTTTTGTGGTTAAGTGGGTTAAATCTCAGACCATTCTCCCCCACTCCATTGATCAAAATGACTTGGTGCTAAATATATTTTTTTTCAGCAACAGATTGTTCGATTTTATTTTTTGATCTTGTCTACTACTTTTTTGTTTTAATGAACAGGTTCAGGCTGTTCATATTTATCTTTGAGACATTATGTATCCTTAAGCCCAAGTCACTTTGTCTTTTACTGTGGTCATTTACTGCTTTCTCTTTTCATTGCTTCATTTTCTGTGGTGGATTTTAAACTCTGTTTCTTTTTGAGCTAGGCCAAAGGCTAACCTTAAGTGGTCTGTTTGTTAATATTTTAACGTTAGTGCATTTCAGAGAAACCATTTTAATTGCTTCTATTTATTTCTACTATTAATTAAATAAACTTTGATTCCCTTTTAGGAATCAGAAGGAGACTTTTTGTTCCCCCTCCTACTTTGTAGTTATTATCTGAGATCCTTTTGAGGTTCTGCTAATACCTGATAGTTCCAAGAATTTATTTGCTAACTTACCAACTGTTTTCATTATTAGTGAAAGGAGTATTAATTAATTCTTGCTTAATACTCTAATTCATTTGTTTCTCAAAGAGATCTTTAAATCTCTGTCTAGCCTTAATTATCCCCTGCAGTGACACAACGGGTAGGCGTCTTTGTGACCCGCTGTTTCTATTTTTAGTTGACCAATTGTTTCAAGTCCACCAAATCTTAAAATACTCTCCTCTGCCCTCAAAGAACAAAGTGACCCTGGTCAAGTATTTTTTCTTGAGTTTGTCATAGTTTCTTTACCCAGGCCTATTCTCCTCCAAAGTCTAAGGAGGGAAATCAAATTGCTTATTATCCTTAGAGCGTTAAGTACCAACTTCCCTTATTTGTGGTCACTTTAATACTTGGCCTTTGTCTTCTTGTATTTTTTACATGGTAGACGAGCCTGTGAAGGGAAATTTGGGCACAGCAAGTCACTCCCTGCTGAGTAGATTTGTCTGGATTCTCATAATATCCATGCCAAAGGTCTGTTTCCGGTGAGGAAATTCTGTTATCTCTGTTCCTAATTTTGTGTTCATTACAGTCCTCTCCTGACTCCACTGTGGGTCTGTTCTTCAAAGCTTGAGATTCTCTCTCCTATTTCCTAGGTGTGAGTCTGCTAGGGGGGCCATAACAAATACTACAGGCCAAGGGGCTTAAATAGCAGAAATTTATTGTCTCACAGTCCTGGAGGCTAGAAGTCCAAAATCAAGATGTCAGCAGAGCCGTGCTAGGGAAGGATCTTTGCCAGACCTCTCTCCCGGCTCCTGCTGATATGCTGGCGATCTGGTTTTCCTTAGCCTGTCTTCGTGTTCACATGGCATTCTTCCAGGGTGTGTGTCTCCCAGTATCCAAATTTCCCCTTTTCATAAGAACCCCAGTCATAACGGATTAGGAGCTCCCCCTACTCCAACATGACCTCGTCTTAACCAGTTACATCAGCAGCACCCCTGTTTCCAGATACGGTCATGTTCTGAGTACTCGTGGTTAGGACTTCAACATCTGAATGTAGGGGAGACATAACTCAGTGGTTAACACTAGGTTCGTAGGTACCGTTCCAATATCACCATCTGTGTAAAGCAGCTGTAATTTGGGCCAGTTGTTCCGCCATGTCAGATAGCACTAACCACCTGGGCTGTGCCAATTCTCCTCTTTGGGCTTTTATTCGTTTATAATATTTTCAAGTTTTGCCGAGCTTTTTATCGCTTCTGATTCCTTCGTAGTGATAACTGTATCCTCTGCCTCTCTCTGGAAGCGGTTGTCATTGGCCCACTCAGACACGTGTAGGTAGATAGCCCCAAGGTCCAAAGAGTTTTGCTCACCCCCCTTTAAATTGCAAAACTGTTACGTAGAACTCAGGCTGCTAATTGGTGAATTCTATCTGTTTGACTTATTTATTATTTATGAAGCTTGTTATATTGTGGTGGTTGTGTCTTGTTTCTCTGTATTAAATCATGTTATTGGGGTGGGGGTGCTACATCCCCAAAATTCCTTCTTGAGAGTCCAGGGTACATAATAAGCAGCTCTTTTGTTTAATATTTTTCCCCCTCCATGGTTTCTTTTCTATTTTTCTGGACGGTTCTGTAAGAATCTTTGTGACTCCTAAGATGTCATGTGTAAACACATGGAACACTTGTAAATGTGCAGGAGAGATCTTGCTGGTGTGCAGATGGCCACACCCCAGAGACACTCAGCTCCCAGCAGACCAGCTCTGCAGAGTGCAGATAAGGCAGAGAGAAATGATCCAGTCTAACTGGGATTCATCGTTATAATGGATATAGTTGGGCTTAGGCCCCTATGCAGAACCAAATACTACTCCATAAAGGGAAGGCGTGGAAGGATGGAAATTCAAGCCTGCGTGGAGCCCTGAGGCCCTTTGATGTAGCCTTTGTCACATGCCTACCTCTTGCCACTGGAGCTCGAAGCCCTCACGAAGGCCAGCCCTCCAAGCAGGTTAGAGATCCTTCCCGTACTGCCAATAATACTGGTTTTGTGTCGGAACCACCAGCTCATTGAACAGTAAGACAAGCGGACCAGGCTCATAAACTATGGACAAGGGGACCCTGAGAAGACCCAGAGGCGCTTGCCCTAGAATATAGCCCTCTGGGTTCTCTCCTGTGTCTCCCCTCTGTGTTCTCCAGACACGTACAAGTCACTCCTGTTTGGAGTTGTGTGAGTCCAGTGGGAAGAGAAGTCTCAGTAAGCCTAGTAGGAAGAACTGGCCTGTTTCTGTGTTTATGTCCCTGGGGACATGTATGGTCTGCTCGTCCAAGACGAGAACCATTTTTGTAGACCCAAATCGAAGAGGATGACTGCATTTGCTTTCTTCCCAGAACTCTTCCCTGACGGTGAAGATGTTTGTGGGCAGGGAATGATAGAAGAGAATCCTTTCTGTACCACTTTCAAGAGCAGCTCCCACGCATTCGACCCCTCCCTCTCAGGCAAGCCCTTATAATGAGCTCCCTCGTCCTGAATTGTTGGAACCCGCAGCCGGGCTCAAATGACCAAGGGCTGCCTCTTTGTCAGACACACGCTGTGCATCTGGCGGCCTCGCCGGGGGTAATGTGATCTGGCTCACAATTTTAATTTTAACCAAAAATACATCTGTCAGGCTCATTTCAGCTGACAGGATAAATATCATATTTCTTTACTAGTTTGTAAACACCTTGCTTTTCATCTGGATCTAACGTGTTCCCAGGTGTTGTACCAATGGAAAAACCAAACAGAATACATGTGGGGCTGAGGGCTGTGTGTTGTGAGTATCCAACATGTGTCGGGGTAGCTTTATGGGGAACTGGGTCCCATGCATGCAACACACAAGAGCCTGAGAAGGAGGTCTGACTGGGACAGCACCGGAGAATTGTCTTGAGTCAGAAAACTCAGTAAACAAAATGATTCTGAGAGCACTTCCCAGCTGCCTATAGATGCCTGGAGTTGTCCCTCATCCAGGGGAAGGAGGATTATGTCATTGTCTCGGGATCCACATCCCCATTGCTTCTCTGGACAGACTGCTCTTTTTTTGTTTGTTTCTTTGTTTGGGGTGTTTTTTATGTTTTGTTTTGTTTTTAAGTAGGTTCCATGCCCAGCATGGAGTCCATTGTGGGGCTTGAACTCATGACCCCAAGATCCAGACCTGAGCTGAGATGGTGAGTCAGACTGTTAACCGACTAGGCCACCCAGATGCTCTGGGACACAAAGGGTTCTTAACCAAAAACAGTTTTCTTTCACTGCCTTTGAAAATCATTCTTTCTGGGGTGCCTGGGTGGCTCAGTGGGTTAAAGCCTCTGCCTTCTCAGGGTCCTGGGATTGAGCCCCGCATCGGGCTCTCTGCTCAGCAGGGAGTCTGCTTCCCCCTCTCTCCTCCTGCCTCTCTGCCAACTTGTGGTCTCTCTCCCTCTGTCAAATAAATAAATAAAATCCTTAAAAAAAAAAAAGAAAAGAAAATCATTCTTTCTGATTTTCTAGTGCAAAGATGCTTCAAAATGAATCCCAAATGCAAGACCAAATGCTATTGTCCCATACCTCTGCTCACCAGGAGAGTACAGACATAGCAGGGACAGTACCTGTTTTGGAGAGTTCAGCAGGCAAAGAGTTGGAGAGAAGCAGAACGGCAAATAGAAATAGTAAAATGCACAGATTTCCCAGTCCTGAGGGATTCCCTCCCCCAATCCTAATATAAATGGCATAAATACTGATGGTGTGCTGTGTGTCTATATAGAAGGAACCTTTCAGTTCAAGGATTTCAAGATGCTTTTATCACCTCTTAGTTTGCATAATGTCCCGCCGGAGCACATGCATAGTAATGTCACACGCCATCCACAGATGGAGACACCAGAGCTCACAGATGTCCTGTCACAGAACTTGCCAGAGACCTGCAGTGATCGATGAGGCTTTTACCAGCCTAGGGCACAGGCTTCTCGTCACAAGTGCCACCAGGTTTCCCCAACCAGGCTTGATAGCCAGGGACACTCTGGCCCAGGATGGCGAGGGAGCTGGTCCTGAGAACCAGGCCGAGGGCTAGTTCCGGGTACAGTGGGCACGGTGGGTGTGGGGTCACCCTCCCAGCTCCTGTCGTCAGCACCCTCTTCCTGCCAGGCAAGCTCCCACCTCCTGTCTACTTGCCCTCTTTTCTTGTTAACCCCTTTATATTGCTCTTGGTCGATTGGCAGGAATCCTGAAAAAGCACTAATTGATAACTAAAGGGATGAATAATTTTTAAAAATATTTTATTTATTTATCTGAGAGAGAGAGAGAATCTCAAGCTCGCTGAGCTTGGAGCCCGACTCAGGGCTCGATCTCAGGACCCTGAGATCATGACCTGAGCCAAAACCAAGAGTCTGATGCTTAACCAATTGAGCCACCCAGACGTCCCAAGGGATTAATAATTACTAATAAAGTCATACTTTTCCAAAAAGTATATGTATTTTGAAAGGACAATGGGAGACAGCCTTGTCTTCCCAGTCTTACCTTCTATTCCCTGTTTCAAATGCTCTTTCTCTTCATTGTCAGGAACCAGAGAATCCTAGAATCTTCTGTTGAAGTAGCCTGCAAACTCCACCTCCATGACAGGCTCTTCTGCCCCCTACCCCTAGTGTAGGGGCTTCTGGGGATGAGGAGGAAGACGGGAAGAAGGAATGGGAGAGGGTGAACTGTGTATCTTCCCACCATCCACAGTGCCACACTGGTCAAGGAGTGAGGGAGTCTAAATGGGGCATACCAGTTCTGACAACATAAACATTCCTCATCTTACAACAATGTCCCATATTTGTGGCCAAACATGTCCTAAGAAGAAGAAAAAAAAAAAAAGGAAAAGAAAAAGAAAAAATCCTACAAGAGAATAGGAAGTAAAACTCTAGGAAGTTGTGTTTATAATTTGAATTTCAGGTGAGAAATCTAAGTAAATAACATAATATTTGAGCATGGCAAGGATATCATAAAAACACTATAAGACTACTTATGAAAGATCCCAAATTGAGGGGGCACCTGGGTGGTTCAGTAGGTTGAGCATCTGCCTTCGGCTCAGGTCATAATCCTGGAGTCATGGGATCGAGCCCCATGTCAGGCTCCCTGTTCAGCGGGGAGTCTGCTTCTCCCTCTCCCTCCTACCCCTCCCCCCACTCATGCTCTTGCTCCCTCTCTCTCTCAAATAAATAACATCTTAAAAAAAAGAGAGAGAGATCCCAAACTCCATCACATGGGATGATGAAAGGCTAGGGATCTAAAAATATTTTCTCTTACCAACTCTTAACCATAACCCAGAGGCTAGCTGAAGTCGCTCTGCCTTAGGATTCAGGAAAGATAGGCTTGGATTCTCATTCCAGGTCCTGTGGAAAGCCCAGGGTGTCTAGAAGTCCTTGTGTGCCATATTGTCATGGTCGTGTTGCTGTGGACAGAAGGTGCCGTGTCTGTTGTGCTTAAGGGATCCAGCAGTTTCCCTTGATTTGATCAGCTGGAGGCAGCTGCAGTTTTAAATAGCATCCTCCAAAAGGGAGCCTTGGAACCCCCCTCCATGTCTCCTGCTGGCCTCACTTCTCATTTTCACCTCATCCATCAACTCAATGCTCAATGACTGAGTGCCTACTATGTACCGGGTGCTCAAGAAACATCAGAAAACAAACAGAATCCATGCTGTTGACATTGCTCCTAGATGCGTGCCTTTCTCCCAGTGGCCCTAGATACTGCCTTCCTCGATCCCTTATCAATACCTTATAAACACCCCCTACTGGCCTTGCTGCCTCTGCTTTAGCGCTGCCTGTACCCCCAAGCCTTGCCCTGAACCTCTCCACCCTCTCGGTTGGTTATTCCAAGCTTCCGACTGGGGCCCTGCTCTGCCTAAAATCCTCCCAAGGATCCTTACTAAAACTCACATTCCTCAGCACCACACGTGGGGCTCCCCAGGAGCAGATCCTTCCCTGTGTGAACTCCCCCACAGGATTCGTGTTCCATGCCATCCAGGAAAATTTGCTGTTTCCTGAACACTGCGACTTTTTATTCTTCTGTGTTTTTGTTTTTTTGGTTTTTTGAGTTGCCTTTTTTTTTTTTTTTTTTTTGCCTACTGTTCTTCCAGTCTTTAGAATGCCTTCATCCCTCACATTTCTTCTCATTCTTAAAGAACAAGCAAACATGGCCCCTCTGGATTGTCCCACCTGCCTCCCACCTACCTCGAACCAGCTCCTCCTCAACCCCACCATGGACCACATCTCACTGCGCTGTAACTGTGCATTTGGAGGACCATCTTACCACTCTGTTAACAGCAGGATGGTGGAAATGTGGTCATTTCACATGTTCAGTGAATTTCATTCATTTCAGTGAATTTCATTCCCTTTTTAAAAAATCATTCACGATACAGGGCAATATTAACTTCAGAGATAAAATCTTGGTTTTGTCTGCTGAAAAATGGGATAATAATACTTCAAAGTCATTATAAGAATGAGCATCTATCAAGGTGGAAACAGAAACCATAGTATCAGTCGCTCGGTGGCATCTCACTAAATAGTTTGTGTTCGCCATTGGAGTTTGCACTCTGAGTTAATGCAGCTGGTCTCCCATTATACCTTCCAGAAGTCTAGGGAGGAAGGCAATTAATGACTGTGGAGCACCTATTGCTTCACATCTGTTCTTTGAGATGACTAGCTTAATAAGGGGTGGAGTCAAGACTCAAATCCAAGACTGACTCTGGTGCCCACAGCGTGTGGGAACTCCACTGTCCAACGGATCCAAAGCAACCAGGGTCTTCTACCACTTCTCCAAAGGATGCTTCTCCATCCTTTGCCTGTGGCCCACTCCTGCAAACACAGGAAAACACACCAGAAAGTCTAGAAATGATAATAATTCCAAAATTTATAAAACTGATGGCCACGAGAGAAATCATCTTTAAAGAGAATCATCAGGGCACCTGGGTGGCTCAGTGGGTTAGGGCCTCTGCCTTCGGCTCAGGTCATGATCTCAGGGTCCTGGGATAGAGCCCCACATCAGGCTCTCTGCTCAGCGGGGAGTCTGCTTCCCCCTCTCTCTCTCTGCCTGCCTCTCTGCCTACTTGTGATCTCTCTCTGTGTGTCAAATAAATTTAAAAAATCTTTAAAAAGAGAGAGAGAATCAGCAATACAGTAACTACCCATCCGTACTGACGGCAGTAGGCAACAGTGGTAAGTTCTCAGGGTCTGGTGTGGTGTCCGCAGCTGAGAGGTGATACGGTTATGCCTGGCATTGAGCTTGGGCGGCCTCTCCCAACGACTGTTCTTCCATGCTCCCGAGATTGTCAGGGTGCCCCATCTGTGCTCCAGCGTACAGAGTCGGTACCGGGAGCGTGTGAGTCCACTGTCTAGGAGGCTCAAGAAGAGAAGACCCCATCCAGGGGGGCCTGTACTGGAAGCTCGTCCTCTTGACGGCATCCCGTGGGCACCCCACTCTCAGTTCTCTTACCAATCCTGTTGTTTAACTGAGCCATACCATTTTGTTTGGCTATCAACGACCTACTGTTTCTTCAGTATCTGAAGTCCGTGAAATGTTCAGATGACTATGAAAATGGCAGCAGCTCCCATTTTTCGGCTTCTGTGGTGTCAGATGTTACACACACATTATCTTATCTGGTCGCCATCAGAGCCTCATGGATCAGTGTTACTTACTCCTTTCCTAGAAGGATTCTGGAGCTCACAGAGGGGAGTTAACCCCCACTGGTGTGAAAGATCTGGTTTAAACCCAGATGCGTTCAGCTCTAAAGCCAGTACTTTCTTTGTAATGCCTAAGGACAGAAGCTTTGAGAGGCATACATATCTGGGTTCAAATCCCACTTCTATCCAGATGACTGGTGAGCAAGTCGCTAAGTTTTTATTGACCTTATTCCCTCATTCATAAAACAGGAATAATCATGCCAACTTTCCCAAGTTTTTATGGTGTTTTTTATTTTTATTTATTTTTATTTTTAAAGATTTTATTTATTTATTTGACAGAGAGAGACAGCTAGAGAGAACACAAGCAGGGGGAGGGGGAGAGGGAGAAGCAGGCTTCCCACCAAGCAGGGAGTCTGATGTGGGGCTCGATCCCAGGACCCTGGGATCATGACCTGAGCTAAAGGCAGACTCTTAACAACTGAGCCATCCTTTTTTTTAAGATTTTATTTATTATGGTGTTTTTTTAATGAGATGTAGAATGCAGAGTAGTGTCTAATCGATAGGAGGCAATCAATAATTCATGGTCTCCCTCTCCCTGAAACTGATCTCCAAATGATGCTCACCACCAAAGGTTTTATGCAGACTTTTGTGGGGTTCCTAACATGGCCTACTGATAAGGAACAAGTCCCATTGGCTGCCTAGCTCAACTGCTCTTGGCTTCAGCCTGTCTCTGTCTTTATTCTAGATGGAGCATTGAATGTGTGGGAAGATAAGAAAGATCCCAGAGAAAGAAAGAACCTTTCCTTGGCAGTAATTGCATTTTGTACTCTGCAATAGGAATGTATAAATGTTGGAAAGGTACATCTTAGCAACTCAGAGAAATCTCCTAAAACCAACCATGGGAAACGGTTGTATGTTTTCCCTCTCTGTGAATTTACCAACATCTTATGATGTTGCCCAGTGGTAGGGTATATGTATTCACATTTTATTTTTGTATTTTGGGGGCCGCCCAAAAAGACCCCATGTTAAATCATATTTAACATGATAAAGTAATGCTATGGACTGGAAGTGAGAAGGACCCAGAGCTGACAAAATGTACTTAAATAATGAAAATAAGGAAGATTGGTAACACACCAGTGGTAACACAAGGCGGTCAGGCAAGTGAAACTACACCTGGCGCATTCTGTTCTGTGATGCTCAGCAGCAGCAAGCATGCTATCCTGTACTATGTGCTAAGGCAAGGGTGTCTGGCTTGAAAGTGAACTGTAGCTTATGAGCAGATGAATTCAGGTTAGCCAGTTGGGTGGAGTATTGAGGGAACTTATATCCCCTTCCAATTCCTGTTTTCTCCTCATTGATATTCCATATTCCACTCTGATCGGCTACTACCATGTGACCCAGCTGGCTCAAAGAAACAGAATTAACCAGATACTCAGTCCAAATATTTCAGTCAGACAGATATTCTCACATGAGCCTTTTTACATTAATAAAACTCCCCATCGCTGTCCCCATCCCTTTTTACTGCTTTACTCCTTTTTCATAGTATTTCATAGTATGATGAGTTTATTATGTGTATTTTTTTTATGACCAGTTTACCACTTATAAACCTAGAGGAATTCTTTCTTTTCTCACTAATGTATTCCAAATAGCTAGGATTGTACCTGGCACATAGTAGGGGCTCGAGAAATATTTTAATGGATAATAAGGACAAAAAAAGCTTGATAAGGTCAAGATGGATGCCATGCAAGAAAAAGCTTGTAAAGGAAAACAGAGAGAAGAAGACATGAAAAAAAATATCTGATAATTCTGTTCACTTATGATAAAAAAAAAAACCACATATCAAAACAGGATAAACTCTTGCCGTCTTAGGTAGGTAAGTTTATTTCTACTATCCTAATCACATCTCACTTCTCAGAAGGTTCATTTTTATTTATTAGTTCAGCATTAATCTGTCTATTCATAATATGACAAGCACTGTAGCATAAAAATGCAAGGGATACCTGGCTGGCTTAGTTGGTAGAGGGCGCACCTGTTGGTCTCAGGGTTGTAAGATCAAGCCCCATGTTGGGTGTAGAGAGTACTTAAAAATAAAATCTAAAAAAAAACAAGCTAGATCACCAGCACACACTCATACAACATGACTGGGTCTGCCTCATATTAAACAGTATGTCTCCATCCATAACTTTGATGAGTTAAAATATGGTACAGATGCAGCCAAGTCCAAAGGTTTGATCTCTCTGTGGGCCAGCTAGATTCAGGATATAATGAGTAATTGACCTGGGAAATTAATAAAAATAATTTTACACCAACCATAGAGTGTACCCATTATCCAGGCTAATTGTCCCACAAACATTTGCAGCTGGCCAGAGTGGATGACTCAGCACAAGCCATCACCAGGAGGGAAATGGCACAGAGCTCCCCTCCTGCTGATTGTGAACCAAGGGCACCATCCTTGTATCTGAGGAGCAGCACAGTTATGCCCTGTGTTGCACTGACTTGAGATGGAAGGACATGCTCCCAAGCAAAGGCAAGCTGAGAATGGAAAGCAGAAAGGGGTCAAACTTGGGAGCAGGGAGGAGAGTTAAGGACATCAAGAGCCACTTTGCAGACCATATCAGTGAATTGTGACCGTGGGAAAGCATGGTTAAGGGTAGACCAAATAGTGTGTCAAATTTGAACTCCTGGTCTTCCTCCTAAAATCTTTTCCTTCTTCAGTGTCTGCTTCTCAAGTGACCACAACGCCATCCTAGTTGCTCAGGTCAAAAACCAAGGAAGTGTTCTTGACTCCTTCTATGCTCGGGTAGCCCACATCCAGTCCCTAGTCTAGTTCTCACAGTCTCCCCTACAGTCACCCTGGCCCCAGCTGCTTCCATCTCTCATCCAAATTACTGCAAAGCCTCAAATATGATCTCCTTGCTCCCATCCTCTCCCACTCTCCCCCCTCCTATTGTCAGCACAGCGGCAAGAGTGACCCTTAGAAAAGAAAATTTAAAAACATTTAAAATAAAAAATAAATAAAAGAAAATCACCTCATGTCATCCCTCTGCTCAAAACTCTGTGGTGATTCCATTTCATTCAGGATAGAAGCCAGTGTCCTTTTCAACAACCTGTGTGATCCGCTCCCCTGCTCCCTACTGTTTCCGCTTCCACCTCTTGCCCCACCCCTTCCTCCCACTCATTCCAGCTCCACTGGTCTGCTGGGGACACATTCCAGCCTCGGAACCCCTGCAGTGGTTGTATCCCCTTGCAGGGGCTGTATCTGCTTCCCCCAGACAGCCCCATGGCTAATGCCTCCTCCAAGTATATATTCAAATGTCACCTTCCTCATGAGACCGACTCTGATCATCCTATTTTATTTCCTTTTAAATTTTTTTTAAAGATTTTATTTATTTGAGAAAGAGAGAGTGAGTCCACAAGCACAAGGAGGGGGAGCAGCAGGCAGAGGGAGAAGCAGACTCCCCACTGAGCAGGTAGCCCGCCTTGGGGCTCCCATCCCAGGACCCTGAGATCCTATCCTGAGCTGAAGCCAACTGCTTAACTACTGAATCACCCAGACACCCCTGGCCAGTCTATTTTAGACTGAAACTCATCTTCTTGTGCATTTCTGATCCCCCTGACTTGATTCCAGTTTTTTCCCCCAGTGGCTTTTAATACCTAACATACTATATAATTTAGTCATTTATTATTCTTTGTTCTTATTGATACTTTCTCCAGTCCTCCTTAATCAGAAATCCGCTTCCCACAGAGTGTATTTGCCCGCTGCAGAGCTTACTCTTGTCTGTCTCCTCTCATCATGGCTAATATGTCAGCTTCACTGGGCCATAGGGTGCCCAGATATTCGGTCAGACATTATTCTAGCTGTTTCTGTGGGGATACTTTTGGATGAGATTAACATTTAGATCAGTAGGTTGAATAAAGCACCCTAGTGTGGGGGGGGGGGCGCCCATCTATGAGTTGAAGGCTTGAATGGAACAAAAAGCGTGACTGTCCCCTGAGTAAGGAAGAATTCCCCCTGTCTGTCTGCCTTCGGACTGGGACGTCAGTTTTTCTCTGCCTTTGGACTCGAACTTAACATCAGCTCTTCCGTTGTCTCAAGCCTGCTGGCCTTCAGACTGGAACTCTGCCATTAATCCTTCTCGGTCTCTGGCCTGCCAACTCACCCTGCAGATCTTGGGACTTGTCAGCCTCCAAAACTGTGTGAGCCAGTTCCTTCCCCACCCCACGTGAATAAAAGAGGGCAGGGACAAAAGGGTCCTGTATTGCTTGCTGCTGCAAGTTGTCCCTATTATCTACTGCCCCACCCCAACAGGTCTGACCCGCCCTGGCACCTAGATGGCACTCAGTATACATTTGTTGAATAAATGAAGAAACAAACAGGTAACAAGAGGAAGAATGGTCTTCCCACGCATACCTCATAGGAAGCCATTCTGGATGTATAGTTTATATGTATATGTATTTATACATATAAATGTTATGTATTTATATTTATATACACGTTTATATAAATATGTATTTATATGTATAGTTTATGCTAGCTTCACACACTGTTAGCCACACTTTTCCTTGGGGGTGAGTGTGAAAAACCAGGCACAGCAATCTACAAGCACCGGTAAGACTGAACCCAGGAGACCTGCGGCATGTGGAAACCTTAAATCCGGAAAAGCTCGGGGACGTCTCTGGACCTGGAAGTAGCCAGAAACCTGTCCTCGATACCAAGAAGCTTCCCACGGCCATGGGGCAGCACAGGGAGAAAAGACAGCTCAGGACGTGAAGACCAGAGGCAAATGTCATTCGCCATCATTTTGCTCTGCGGAAGGAAAAGAAGGCTTTAGAGAAGGAAGAGGAAAAGGGGAAGGGAGGGGAATGAGACTGGAACTGCTGATGGTGGGAGTGAGTAGAAGTGGGCGCGGGGCTGGTCAAAAAAAGACCGGCAGAGGGGACGGCGGTAGAAGACAGACACTCAGTGCAGAGGGGGCGGGCTGCATCAACAGCCCTCCCAGAGACTGTTATAGCTCCTGAAGATCCTGTGTGTGTGTTTGTGTGCGTGCGTGCGTGTGTGTGCGCGTTGCGCGGGAGAGGAGGACAAGAGGCTTCTTCACCTCCATTAAATGCCCTTGGAAGTGTTTCCATGGTAATGAGCAAGGCTGACTGGAGAGGAGGAGGACCACGGATACCCAGTGAGCAGCCCCGCAGACTTCTGGGAGTCCCGGAAGCCGCCCACCCAGACTTCCTGGAGCATAATTTCCCACGCTGTGTCCCACAGAATAGCAGAGTCCCTAGAAAAGGCCATGGGGGAGAGAAAAGGTTCCGTGAGGAAAAAAAAAAAAAGGCTTTAGAAACAGGTTAAACAAAGCTAAACAGATTTCTTTAGTACCTCCTTTAGTATACTGAGGTGAATCATGACGTGCCAAAAGGGGGATACAATATGCAGAATTCTCCCAACCTCCTTTGACCAAGAAGCGCTGTTTGTGCAGAGCTGTTCACCAAAGTGGGGCCAGTATTCTGTTGGATGCCCAGTGGGAAGCATCATTCTTGATAAAAGCAGAATCTTACAGAGATTGTGCTCATCTTAAAAGAAAAAGCCAGTTTCTGATTAAGAACGATTGGAGCGAAGCATGTAGCTTGATACGGTAATGGTTCACCTACTCTGCAGGTTGTCTTCAGACTCACTGTTGTTGAAATTCTTCGCATCTCCTGAATTTGAAATGGAAACTACAGATTTATGTCATTTCAGCGACGTTCTGCATGAATGAATCTCAGGGAGATCTGGCCGTGCTTCTATCATGGGCCACTTACCCAGGGGGAAGACAGTGACCCAGTAGATGCTGTTGAGCGGGCTGGGATTTTTCACATGGAGCTTTGGTAGTTTAAACTGAGAGTTAGGGGCGCCTGGGTGGCTCAGTTGGTTAAATGTCAGGTCATGATCCCGGGGTCCTGGGATTGAGCCCCACATGGGGCTCCCTGCTCAGCGGGGAGCCTGCTTCTCCTTCTCCCTCTCCTTCTGCCTGCCACTCCTCCTGCTTATGCTTGTGCTCTCTCGCCAAATAAATAAAATCTTTAAAACACACAGACACACAGAGATTTTTTTAAAACCGAGATTTATCATTACAAAGTAGACCCAATTGGTGACTGGATGGTGTTTGGCATATAGTCAACGCTCAGCAAATGTTGGTAGAAAAAGAAATTAATGCCGGTACAGTATTGTATGTGTGTGGGTTTTATGTTTTTGGTTGTTTTGCATTTCAAAGAACTAATTTCTGGTCACCGTATATTTTAGATTTTATAAAGCTGGTGACTTCTAACAGTTTTGGCAATTTTCTCCACTTTATACCATTAGAGATTGTTAGTGAAGTCCCTGTGCATTTAAGTAGAGCACAAAATGAGATCTGCTCTTCAGCTTTGATGTTCAGTATCCTGTAAAGTAAAATTAGAGGTGATTATAAAATTCATCACTGTCAGAAGCCAGGTGATACCTCCCCAGATAGGCTAAGAGTTGATATCTTCTCAACTGGGCCCATAAAATAAGCTAAAAACTAACAAAGTGCAAGATGAGGTCCTTCTTGGCCACCCAGTCTACTCTCTCATGCTTGTTGTGCATTACTAGTTTAAGTTTTGCTTTTCTACTTAATGTGTTTTTTTCTGGTTTCTCTCTGCCATGATTTAGTATGTCTTTATTTGTCATTGCCCATTATTGACCCACTGCTTTCTCTCTGGATCTCAAATAATCCAGCTAATCCCACATCCCTGCCTTCCTTGTCGAGGAACCTATTTTGTCAAATCTGATCGAACAGGAAAGATACACTAGAGCCTCATGGGTATCCTACGTTTATTTGTTAGCCTGCGTTCACTTGTCACACCCGTGCGTGAATGCAAAAGATGTGTTTTCTCTGGCTCGACTAATCTCTTTTTGCACTACCAGTAAAAGAAAGACAACCCATCAGAACAACTATAATGAAAACAATAAATCTCAACCCAAGGGGACAGTTAATGTTACAGGGGTTTTTTGTTTGGTTGGTTTTTTTGCTATTGTTTCCCCTCTCCTGACTCCCACTGTTGCATCGGAATTCAGGATATATAAGGTATTATAAGGACACAAGCTGTTGTGGGTCATTGTGTAAATGCTGAGATTTCCACCGAACTCCACTTTTCGTATCACATAGCTCCTCGTCTGAGATGTGTCAAACATGAGAGCTTAGCAAAAATTGTGACCCACATATCATGTCAGCAGAACTGTGTTCTTGTTCTGATGAATAAATTGAAGTTTTTAAAGTGAAGACTCCTTCAACTAATGCAGCACAGAAACTAGAGATGAGGAGAGCTAAGGCTCATACCCCTGAACAGTGGCAAAGGCAAAAATTATAAGTGGGAATTGACAGCTTATCTACCGCCCAGTGTCACTTGCCCTGAAATCCTAAATAAGGCTTTGAGTGTTAAAATATATAACTTAAAAATATATTGGCAACAACAATGTAAACTCTTACTTGTATTTGTATTATTATCTGAAAATTTTTTTAAAAAATTACTTTGGAGAAGGCTCACTAGCCAGTGATTTGCTGAATGCTTTGGCAGGAAAGACTTTACATTAAAAATGCCCAATTTGGGGGCACCTGGGTGGCTTAGTCATTAAGCATCTGCCTTGGGTTCAGGTCATGATCCCTGGGTCCTGGGATTGAGCCCCGTATCAGGCTTCCTGCTCCACAGGGAGTCTGCTTCTCCCTCTGTTTGCCGCGCCCCCACTCCCCCATCAAGTAAATAAATAAAATCTTTTTAAAAAATTCTAGTAAAAGGGGCACCTGGGTGGCTCAGTAGGTTAAAGCCTCTGCCTTTGGCTCAGGTCATGATCTCAGGGTCCTGGGATCGAGCCCCACATCGGGCTCTCTGCTCAGCAGGGAGCCTGCTTCCCCTTCTCTCTCTGCCTGCCTCTCTGCCTACTTGTGATCTCTCTCTCTCTCTGTCAAATAAATAAATAAAATCTTTAAAAAAAAATTCTAATAAAAGACGCTCAATTTGTGGGAATGTAAATTGGTGCAGCCACTGAACACTATGGAGGTTTCTCAAAAAATTAAAAATAGAACTACCGTATGATCCAGCAATCCTACTTCTGGGTATTTTTCCAAAGGGAACAAAAACACTAATGTGAAGAGATAGCTCCACCCTCATGTCTACTGCAGCATTATTTACAATAGTCAGGACTTGGAAGCAGCCTGAACATCAATCAGGATGGATGAACAAATTGGAATATATATACAATGGAATATTATTCAGCCACAAACAAGAATAAAATTTTGACATCTGTGACAACATGAATGGACCTTGAGGCCATATGCTAAGTGAAATAAATCAGGGAGAGACACGCACCACATGATCTCACTTATATGTAGAATCAAAAAAATAAAAAAAAAACCACCCACAAAACCAAAACACTAAGCTC